>BSBK01008876.1:140000-162500 GCA_027943335.1 Chamaecyparis obtusa
GGAAAATCCCAGTGGGGATGGTACCCACAAAGATCCACTAATCAAAAGTATCCTATTAAGGATGTTGACCCTATTAGGAGTCTATTACAAACATATAGTGTATCAGTCTTGATTAAGGGGCTATAGGCCTTGTTAGAAGCCTCAACCTTGTTAGGAGTTGTAGTACAAAATGTGATTACCAGACGAGCCCACTGCCCAAACAAGTAATGTACAATATACACTGATTACAAAAATAGGTTAAGGTACATAACCTTATACTGCTTGCATCAATATCTCTTCACTGCTCTTTCACTATCGCTATTACATATGCTTCATATATTTCACATCATATCACTTGTCCACACTATTGTGTTCTTTTTTACCAATTACAATTACAATTACATTTATACCAATAGCTTTATCCAAGATTTAACATCTAGGATGTCATCCCTTTATATTGTTAAATCATTATTTTGATAAACAAAATAATCCCTTAACTCTTTACTAGTTTTGTCTTCATATTATGTCCTGTCAGCTTCACACTATCTTCAGTAAAACTATCATAACTTCTTCCGTACATGTCGTACTAACTTGCGCTTTGAGATGGGTGATCAATAGATATCATAGATTCTATGTTCAAGTGTGCAAGCACTGAACTTACTCCAGTCAATGTCGCAAACAAAAACTGTGTCCAGGTTCACTAGTAAAAACATTGTCTCACACTTAAACAAATTTGCAATGCACTCTGTCATACTTGCCCTCTGACCTGTGTGATCTTCATGTGGATCATATGTTTCTATAATGACAACATCTATGTAATCAAATCAGCCAAATTGCCAACAATCTCCCCCTTTGTCATTGGTGGCAACATATGAGAAAATTGGCTAAGTGTACAACTCAAAATCTCAAAATTGTTCAAAATTGTGGCCATAGTATAAAATACATACTATCCTTATAACTCCTCAAAAAATTATTATCTTAGATATACTACTCCCCCTAAGAGTAACAATCCTTATCATATACAATCAATTTTCTTCTATATATCTCTCCCCCTTTGATAACAATGACAAAATAAGGTAGGGAGGGTTACAAAATTGTATCACAAAGAGTTATACCTCAATTCATTTATTGCAAAGCCGGTAGGCTTGCAACACAATCTGCAAAATATATCTTCATGGCTTCTATCTCATTCTCCCATGATTTCTTAATGGAATCTACCACATTAAGTAGTGCGCTCAGTCCATAAGAAGCTATTCCACATGCTTGGAGGTTTCCAAAGTTAAATTTATGTAAAGATGTCTTAGCTGATAGACATTATTCCAACTGCTCTTCAATAATGCTCAACTTCATAGAAGCATGCTCTCTCAAAAGAGTGTATCTTCTCAATTTTCTATCTCTCTCATCTTGCACAACTCTGATTTCATCATAAAGTTTCTGAAATTTCTTCTCAACATCACATACCTTCACATTGGGGCTAGACAAAAGGTTTGTTTCATTCAGAATTTTTGATTCCTTCAACTTTATCTTCTGATCTTCTTCTGTTGTCAAGGTCTCTAATTTTGTACATTGTATGTACAAAGATTTACCTATTTCCAAATGCTTCCTCAAATCCTTGATACAAATATCAAGAGTGTTGATATCATTTTTGATATTCTGATTGATGTTCAAAAGCATTCTAGCCTCATAGGTTGCTTGTGCTTTCACTTTTACAATATCAGAGAAATTTGTAAATTCATTATCAAAGGTGCTCATTACCTTCTTTTCTTTCTCCATAGGGTCTGCTTCTACAATTTGTGTAGTTATAGTACTTTGTAACTTCTCAATTAGTTCTTTTAGACACCCTTCAAGACTCTTCACTTTCTTATTCTTGCCATTGATTTTATTCAAGGATGTGATCAATTCCAACTAGTCATCATCATCTACTTCCTTTCCCAAATGCTCAATCATAGATCCAATTTGAGTCTTCTTTCCAGTCTCAGGAGTAAGACTGATATCTTCTTTGGTGGGAATGGGAACTTGTTCCTCTATTACTAGTGGTTCCATAACTGTTGTCTTTGTTATCTCTTCTTCTTTTGTAGCTTCCTGTTCTTCAAAGGCTGAATTGTAAACAATATTCTCCAAATTCTTGAATACATTTTCATCAGTATCCAAGGTGATTTTTTCACCTTCTACATTCATTGTTTCATCTTCAATATTAATAGCTGGAGAAGAGGGAATGTCCTCTTGTACTTTCTCACCTACTTGCTCTATTGCAACTAATGATTCTCCAACATATTCTACCATAACCTTGATAATAGCTTGTTCTATCTCAGAATATTTTTCTTCATACCTGCCTCCCATAATCTGAATAGTTCTCCTTTTGGTTCTTAGATGGGTGCTTAAGGCTTTCATTATCTAATTGACACGTGCTTCATCTCTTATTTCACAAAGCTTCCTCACAAGATTTTCTCTAATAGCTCTATCCTCCTCTAATGCTCTCTTCTTCCTATTTACAAGTTTTTTATATAGATCATCAGGTATCTATCCCTGAATAGTATCAAACTTCTTGTCAGTCAAAATCATATGCTTCACAACTGCATTCTCTAGATTAAGTCTGTCAATATAATCATAAAGATCATAATATTTGTTCATTCTTGCAAAGTCACCTTTCTCAATGATCTACTCATTAAGCTTTTCAACTTTTGGTTTCCAAGCTTTCTTCTTAGTAGTGACATCATCTTTTATTTCTGCAATCTTTCTTGGAACCAGTTGCACTAGAATTTTATGTCTCTTTCTTGGTCTAGTAACACTTTCCTTAACTCTTTTTCTAGGTGTGGAGGAAGTGGATCTAGTAGACATCTGTGCTTCTATGTCCTTCTCTATTACTTCCACTTTCACCTTTACTTGTGGTTCTTCTTGTTGCATTGCAATTGATGATAAAGGAGGGATAGACAAAACTTCTTTTTGTCCACTCTCTCTGATTGTTGTTGTTGTCTGCTTTGCTACCAAAAACTCTCACTTTGTCATTCCTGTATCTTTTAGGATTTTCTTAATGGTGCTCTCAACTCTCTTCTTAGACTGCTTCTCTTCAATTAGGATCTTTACAGAGTTCAAGTTCTCCTCAAATGTTCCAAACCTATTACCCTGAGTGTCCAACTTAGATTGAAGTAACCTGCTAACATACTCTTTAGTTTCTACCTCAAAAATCTCATAGCTAAGAGGGTCTATGAACTCTGTTCTAGGCTCTACTACTTCAATATAGGTAAAGTTAGTATCCATCATAAAACATATATCATCTTTATATTTTTCAACAGGAGACTTAGGGATCCTTGATCTACTAGACACAATATTTTGAAATGTCTTAATAATAAGTATTGCACTCTCATTAACACTGTCAATAACATGCCTTCTATATACTAGGTTAATCCTTTGCATTTTATTTTGTCCATCATTCTAGTCATTTCCTATGGTGTAAGGAAATATCCTCAAAAGATGAAAAAACATATATGTGATTAGGGATGAGAACCTAAACTGTGTATACTTAGTTTTCTTGATCTTCTCCAAGTTCTCAAACAATTGAATTCTTAGAATTTCACACATATCAACTTGTGCCCTATCAACACACATTAGATAGGTTGCATGTACCATTCCAGCTGCCATGACATCCTCTCTTGAATTTGCACAAAACTTAGTAGTTAGGATCTTGCATAAGTATCTCACATCATCTTGTTTGATCTTACTAATCACAATTCCTCTACCATTATAGGATGAGTTTGTGTTATCAATGACTATTTTCCTCATGTTTTTCTCATTTAAAGGAATAGCTCCAGTTTTAGATAATCTAGTGACTCCATGAATCAAATCAGCTATAATATCTATCACTCTATCTTCTAGCCAAAATTTTCCATTATGAATTCTGCTCAAGATAATCTTAGTGCATTCTTCATTATCAAATTCATACTATAATCCATAATTAACAATTTCATTGTGTTCCAAATATTCAAAACCTTGTTTCAATGTCATATCCTGATTGCAAATCTTCTGATATTCATCTATGAAATCACTATCACTCACTATCTCTAGTTTGCATCCAAGATAACTTCTGACATTTTCTAAGTGTAAAACTTCATTTGGTACGGATGCAAACCTAGGGTCTTCTTCCAAGGGTTCTATTGGTTCCCTTTTCAATTTAGGTCTATTCTTATCTCTAACATTATGTATCAAGAAAACATCCATGATTTCTTCAAATTCCTTTATTGATTCAAAGATTTGTCAAGTAAAATACCTTAATTTCATGATTTTAGGGCTTGCGTAGATTCAACACAAAATTCTTCTTCAAATCCTTGCAAAATGCTTTCAATCACTGCTCTTTGATCTCCTTGACACTTGAATTCTCTTTAATGATCAAATAATTCTGATCATAACCTTTTATTAATTCAATCTTACTTAGATCTGCATCACATTCAATTCTTTTGCCGCTTCTTTCCGAAAAGTTGTCTCTGCTAACTTGCAAAACTTAAAACTTCTTGCGATCTCGCAAAACATAATATTTTTATTTTTTCTCTTAACCATAGCATTAGAACATCATAAACTACCTTGCATTAACTGCACAAGACTTAGTTCATCATATATCTACTTCTACACTAAATCTAAGTTCCTATTCTACTATAATTTACATAAATTAAGTACTTTGAGATAGGTCAGGTAAAGGTTCATTCTTACCTTTCAATAATTCACCTTCCTGATTACCTTTAATGTTGAATATGTCTCCTTGATCTATGCTTTTGATAAACTTCACTTCATTTGAATTACTACAACATCCTTTCTAACTATTACTTGTATCTCCATTTCTTCTTCCATGATTTATGGGATTAGGATTAGGATGAAAAACTCTATTATTCATTCTACAAAACATTGTTGTATGTACAATCTTGTTGCATATCTAACAAACAATTCCATTGTTTCCATGTCTTGGTCTAGATTGATTGATTTGTGATTTGCAGTTTCTAGCAATGTGTCCAACCTTGTTGCATCTATAACATACTACTCCATTTCTTCTGTTCATATCTTCAGTAGGTTTCTTATCTGCATTGTTAGTATTCCTAAACATTCTACTACCATCATTATTCTCAATAAATTTAGGTTCCCTACATTCAATAGCTATATGTCCAAAACCATGAGAATTGTAACAATAACCATTAAGAGGTTTAAATTTCTTACCTGTGCAATCTCTCTTCATATGACCAATAGTATTACAAGAAAAATAGCTACCTTTGAATTCTCTTTGCATACCTTTGGGTGATTTCTTTTGCTTCGATGATTCTTCTTCTTTAGGTGTATCTTTAGATTTGTTGATCTCATTAGGCTTCTTCTCATCTATGCTTTCATATATCTTCAAATATGGTTCCTTGCCTTCATCATTTGCTTTAAAAGTGTTGAATCCAAGACCAGTCTTATTGTAGAATGATTTTTGATAAGATATTTGTTCATCAATCTTCTCACTAGTTGAATATAGCCTTTCAAGTTGTTGTTTGGATTGAGTCAGTTTACCTTTCACAATCTTATTGTATTTCTCAAGTTCATCATAATGCAAATTGACTTTCTCAAGTTCAGATGTTACTTTACAAAGTTTAGATTTTAGTCCTTCATTTTCAGTCTTTAGACTTTCCTTCTCAAATTTTAGATTTGCTTCATTCTTTCCATTTCCATCTTTCAAAATAAGCTTCAAATTTTCTATCTTTAGTTCATGCTTAAGGATCTCATTTTCCTTTTCCAAATTTTCATCACAATCTTCAATAAAAACTTCGGATTCCTTTTCAGATCTCAGATCTTCCAATTTGTTTTTCAGTTTCTCAATGAGGTTCTTTGCATCATCATACTTTCTTTTCAAAGTATCTTTTTCAATAGTAAGCAAGTCAATCTATTCAAGAGCTTCTCCAAGATGCTTCTGTAGTTGATCCATATCAAGCTGCTAGGCTTTCCTTGAATGATTCTTTTCTAAGTAACTAAGCTCTGATACCAATTGTTAGAAATAGGGAATACTAAGAGGGGGGGTGAATCAATATTTTAAAAACTTTATCTTTTTCCCAACTATGGATATAATAGATTATCTTTATACATGCATAACATAAGAAGCTAAACAACATGCATAACAATAAAGAACTCATAACACATTATTTGTTCTCAAGGAGACCCTAGCCAAGGGAAAACCCCAGTGGGGATGGTACCCACAAAGATCCACTAATCAAAAGTATCATGTTAAGGATATTGACCCTATTATGAGTCTATTAAAAACATATCATAGAGTATATGTTCAAGTGCACAAGAACTGAACTTAATCTAGTCAATGTCGCAAACAAAAACTATGTCCAGTTTCACTAATAAAAATATTGTCTCACACTTAGATAAATTTTCAATGCACTCTGCCATACTTTCTCTCTGACCTGTGTGATCTTCATGTGGATCATATGTTTTCATAATGACAACATCTATGTAATCAACTTAGGCAAATTACCAACAACCTGTAGGTCTCAATTTTGGCATTTTCATTGATTTTAGACTTGTTTCATTTTGCTTGCCTTTTTTTCTCTTCTCTCTTTTTTTCTAAATGTCTAAGAGGTTTATTAGATCTAGTCGTATTTTTGTAAACATAAGGTAGGATGGATTTCTCCTACAAAACTAAATATTCAACAATGAATTCAACATAAAATTATTATCACAAGAACAACTAAACTTTTGAAAATTTTAAACTTCTTTTTCCTTTCACCGATTTAACATGATTAACCATTTTTCAAACTAATACTCAGATTGCTAAGGATATTGCTTCAACAAAATTTTATAAACTTATCTACACATTTTTCAAGCGAGAATTCTACAAATGTTCCACTTCTTAACATTGAATACATTTTACAATAACATTAACATTTTCACGATTACTATTCCAAAGAGAAATTCAAGAGAACTAAAATACATTATTACAATTTCATGCCTTGAAATGCTATCAAAATATCAACATAATACATTAGCATCTACCTTTGAGCATCATACATTATTTTCATAAGAACATGAATCTATCACAAGGAAAACCATACATTTCTTCATGACTTTGATACAAACACAAATTTTGGAGTGTTAATTCCATAAGAAAAATACATTGAGCTTAAGGGATCCTTAAGATTCTCTTGCAATAACATTTATCAAAACAAAGGTGATCCATATCAAATTTGAATACATCCTCAACTTTCTTCAAGAATACAGCTTCAAACATGAAGTCTTTAATGGCTTCCAATCTTGCAATAACATATAGATAGGCCATGGAGTGCTCACCTCGCAACCTAGGTTTCTATGAAGTCACCCCCAAGCTTGGGGAACCATCACATAGAAAAATATTCACATTCAAGTAAACCAAAATCACAATAACACATTAATCACATATAAACTCCCATCCAAGGTTATGAACAATGAGTCTCAAAATGACTAAAAATTTGGGGTGAAGGTGGAACTAAATTTCAAGGGGAGAAAGAACATTTCATAATAAGAAAAAGCCTACACTTGAAATTCTCAACACACACCTTCCACAATATCACAACCCAACAAAACTCCTTATGACCCTCAAGGCTACAAGCCATACAATCCCTTATGACCCCCACAATACAAAAAGATAAATGGCTACATGGAGCCCATACGTCTATTTTTTCTTCCCTCTCCTTTCCAAGGAGATACTCTACACCCATGGCTGTCCCAAAATTCTCTTCACCCCCAAGGCTACTATTCCCTCCCAAGGGTGAGTGTGGCCTTGATAACTCCCTTAACGACAACAAAATAAGAAATCTTCAAGAGCTCAAAACTTCAAATTTACATCACAAAGAAAACATGCACTACCAAAAGCTCAAGATTTCACATATACAACTACTAACACACAATAACAACATTCTCAAATCATAAACACATTAAAAACACAATAACTAGTTCATACAAGAAAGAAAATATCCATGAGAACACTTTCAACTTGAAAACATCAAAAAGTAAATGAGGAATGCCACCAACCTAGATCCAAGCTTATGTAAGTAATTTGATGAAGAGCCTCATTTTTTTTCTAAGTCTCCTTTCTCTAAATTAGCAATGTCTCTAAGTTAGAGAGTGGGTGTTCAAACTCTTCCAAAAGAAGAGTTCCCTCTAAAAAGACCTCCACATAAGCTCCTAGAGATAAGATTTCATTCTCATTGGGTGGTCTTCCCTAGGTTCCTTACATGATTTTCAAATTGGGTCTCTTACAAAGGTAAGCTAAAAAGGTGGGAAAAGGACTTGCATCCTAATGGATGGAGCTCTAACCAAGACCTTCCTTCAAAAGTTGATTTTCGGCCATTTTGAAAATCTAACTTTTGGAGGGGTCTTTTGGTCAACTATGGGTAGTCTTATGGTTAAAAATGTCCCTTACCCATAGGTATATCAAGTGGGATTACAAAAAATGGCCTAAACACACCCCTAGGCACCTTTTAAGCTCACCAAAAACTCATACTAAGTTCAAATCCGAAATTCATTGATGAGACACTACCTCAAGCTCCCTACCCAAGGGATTTCTCATGGGGATCCTCATGGTACTATCCTAGGTTGATGGGCATCCAATCCCCAAGTGGACATGTCATTTCCACAAGTACACACACAAGTGTCAAGTGACACAACAAGAATGACACATCATGAGCCATATGGCATATCCACTTGGGCATACTCACAAATAAATAACATTAACAATTTAACATATAAATTAAATACATTCATGCACATTACTTTCATGAATAAAATATGATACAATGAAGTTTTTTTTCTCTCATTAGAAGAAACCTTGGCTCAAATTGATTTTCACATAGGCCTATGCTTTGGTTTCCCAAATTTACCATGGTCTAATTCCCTGTACACTAAATCCCAACATCAGTAGTCCAAAGAAATATATAAAAGTAAATTCATAACATTAATGATCGAGATAATCCATTTGCAATACCATAATTCACATGGCATAATCATTCATCTACAACATACCTAAAACTCATCATGAAATATACAATTCATCACTAAATTAAGCTTGTAACATAATCATTGCATATATAATTCAATTGCAATTAAATATCATTATGTCATCATAATCATTCATAAAATTGAATTAATCACACATTTAGCATCCAAATAGATATCATGGTATTCATCAAAATATCATAATATAATGTGCATCTAGCCACTATGAAGATAATAAAATCCATCACATAAAGCATCTATAAACCAAAATGCATCAACATATAGTATGAAGTAGGTTTGTCTCAAATGTAAAAATGGAAAGACTATGATGGGCCCAGGGTGAGGCCTCACATCCTCCCCCCTAAGCATGAACTTCCTCTTGGATTTCATCAAAAAGATGGGGGTACTATGCTCTCATCTATGTTGCATCCTCCCATGATGTTGTAACCTCATCATAACAATCCCACTGAACCTTAACTTTGTCCAGGTCTTGGCCTCGAAGAGCTAGCATTCGGTGTGCCAAAATGTAGATGGGCTCCAAAAACAACTGGCCATCTAACTCCACTTGCAAGGCATCCCAATCTATGATATGAGTCTCATAAAAAATATACTTCCTCAACATTGACATATGAAAAACATCATGGATGCGTGACAGGCTTGGTGGCAAAGCAAGACAATAGGCAATAGGACCTATCCACTCAAGAATCTCAAAAGGACCAACAAATCTGGGTGCAAGCTTAAAGCCCTTTACAAATCGGATTGGACTCTTATGTGGTCACACTCTTAGAAAGACTCTATCCCCAACCTAATAACTATGATCCTCCCTCTTGGCATCTGTATACTTCTTCTATCTATCCTGTACCTCCTTCAGACGTTGTCTAATCAAGACACCTACCGCTCTAACTCTTGCACTAACTCAAGACCTAAAGAAACTTTATCCTCAATGCGGTCCCAACTCAATTATGTCATACATGGTCTACCATATAATGCCTAATAGGGAGGCATACCTAGAGAAGTGTGATGCCCATTATTGTAGGAAAAATCCACCAAATGAAGGTACTCCTTCCACCTAGTCTGATGATCCATGACATACATGTGGAGCATATCCTCCAACACATGCTTAACCCTTTCTGTCTAACCATCAATCTCTAGGTAATAAGTGGTGCTAAAATTGAGCTTAGTGTGCAAAGCTATCTATAATCCTCTCCAAAAGGATGATGTGAAGAGAGAATCTCAATCAAAAATAATCTTATGAGGTATGCCATGAAGTCTGACAATATGTTGCAAGAAAACCTGTGCTACTGCTGGGGCTATAAAAGTGGTCTGAATAGGTGAGAAGTGGGCTACTTTGGTCAGCTCGTCAACTATCACCATGATGGCATCATGGTGTTGAGATGACATCAGGAGACCAATGATGACATCCATGGAAATAACAGCCCGCTTCCACTCTGGTATCTCATGAGGCTGAAGAAAATCACCAAGGTGACGACGCTCTAACTTAACCATATGACACTTAAGACATCGTGCCACTATCTTAGCTATATTCTATCTCATCCCTGGCCAATGATATAAATGCCTCAAATCAGCATGCATCTTCAAAGTGCTACATAAGGGGCCCTATGAGCCTCTAGCATGATGAAAACTTGAAAATCTCTAGAGGATGGGACATAGAAGCATCCTCTATAGCATAAAAGCCCATCAAAATCTACGGAATATCTTGAATCATCCTGTAAGGTGCCCTCAAAACTGGAGTAGCTCTTGGTATGAGATCTATATGGAAATCTACTACTCTAGGAGAAGGCATGCCTGGAAGTTTAGTAGGAATCACATTTGCAAACTCCTAAAGTATAGGATAATCATCAAGAGATGGTTCCCTTTCCTCCTCATCCTCTCTATCACTGATAGTAATAGCAAAAAGCTGACACCCCTTCCACATGCTCCGCATAAGTTGCATGGCTGAGATCATACAAAGGGAAATTGATGTGGGAGCATCTTGACCCATATGCATTATGAGGAGTTTCACAATATTGTAACGTTTAAGTCATTTTGAATTTCATAAAACCATGTCAATAAATGGTTAAAGTCTCTAAAAAAACATTTTAATGTGTTAACAAAAATCATGGGCATGTTTCAAATAGCATGTTGGGAAAATAGGTTAGTTTTAATAAATACCTAGAATCTCTTTACTAGAGATGTATGTAACTGACAAAGAGGGAGAGAAGAGAGTGGGAAAGAAAAAAAGTTACGAGAGAGAGAACAAAAGATTGAGAGAAGGGACGACTCTTTGGCCTTCAGCCAAAGAGCCATGCATGCTATATGCTTGTGTATTTCAAAGTATTTCTGTGGTTGAATATAATGGAGTCTTTAAAATCTTGTCATGTCTCTCTCTTTCATGTTAATATTTTATGAAAAATGTTTCTATAGTTGTCTCTCTCTTTTTCTTGTTATATTTCATGCAAGTCTATTTTGGGTATTCATTTTTATTCAAATGAAAGAATATAGCAGTGTGAATAAGGTTTTTGTTATTGACAGTCAAGTTTGGTTTATGTAACAGTTCTTTTGAGCTATTATCAAATGATATTAACAATCCATTTTTGTGCTTACGTTCGGGGTTTTATTACAGTCATGATTTTGTATGAGGGTGGAAATGGTTTTAAAAAGAAAACCAAGTGCATATCCTAGTATGGATTTACTACAACTCCATAATAGTTTTCAACAACCGTTGTCGATGATAGAAGTCGAGGAGATAGTTTGGCCTTTGAAGGAAAAAGGTGGTGAACTTTTCTCCATATGCATGTACATGTCTAAGTTTGGACAGCCATGTTAGACCATGGAAGAACTATGCTTGAGTTCATTTGATCATGGTAAACGGTTTCTTGAACCATTATGAAATTACTATGTGTGTCAACTCATGCAGAATTACTAGAGAGGATGGAGTTATGTACACCCGCGTGGAGTCCTAGCAAATGGTTCGACAGTCACTTTGGGGGAGTTTGAGGAAGATATTATTGTAGAGCCAAACATTAACACTCTTTGATAATATGAAAGGTAGAGAGAAAAGGAAATGGACTGTGCTCGAAGGGGACCCAAGAGCTGAACTCGGTATGTGAAATGGTAGAGGTGGTGAACAAATTTCATATATGTGAAAGATGGTAACATGATAACAGTGTGAGTTGATAGAACATTGAAGAAATTTTATAAAAAATGTTTATGATGAATTGGAATCTAGTTTGAGGATGTTGGGACCGATAACAAGAATTGGTTAATTATGTGTATTGAGGAGTTTGTTTAACAAGCTCATGTTGAGTTAGACCCGCGAGCTGATGGAGTGAATCTTGGCTCATACATTCGAAAGGTCATGAAAGATCATGAATGCAATGCAAATGATGTTGATTCAGTTCAATCAGATGGATAGAAATTAATAGCAAGTTGCAGAATGATTCAGTGGGTAGTCAGGAAGCATGGTCTCAAGTTGATGTTTAGAATAATACACAAAGATAAAGACATCTCTGAAGATGATTCAAGGAAGCCATTGATGTATTGTCAGAAGTGAAGGAGTGTTTTTAATTCCTCCGCATGAGAATGGTATCAGAGCCAGTGAAAGGTCTGGTGATTTGGTGGGTAGAATTTGTAACTGGTTGCAAGCGTGATCCATCAAAGCTATAGGAAAGAAAAGATGTTCTTGTGTGAAGATCTCATGAGCAGAGGTCTTGGTATTGTCTCCACTGAGATAAGGTTGGGTAGAAGGTGCAAGAGAGAAACCACTAAGTGAAGGGTGGTTAGCATCTTCCAGGATCTTTGGTGGGTAAGATGGAAATAAGGTGATGGTGTGAAGCAGCAAAATGCAAAGGTGGATAGCGGCCAAGTCTGTTGTAGCATTAGAGTGAGTAGCATAATCGTGAACTAATCAGCATTTCCATGGGACATGGAAATCTTTTAAGTCTGGGAGTATGATGCAGGAGCATCTTGACCCATTAGCATTATGAGGAGTTTCACAATATTGTAATGTTTAAGTCACTTTGAATTTCATAAAACCATGTCAATAAATGGTTAAAGTCCCTTAAAAAACATTGTAATGTGTTAACAAAAATCATGGGCATGTTTTGAATAGCATGTTGGGAAAATAGGTTAGTTTTAATAACTACCTATAATCTCTTTAATAGAGATGTATGTAACCGAAAAAGAGGGAGAGAAGAGAGTGGGAAAGAAAAAAAGTTACGAGAGAGAGAGAACAAAAGATTGAGAGAAGCAACGGCTCTCTAGCCTTTAGCCAAAGAGCCATGCATGCTATATGCTTGTGTATTTCAAAGTATTTTGTGGTTGAATATAATGGAGTCTTTAAAATCTTGTTGTGTCTCTCTCTTTCATGTTAATATTTTATGCAAAATTTTATGTAGTTGTCTCTCTCTTTTTCCTGTTATATTTCATGCAAGTCAGTTTTGGGTATTCATTGTTATTCAAATGAAAGAATATAGCAATGTGAATCAGGTTTTCATTATTGACAGCTAAGTTTGGTTTATGTAATAGTTCTCTTGAGCTATTATCAATTGATATTAACAATCCATTTTTTGTGCTTACATTCGGGGTTTTATTACAGTCCTAATTTTGTATGAGGGTGGAAATGGTTTTAAAAAGAAAATCAAGTGCATATTCTGGTATGTATTTACTACAACTCCATAATGGTTTTCAAGAACTGTTGTTGATGATAGAAGCTGAGGAGATAGTTTGGCCTTCGAAGGGAAAAGGTGGCAAACTTTTCTCCATATGCATGTATGTGTCTAAGTTTGGACAGCCATGTTAGACCATGGAAGAACTATGTTCGAGTTCATTTGATCATGGTAAATAGTTCCTTGAACCATTATGAAATTACTGTGTCGACTCATGCAGAATTACTAGAGAGGATGGAGTTATGTACACCCGCATGGAGTCCTAGCAAATGATTCAACAGTCACTATGGGGGAGTCTGAGGAAGATATGATTGTAGAGCCAAACATTAACACTCTTTGATAACATGAAAGGTAGAGAGAAAAGGAAATGGACCATGCTCAAAGGGGACCCAAGAATTGAACGCGGTATGTTAAATGACAAAGGTGGTGAACAGATTTCATATATGTGCAAGATGGTAACATGATAATAGTGTGAGTTGATAGAAGATTGAAGAACATTTATAAAGAATGTTTATGAAGAGTTGGAATCTAGTTTGAGGATGTTGGGACTGATAACAAGAATCAGTTAATTATGTGTATTGAGGAGTTTGTTTAACAAGCTCATCTTGAGGTAGACCCGTGAGCTGATGGAGTGAATCTTCGCTCATACATTCGAAAGGTCATGAAAGATCATGAATGCAATGCAAATAATGTTGATTCAGTTCAACTAGATGGATGGAAATTAATAGCAAGTGATAAAATGATTCAGTGGGTAGTCAGGAAGCATGATCTCAAGTTGATGTTTAGAATAATACATAGAGATAAAGACATCTCCAAAGTGGATTCGAGGAAGCCATTGATGTATTGTTGGAAATGAAGGAGTGTTTTTAATTCCTCTGCATCAGAAATGCCTCTCTAAACCCTGCAAATCACAATAGGTGTACCATGATCATGATGGAATATGGATGAAGTGACTGAGAGGGGGGGTGAATCAGTCAACCATAAAAACACTTCACAATTAATTCTTTGCAGATCCTTTAAGATATTTTAACAATGTTGTCTGTCTTAGCACTCGGTAGATAGATTTCAGTAACTTTGAAGATGCAGAAAGTATTAGCAATATTATCTTTAGATATTCATCAGTGCATGTAAATGATTGAGGAAGCAATTAAGAACACAAGAGACACAAGATTTAACGTGGAAACCCAATATGGGAAAAACCACCAATGTATCTAGATACTGATTTTCACTTTTCTGAAGTGATGCCCGGTTAGAAGCCAACCCGGTAAAAGGTTACAAAACACACTGTTAGGTGTGACCTTGTTAGAGGATTTAAAACACCCTGCTAGGAGTGGCCTGGTAAGAGGTCTTGAAAACAATTCAATGGAATTGTCACCTTGTTAGAGGATTTATATTATGGCTGTTAAACCAACTCGGTTAAGAGATTTAGAATTCACTGTTACAATGATAAGAAGGTAACAATGAAAAAGTGACCTGTATAATAATGCAACTGTCTTGCTGATTACAGATCTCTGTTCTGCATAAGTCTGATCCTCTCTGATCGAATAAATCTCTGCTGCTCCTCAAGGATATCTGAACATCCTTCACAAACTCGCATATATCTTTCCTTCTTTTTTTCTGTAAATCTTCTGCTGTGTTATATTTATCTTTTCATATTTGACCTTTTATTTATATGATTTTGGATTAGTCAAATCGTCATTATTTAGTATAATAGTCGGCTGAATTAAGTAAACTCTATTTGCAAAAATCCTTCAAGGGCCGAAAGTGCTCGGTGACCATATCTTTTATAATTTTTCGGAGACCGAGGGAACTCGGTAAACACCAACAATCCTTCACCTTTGATAACCGATTGAACTCGGTAAATACTAACTTTCCTCGACAACCGAGTGAACTCAGTAAATACTAAACTTTCTTCGGCAACCGAGTGAACTCGGTAAGTACTAAACTTTCTTCGGCAACCGAGTGAACTCGGTAAGTACTAAACTTTCTAAACTTTCTTCGGCAACCGAGTGAACTCGGTAAGTACTAAACTTTCTTCGGCAACCAAGTGAACTCGGTAAGCACTAATATCCCTGTCTGGCAGACCGACTGAGCTCGGTATAAGCAGATTGCTGCGGACTATGACATAGTGTGACATCAAAGACAATACATAATTGAGTAGCAATTTCCTTCAGACAATTGTTTCCAACAGATCATTAAGGCACTCAATCCTCTTTTGTCAATAGTCTAACTTAGCTTTGTGTGTTAGGAATAGTCCCAAGAGATAACTTAGAGGGGGGGTAAATAAGTTATCTACAAGATTCAATTATTTATCCAATTAAGTATACTTAAACATAAAGCATAAACACAATGAAAGAATACTTGAACACAACACCAATATTTTGGTTACAGGGAAACCCAAATAGGTAAAAACCCTGGTGGGACCTGATACCCACTAATATTTTGTACTAGTGTATAATGATCTTTGTTAGAAGATCCTTTACCCTATTAGGAGTAGCTTTACAATATATTATGTGTAGCAGACCTAGTCAAGGGTCAAACCCTGTTAGGATTCTTTTACAATTGTACTTGTTAGGGGAGAGGATGCACTATCCAAGAGCTCACTGCTCAAATGGGTGAAGGCTACAACCTTTTGAATAATAGATACACACTATATCTAGATCTTGGTGAACTGCACTTTGACCTATTGTCTGGATCAGTTCCAATGAATAGCACAAGTACTTTACTTGGTCACATAGACCTTCTTTTGATGGCTAAACACTTTGCACACTCTTCTCTGCTCTGCTTAATCAACCATGAACCACACTCAAGAAATCACAAATGACTGCCTATAAATATCTTTCCTCCAAATTATATAATCAATTCAGCCTATTAGAACCACCTTGGAATCATATTAGTGAAACCATAATAAACTCCAACAAACATTCTGTCAGCTCTATTATGCATGCAACACAATCTAGGACCTATCTAATAAAATAAATGTAGACGCACGCTACACACTGTCGGCTCTACCAAAACCACTGGAACTTTCTCTGTAAGCTGAATTAACTTATGTACTCTTAACTAAACATCAATAACACTTCTCCAAGCTTAAATACAAGGGCACATACCCTCAAGATAGGTGCAACTTAAGAACCAGTCAAATCTTTGTCGGCTCTTTTGAACAAACACAAGAAACTACTACTGTCGAATAGCGACTGCATAACTTCACTTGTGTTCATCATCAGACTATGCGTCCATAATTGAAACATCACTAACATGTCTTCAACATATATCCAAGTGCATAAGGCTTCATGATAACTATACAAATAACCATACATAGAACATTGTCTGTTACTCTATTAGGAACACTGCTGACACCAGCTGCTATATAATTGTCTGTACTAATAGTTAACCTCTATGCCCATGATATCATGTTGATATCATGTCCATCCTACATATACTAAAATCTTACTACATAAGACTTCCATGCATGCTACTTTCCATATGTTGTCATCAATGACAAACATACAATCAGTACTAGCCTGTTGTAAAACCTCCAACACTGTGGGCATAAAGCCAATCCATGCCAAGTACTATGTCATAAGAACCAAGAGGTGTGATACAAAAATCCATAGTAGTGATGGAATCACCAATCTGCACCTAGCTATCCTTCACTGAAGAGTTGATTGACACTCTAGACCCTGATGCTAACTCCACTTCCCAACTAACTTCCTGTCTAGCTACCACAAGCCCGTAACCCTCCACAACAAATGGAGATATAAAATAATTAGTAGCACCATAATCAAACAATATGGTAACATTCATACTATTGATCATACCTGCAACCTCTATCACTATGTCCTGGTGCTCGGCTTGGTAGTTATCAACCACTACAAATACCCTGTGAGACTTTCCAAAGTCTCCAACTGTAGGCTCTGATATTGCCATATGCTGACTACCTATGATCTGACCCTGAGGACAATCACAAGCCAAGTGTCTCATGGCACCACATACATAGCAAGGAATATGTGTGTGAGCCTGAACTCCCTGTGGCCTAGAGAACTGATATCCTCTGGTCCTACTAGAACCACTGAAACCACCCCAAGAGGACTACTGAGTCTATGCTAGGGTTGCATCTATATATTGCTATTGCTGATCCTTCCTTAGTCCTTGTGTCTACCACTGTTTGGGCTTAGAGCCCTTCTGACCTTGTGGTGGTTTCTATTTCTAATTTTGTTGGGTCTACTGCTATGGGTTCTTATTAAAAGACCCCAAAGAATACCTATTATTACTCTTCCAATGACTCTTCCAGTGCCCCTATGACTGAGATGCGATGTTATAGTTTTGAGACTTTCCACAAGCATCTCTGGACCTACCCTAACTCTCCTCTACAACCAAGGCCATCTCTACAGCCTCATAAAGGGTCCCTGGAGAGGTCATGTAAACCTAGCCTAATATCCAATCATTGAGTCCCTTAACAAAATGGTTGACTTGCAAATTTTTATTCTTCATGTAGTCTACATAAGGTAACAACTCAAGAAAATGGGTCTCATACTGTAGTACTATGAGTCCCCTCTGCTGGAGCTCATGGAACTCATCTATACACCACTGCCTATAGTGCTCTAATAAGTATCTATCTCTAAACCTCTCTAGGAAAGTCTCCCAAGTCATAGTGTCCATAGTAGTGTTGTTCTTAAATTATTCATGTTTTCGCCATGTGGAAGCACCTCCTCTCAATAGGTGAAATGCAAAATGGGCCTTGATGTTGCTATCCTAATGACACAACCCAAAGCACCTATCTAAGCTCAAAAGCCATGCCTCGACATCTATCCCTTCTGTAGAACCATAATACAAAGGTGGTTGTAACCGTAGGAGATCTCTAATATGGTCCCCAACATCATTGGGTGCCCTCTGAACAAATCTAGGTGGTGATTCTGGCATGTGAACTGATTCCACCTCATGTGCCCCTTGCCCTTCCTCATGATCTCATGGAGGGATCCTATTCCTCTCTCGGGCCTCTGATCTATGTCCCTCAGACAACTGGTTCTCTAATTAAGGAATAGCTAGAGGCAACCTATCCTGTATAACCCCGATGAGGTTTTGTAAGGCTATTAGGTGGTGGTGGTGGTGGCTGATTTATGGCTAATATCTTAGCCCTCTATTCATATTGCATGTGAACTAAGGGGGCTCATCTAGTACCTCATCCTCTATTACATCTTTGAGCTGTTGGAAATATTTAGGAATTAACCGAGTTACTGAGAGGGGAGGGGTGAATCAGTAACTCCAAATTTTCTTTCAATTACAGATGTATTAACATGTAATTCACTTTTAACCTTTTGCATACAGAAAGCATAAAACTTAAAAGCATTCACAATAGTGACACATAGATTTGGTTACCCAGAAACCTTCCAAAAGAAAGTAAAACTGGGGTGGGGATGAAACCCACAAAGCTTTAATATTGCAGAATAAAGTTGGCCGGTTAAGGCTTACAATTTGATCACTTCTGATGATCTGCCCTGTTAGGAGCAATAAGGATTGCTAAATCCACCCTGTTAAAGGATTTACAAACATACAATGAAGTATGCACTCGGTAAAGAGATTTACAAAAGACTGTTAAGTCTACCCGGTTAAAGGATTTAGTACTGATTCACCTGTTAGAATGAAACAGTAGATCTCTGGCTTTGCAACTGGATTGCTGATTGAGATTCGCCGATGTACTGATCACCTTCTGTGATAAATTTGTCTTTGCTGTTCCTTATACTGCTGAAGCCTTCTGTAATTCGCTTATCTCTGCCTTTCTTTCTCTTTCACATTTATTCTTTTTCATTCATCATTCATCTTGACATTTTACAACATTGTTTATATACAAGTCTTAAACAATTAATTACAATTACAATTACACAGTCGGCTTGACAAATAAACATAAGTGCTACTAAGTCGGCCCAAGTATGATTACTCGGTTCCTGCAAACTGACTCGGTGACTTTCTGATACTCGGCGTCCACTGCATTACTCGGCATCGTCATGCACTCGGTAGAAGTGAAGGCACGGTTCATACTGATCACTCGGTAGGTTTTGAACTCGGTAAATACTGGTGACTCGGTAGACATGATGTTACTCGGTTTACATTGTCCTGTTCGGTTTGTACTAACTTCCTCGGTTTGCACTGTCTGCTCAGTTTGCACTGTCTGCTCGGTTTGCACTGTTTGCTCGGTTTGCATTGTTTGCTCGGTTTGCACTGTCTGCTCGGTTTGCACTATTTGCTCAGTTTGCACTGTTTGCTCGGTTTGCACTGTTTGCTCGGTTTGCACTGTTTTCTCGGTTTGCACTTTCTGCTCGGTTTGCACTGTTTGCTTAGTTTGCACTGTGAACACAAATAAGTGTTGTCACTAGTGGCAATTATGCTTAATGCCAACATGAGCTTGACATGTAAGGGGAGGCATCCTAACAATTTTTAAAAGGGTTAAAGTTAGAAAAGAAACGTAAAGGGTTTTAGGTGCCAATGTTGAAATCTAGGTTATGATACCAAGTGTCATGCCCATAAATTACACTGAAAAACACACCAACTTTTTTTTTAAAAGGTTATAAGTTTAAGATTGGAAATAGACTAAAGTAGTATAGTTGATACAGAGAAGGTGTTGGCTAACTTGATTGAGGGGTTATAGTTAATGCTCACCCCTAGCATATCCAAATGCCCATCAAGTTCTAGAGTTAACTATCAAGTCTAAGTCTTATACCAATATGATATTCTTACTCTATGTTGCAAGGGCTTTAATTGATGGGTTAAAATCTTCAACTCTATTGGTCACTTGAGTATTGCATATCCAAGGTTCGTGAATTGGGTTTGAATGTACAAAACTAGATTCACATTCGGTGATGTTTACTAGGTTAAAATTTACACTCTCCAATTTAATATAAGGTCTTTTAAAAATAATATTACCCAAGCTCTCAAATTAATATTTAAAGAGCTTGATGAACATTAGGGTAAATTAAGTGCTACAAAGGTCAAGATTACACTAAATGATTAAAATTTAATTTATTCAAGTAAGAAACCCTTAATAACTAAGACTTAATTTAATTCATTAAATTTCACTTAATTAACATTTAGTTTATTTATACAAAATTCACCTTCAAAAAGCATGAACTAAGTAATTAAACTAACTACTAAATACTATCATTTATCAACAAAATTAACTAATTTAAAATTAAACTAGGTTAACCCTTTTTTTTATAAATAAAATTTATTAAATAGTAATTATATTAATTAATAATAATTATTAATAAATATAATTATTAAATAATAAATTAATTAATTATTAAATAACAATTATATTAATTAATAAAATTTATAAATTAATATAATTATTAAATAACAAAATAAATTAATTAATTATTAATAATAATTATATTAATTAATAATATTTATTAAATATTAATTAATAATATTTATTAATTAATATAATTAATAAATAAAATTTTAAAAACAAGTTTAAAAAAAATAAGCACATGAAATATATATTAAGTCCCAAAGGACTGTTTTGCATGGGGCCCGTGTTGACTGCGTGATACCCCCGCAAGCAGGGCCCCTCCTACCTTAGCAGGGCGGTACCCTGCTCTTAGTAGGGTTCATCCTACTTCAACAGGGGGGTACCTGCATGCAGGCCGGTGCTACCTTAGCTTATGCGATGGGAGAGGGGTGTGGGGCCCCCGGCCCCCCCTATAAAAATAGTTTTTTAATTTTATTTTATTTTTTAATAAAATTTGTTAAAAAATAGAGATTCATGCATTCAGCCAAGTAAATTGGCAAGTGGAATTTTTTTTTATATTATTTAATTTAGACTTTTGTGGTCCCCTTTATATATATATATATATATATATATATATATATATATATATATATATATATATATATATATATATATATATATATATATATATATATGTAATTCATTTGAGTGCCTTTTTGGGTTAACCACCTAGCTGGGTCACCCAAGTTGACTTGGCTTCCACTAGGCCAAGGAAATATTAAAATATTCTTTGTGGTATTGGAAAATGTATGGGAAATTTTCCCATAGTTTTTCCAGAGACCTGTAGGTCTCAATTTTGGCATTTTCATTTATTTTAGACTTGTTTGTTTTTGCTTGCATTTGTTTCTCTTCTCTATTTTTTTCTAAATGTCTAAGAGGTTTATTAGATCTAGTTGTATTTTTGTAAACATAAGGTAGGATGAATTTCTCCTACAAAACTAAATATTCAACAATGAGTTCAACATAAAATTGTTATCACAAGAACAACTAAACTTTTGAAAATTTTAAAATTCTTTTTCCTTTCACCTATTTAACATGATTAACCATTTCTCACACTAATACTCAGATTGCTAAGGAGATTGCTTCAACAAAATTTGATAAACTCATCTATACATTTTTAAAGCAAGAATTCTACAAATGTTCCACTTCTTAACATTGAATACATTTTACAATAACATTAACATTTTCACAATGACTATTCCAAAGAGAAACTCAAGAGAACTAAAATACATTATTACAATTTCATGCCTTGAAATGCTATCAAAATATCAACATAATACATTAGCATCTACCTTTGAGCATCATAGATTATTTTCATAAGAACATGAATCTATCAAAAGGAAAACCATACATTTCTTCATGACTTTGATACACAACACTTTGATACAAACACAAATTTTGGAGTGTTAACTCCATAACAAAAATACATTGAGCTTAAGGGATCCTTAAGATTCCCTTATAATAATATATATCAAAACAAAGGTGATCCATATCAAATCTGAATACATCCTCAACTTTCTTCAAGAATACAACTTCAAACATGAAGTCTCCAATGGCTTCCAATCCTGCAATAAAATA
>BSBK01008877.1:0-490826 GCA_027943335.1 Chamaecyparis obtusa
AGTATATATATAGACATATATATATATATGTGTGTGTGTGTGTGTGTGTGTCTATACACACACACACACATATATATATATATATGTGTGTGTGTGTGTGTGCACATATATGTATGTATATACATATATGTATGTATATACATATATATGTGTATATACATATATATGTCTATACACACACACACAGATATATATATATATATATATATAGACACACACACATACGTACATGTATATATGTATGTATATACACATACATACATATACATACACACACACACACACACACACACACACATATATATATATCTGTGTGTGTGTGTACACACACACACACACACACACGTATGTATGTATGTATACATACATACATACGTGTGTGTGTGTGTACACACACACACACACGTATGTATGTATGTATACATACATACATATGTGTGTGTGTGTACACACACACACACAGATATATATATATATATATATATATATATATATATATATATATATATATATATATATATATATATATATATATATATATATATATATATATATATATATATATATATATATATATATATATATATATATATATATGTACACATATAAATACATATAAATACATTACATAAACAACAAATAGATCCTCACCAAAATAATTATCATGACACCACATGTGATGCAGAATACAATGGAATTGTGATTTGTTAAAATAGGATTTTGAACCATCTGTCTCTTTTCTTACACATCACACCAATTTAACAAATAAATTACGCCTGAATATTAATCCTTGCAAATGACCTTCTATGCCACCAAATATTTTCCAATTAAACATAATCTGAAACTTTGACTTTCTCATGTTATGTATATGTGTGTGTGTGTGTGTGTGTATGTATCTACACACACACACACACACACACACACACACACATTATGACAAAGCCAAAGTTTCAATTATGTTTAATTGGAAAATATTTTCTAGCACAGAAGGTCATTTGCAAGGATTAATATTCAGGCGCAATTTAACAAATCACCATTGCATTGTATTCTACATCATATGTGGTGTCTTGATAATTATTTTGGTTAGGATTCTGTTTGTTGTTTATGTAATGGATAGTATAGTTGGAAATGGTTTGGATGTCTTTTTAAATTAGAATCAAATAATTAAAAGGATAAGGATGGTCTAAAGTATAATATTGTTTTAAAGTTTCTACTTCTATATTTGTCAATGTAGGAGAGATAATGTATTTATTTAAATTAAGATAAATATTGTATAGAATCTAAAATTAGGATAAGAATTATGGTCAAACAAATAAAAATATATCGTTCTAAATTGAATTAAGTTGTACAGTTTAGTTTAAGATTAGTTTAGTTTTTTGGTGTTCTTTATTTTAATTGGTGTGGTCTAATTTTCTATCATGTAAACTTCAACAATCATGTAATTTTCCAATCTATTATATCTTGATGCCCTATTGATGTAATTTCAAGTTATTAAAACAAGGCCTTGTTTCAAATTGATTATAGGCATCTTCTTTCTTTTTTTATGCTAACTTTTTACTACATAAGATTCGCTAACCCTATTACTGATCTATGTAAGCTCCATTATTACCCATAACACATTTGTTCTGGTTTCTTGTCTTTTAAGTTGTTCTTGTATAATGGGTCCTTGAATTTATACATATATGAATGCAATAAATTCTTGTTTCTTGTTGTAGATGCCAATAAGGGGGCATATTCTACACAAATATGACTCTACATAATCATATAGCTCTTCATAATCATCATTGGGAGATAACACAATAAGAGGAGAAGAACTTGTATGATCTTGATGCTCTCAACCACTTTTCCCTCATCAATGGTTAGAGAAACACTCATGTTTCTTATGCTTTAATATTATTCAAACTTTGAGGAAATTTAATTAAAATGATGTGATCTTTGGTGGCATATGTAGGAAGAAATAATTCACATGATGGACATGGTTGAGGAATTTTGTACTAAAACCATTCTGACTACTAAACTGACATTTTCTATCTGAGAGTAGACATGATACCCGACTCTAAAACTTACCTCTATTTATATTCACTCCCACAATCATAAATTAATATATGTATTTAAACATTACAATTTATGCAATTACCATCAGTTAATAGAAGAATTACATTCTTTGAGTGAATAAGAACCAAGGTGAAAATGGAAATGGAATCTCATGAGTTTGCAATAATACGTCTCATTTCTCTTACCAAGAAAATAATTTCTTTGGAGAAGCATTGATGCCAGAGGAGGAATGCAGTCTATATCACTCAAAAAGTTAAGGTTTTGTCTATAATTAATGAAGAGGTCATAGATTTGGGCATGTCCCTTCCCCGTACTTTAAAATCTTTAAGAGAATTGTTAATTATATTGCAAAGAAATAAATATTTTTTGGAGGACTATAATGCTGATGGGAGTTGTGTTTTTTTTCAGACACAAGAAATCTCAAGCCAATTTTATAGTTTGATACATGATATGGTCTCGACTCTACACATGCTTCCATTTCTTCATAACCAAGAAAGAGAGAAAAATGGTTTGTTGATCAGGCTAAGGAACGACTTTGCAATGATTTGTTTACTTTTCTAGATGAATTTGAAAAGGAAGTAGCTCTAGATGAATCTTGACTTAGAAGGACATTGGATTCCTTAAATATTGATGATGCAATGGATTGTCAAAGAGAAACAAAGATATTGGAGGAAGAGATAAGAAATCAGAAAGAATTAGGATTAGAGGAAAATGTATTCCTAATTAATACTTTGATTTCTTTCATGCACTACTATAAATATGTCTAGTTTTGGGTGGATTTTGAGTCATAGTCGCAACCATCAAGAAGAACCCACATATATGCAATGGATTAATCTAAGGATGCTTCTCCTATGTAAAATGATTTTTGATGTCCAATCTCTTTAGATTCAATGCAAGAGTTTTTTATTGTATGCACAAGGAAAACATATTATCTCGCATCTATTACCAAATTTAGTTTTTTTTCACAATTAAATAGGGTATTTTATTTGTGGGGATTGTGTTCAATTGTGCACCTTTCATAAATAAAACCCTACCACATTTCCAATAATTGTATCTTCTATTGAATATTGTAAATGGAAAGTCACACTCATAAAAGACCCAAATACTTTGACTAGTCATCTAAAAACCCTTGTTGTATCTGATGTCTCTATTCTATGAGGAATCCATGATCATCAACTATGCAATCAATTTGGCTTCCATAGGTCCCATCTACCATGACACAGTGCTCTCATTGTGATTTCACAAAATCCACATTAGTTTTGTTTCAAACACTCTACAATTTTATCAATGTAACAAAGAAAGAATTCCTATCAAGATAACCCTAATAACATGAAAAAACATACTAAAATTTATCCCAAAACTCCCTATAATTCTATCCATTTTTAAATCATGGTCCTACTGGCTATTATCACATAGCCCCTACCGCTTTGAAACTACAATAGAAAACATGAAAACCAACTAGTAGGCAACGGATCAAGTTCTATGCAATAATCAATAAATTGTTCAACTTCCACCGAAAAAAATACTACTATTTTGATTGCAAGCCCCCTCCTTCCCTAGTTCTATCAGTGTAATCAACCCCACACTCCCACAACATTTACCCAATATTGTAACTCCAAAACCTGAATTCAACATGTCAGAACTATATTTACATACTGACAGCTAAAATTCAGTACAAAGACTAGTAATTTGATCAATTTCAATAGAATAATAGTCCAAGTTTCCTAGATAGCTTTGTTTTGCAGCTATCTAGTCTAGGATCTACTTGGTTCTTGTAGTTGATGTATTTCATGTTCTTTTGTTAGGCTATGGTTTTCACTGTTGGTTAGATGTTGTTTTGTCTTGTTGAATCTCATGCAACTATTGGGGTTCCAAATCCCTTTCAAAATCTTTTTATAAATAATTTTGTGTCCCTTCAAAATCTATTTTCTTCTAATAAAAACATTACAACTAAATAGAAATTTGTTGAAGATAGTTAGAGGTATTATAATTCTGAGTTCTTTTCCAAATGTTAAGCAATGCAATTGTGCTGTAATATTTCAGACACGATAAATTAATCAGGTTACATCCAAAATTCATATATCATTTTTGGTAGTGCCCATCTGAAGTTGTCTTATCTGCCTCTTCTTAAGTATTCAAGAATCAATAAAATACAAATAGGCCAATTTACTAGGTCTTGCAACTGAGGTAATTGGTGTAAAAAAGATAACACAATGGATCGCAAGTGTTTACTGCTTACCTAATTTGTACAGTGGAGGATGCATTAATGAAAACATGTCTTAATAATGCTAAAGAAACAAGCGTAAACCTATTCACTTGGATTTTCAAGCTACTAAATGAATCAGTGGATAAGAATGCACAAGAATGTGAAAGTAGTTTGGAGCAAGAAAATTTTGATAGTGAGTATGATAGGGAATCTGGACGCTTTCTACGTATAAAAGTAGTCTTCTTAACAGGTGTCTATGTAGACATTAATAATCCCAATTGTTTCATTACACCATTGTTAGAATAGATCTGAAGTTGGATTGAAAATCAGGCTTCGAACAAACTGCCTAAATCAATCAGCATGCTACTGGTGATATTGTTGCAGTTACAGCTACTAATCAATATCAATGAATACTGTTTCTGAAAAGACATTCTCATCAAGAATGGAATAAATTTGCAAAGTTATCTTCAAAGGCATCTTGTTATTCCGACCATCATCAACACGTACTTGACAACCAATACCAGAAACTATAAGATTATTTTACGCCGATCAGAGTAAATGTTTATGTCATCATTTATGAGCGCTTAAAAACTGTTATTTAAGACAAATCATACCATATACATGTGTTTGTCGAATGTATTGGATGGCCTTTTTGGGGATACACAAACGAGTGATAAAGTGTATTTAAAGCATGGAATAGAATTATTCTTTAAAGAAATTATTCTAACGCGTCTTGAACCATTGGTTTGACAAAGTAACATCGCTCTTTCACATAAGGTACACCTTCAACAAACCTAATTCTTTGATTTCATGCAAATAGAAACGCAGGAAGTATTTGAAACTGAATTCGCTCGCGGAGACCCGTTTTATATGAAACGCTTTAGCAAGGAATGTTCCCCCTTTGCTAATATGAGCTCCCGTATAAACATGTACAAAAATTTGAGTCCAATAAACACGTACAAATCGTTTTTTTCAACTTCATATGATGTTCAATAGACACGTACTATATAGATGCTCCAAAGAGAAACCATGAGAAAAGAAGATGGAAACAATGATTAAAAGAATTTGACATCGACATTTAACATAAATGAAGTTGACGTGGAACAGTACATCAGTGTTTAATTCACCAAGAACAGCTCATTGATTCGCCGTCCACGTGTACCATATGCTTTAAAGAAATTATTCTAACGCGTCTTGAACCATTGGTTTGACAAAGTAACATCGCTCTTTCACATAAGGTACACCTTCAACAAACCTAATTCTTTGATTTCATGCAAATAGAAACGCAGGAAGTATTTGAAACTGAATTCGCTCGCGGAGACCCGTTTTATATGAAACGCTTTAGCAAGGAATGTTCCCCCTTTGCTAATATGAGCTCCCGTATAAACATGTACAAAAATTTGAGTCCAATAAACACGTACAAATCGTTTTTTTCAACTTCATATGATGTTCAATAGACACGTACTATATAGATGCTCCAAAGAGAAACCATGAGAAAAGAAGATGGAAACAATGATTAAAACCCATCATTGCCAAGCATTAAATAAATCTGTTCGCTATACTTTTATTTGATATTTTTAAATGCTGTAAATGAAAGGCACACATTTCACAGAGAAGACTGGCATGGGATATCATGGAACGCATTTGACAGAGGAGACTCTCATCGGATATTTATATGTTTGTGCGTAAAAGAAAGATACGGAGCCTCCTGCCTTTATTGGACAGCCATTGTTGACAAGGCAGTCGTTGTATTTCAAACGCCTGAACAATTTTGGATCTACCTCTACCGCAGAGCTGAAGGATCCGCAGGTGAGATGAATTTGTGCAATGGAGCAGCCTCTACTGCACACATTCACAACTTCAACAGTGTATGATGGCAGTCTGGTTGGCATCGGAGATTCGGGGCTTTGATTCACTACTATATTTTCTTTCGCGCAAACTTGCCCCATTTTCTCCGCGAACCCTGAAAATTTAATAATACCCGTCAAATTCCTAACCATGAAGATATCCATAAGGTATTGCAAGGATTCAACTTACCAACACCCAGCAGCCTAGGGTTTTTGTAGCTTGAATTCGCACTGTCGTTTGTCAGATTGGACGCCACCACGGAGTGTGAATCTTCCATTCTCGACACGCCTGCATATATTCCAAATGCGTTATGTGCGCCGAAAGACCGACTTCCATTGTTGCTACTGGTTTTTCATAATGTTGAAAGAAAACAAAATATTCATTGTAATATATAATCCTTTCCTAGCGATGTTTACACTGCAAATAGATACCTGAAATACCGGTGAAGCATACGAAGAGGATAAAGAAGGCAGAGGCACTGATCAAGTAATACATCGCCATTATTGCTGCAAATTCTTTACAAGTTCATATCACCTTCCCTTCCAGGGGTATATATACTAGTCCAGTTATGATGCACCCGCCACATCATACCTTAACATAATTTATTTCGCATTTGATTCGCATTTGTTCATCATCAATCTGTTAAACTTGTGTTTCTAACGAATGACATTAAAGAGAGACAAATCTTATCATTCCCGAGAATGATACAATCTTCCCCTCAGCGATACTCAAAGCCTCGATTATTTACGATAGCCTTTGACAACTCGATAGCTCATGTCACATGCCCCGTTCACTCTCACATTATTAAATAAATGCAAGCAACTATTAAATAATTAACCTAGATTTATATTAATTAAATTATACCAAATCAGTTGGCTATGTTATAATATTAAGGAACATTGGTGATATATACGTCCTCAGCTCTGTATTAAGGATGTAAGGAGTCAAAACAAAGCACAATTTTGTAAGCATAATTAAGCGTAATCTTATAGAGAAGTACATCATACATCATGATAAGTTAGAGATAGACATCAAACTGTGTTTAAGGGTTCTTATAGGGAACATGTAAAAAATTATAGGAAAAATGTGTATCAAAAGAAAAGAAAAGAAAAAAGAGGTGTCTAAGGTTATGAACAGCCTAAGAAAATGATAAAATCACAATAATATGATGTAATTCTAAGAATAATCAATCATAAAAAGTATGCATTAAAATAAGATATATACACCAATTTAATATCATATTAGATATATACATGATATGATAGACTTAAAACATGATAAAATAATTCAAGCATAAAAATATCAAGTTAAAGGATTAAAAATTAATTGGTAGAATTCTTACTGTAGAGTCTAGTTATCCTAGGGAAATAAAAAAGAATTATGGAGGAGAGTAGGTCTATTCTGAGAAGTTTCCTTCAATCCAAATTCCATGTCTACAAAAATAGTAATAATTCTACAAAAAAAGTATCTAACCTTGCCCTTAGCTAAAATAAATGGAATCTTTTTAATTAAAATCAATATTCTATTAAATTAAAGGACACTATATTTGATGAAAGAGTGCAAGACAAAATAAATTTCAAATGTGATTTAGTAAAGATATCATAGGTTAGAGTGCTTTCTCAAAGTTTAATTTTATTATGATGATGAGGCTTTTCAAAGTCCTAGATTTTTCATTTGAACAAGTAGCAAAGAAAAACATAGGGTTACTAATTGTTATTAAAGGAAAACATGTCTTAAAAGGAATGGAAAACCTTTACAAAAGCATTTTGACAGGGATTTGGAACCCCCAAAGAAACAACTGCAAAATATTCAACACTGTATAACAACTAGCAATCAATACAAAAATAATAGCCTAACAATAGAGCATAAAAGGTACGAGCCATATCAACATCTGTTGTTAAATCAAGATTGTCCTATAGAGAATATATATGAGTGATGCACTGAAATAGATTACCGTTGTGATTGATCTTTTCACTAGCCATCGATATGCATTTATATCCTTTGAATAGTCATGTCTTGAAGAGCCATGACCATACGTGGCTTATGCTATGTAGGGTCATGACCGTTCATAACCGATTATTAATATTAACTACATTGTAACATATACACTTATCAAATGATATATATATATATATATATATATATATATATATATATATATATATATATATATATATATATATATATATATATATATATATATATATATATATATATATATATATATATATATCCGAACGTAGCTATATCTTAACACTCCCTCTTAGCAAGAGATGATTTAATCAATAATTTTGAATTCATCATCATGTCCTCTGACACATTTCAGGACAACTTAATGTATGATGATAAATTAGGTATCTCAATATCATGATATCTGGCACAGTCTAGGACACCAACTTAATGGAGTCAATCATGATATAATTTTTATTACTAGGATCAAGATATCCGACACACTCTTGGACATCAACTTAATGTAGTCAATCTTGATATAACCAAGTAATAACATCGCAATGATCAAGATATCTGACATATTATGGGACAACAAATTAATGTAATCTAATCTTGATTCACATGTTGTTACAATCCTCAACCAATTTAGAACAACATAAAGAAGTCATTAGTCATGATAAATACTTATTATCTCAATATCATGATATCCGACACAATCCAAGACAACCCTGTTAGGGTGTCAATCATGATATAGTAGTTATTACACAATCCAGTAATAACATAAGCATTAAGATATTTGGCACAGTCTAGGATAACCCTGTTCATATGTCAATCATGAAGCTTGGTTAACTATTGTCAAGATCGTCACCTTGAAATAGTAACCCCAATTATTTACACAGAAGATCATCATCTTCTTTGAACAAAAATGAATGGGCCCATAAAGTCACCTTGACTCTTCTCAGAGGCTGGATCCACCATGGCTCATTCCAGAGAGTGGAAACCAAGAATTCCACCTTAGACTTGTCTATCTTGAAGACAAGAATTATTTAAGATACAAAAATGATGGATCACTGAAGCTGAAACCTTCTTTTCAGCTAAGGCTTTACTCCTCAACATACCAAGGTTACCTGAAAGTACACAATATTCATTCTAGCAAGGAGTTTGATAAGAATATTAGTCATTTGTTCACATTGTCTCATAGTCTTGGTGAATTCTAAGCTTACAAAGTATACACCATCTTGACATGGTACACTCCCTCTAAATTTGTATGACCAAGATCCTGGGGTGCCAACTTAATTTGATCTTCTAGTTTCTCCCTCTAACATATAGCCTTCTAACATGGTAATAACCATAATTCTCTACTACAATTTCTTGATTACTAGAGAACCAACAAAACATGGGCTACTCCCTCTAAATCAAGATCCTTGAATGTCTACTGATGCATCTTCTCCCTCTATTGTGAAGGCATACCCTATTTATAAAATCAACTTAGTGTCACTACAGGATGTCACTTCATACCTTCCTTCCTGAGAGAACCAATATGAATAATTTGAATAGTCATAAGGTTACAACAGCTAGCATAAGATGCATTTTGATATTTTCAAAGGCCACAACATTAATGCTCCTTCTTGGATTTGAGAGAAGATAGTAAAGACCTCTACTATGATGTTTATCTCAATGAGTTGTAGTCTCATCATGTATGGAATGCCTTAATCATGGATTCTATCCACGTGCATCTCATCGGTGATTCTATCTATGAGTTTCCACTATTATAATCTCAGAATTGTTTTACCTTCAATAGTGAGCTCCCTCTCAATCAATATGATCAAGTTTGTCCAAGTTGACCAAATCATCTATTTCCTTAGAAGCTAAATTTCACCAAATTCTTGACCTTCCTGAAGATGTCAGAGATAGATTATGAATAATTCATAAAAAATTATATAAGCATACATAATTCATTATTAAATGAATTACAAACTATAAATTCATATGGATGAATAAAACATGAGATACTTATGTTTTCAAATATTTTCAAGTATTTCCTTTCATAAGGTGAGCCCATTAATATGATACTCGTACCCATTGTCCTTCTTCATAACATATTGGTTTCACTTTAATCTATATGTTAATTTTCTTATTTACTAATCACATCTCATTATGATAACTACCAATTAGATGTTTACTAATCACATCTCATTATGATAACTACCAATTAGATGTTTACTAATTACATCTCATTATGATAACTACCAATTAGATGTTGACTTCAAACATTATCGACATCTGATTATATTAATCATTGGTTACTATCCCACTTGTACTATCCCCATTTTTATTAACTTAGATAGTTGGGACAATTACCTTAACTTATCCTTCTCACTTCATCGAATGATGTTATGCATAAATAGTAGGATTGATATTTTTCATTCTACCTAGAGTGCTTCCTCTAATTCCTTTGAACTCTTCCTTATGTAGAATACCACATATATACATAATAATAATATTTAGAGTGCTTTCTCTAATATTTACATAATAATATATATAAATAAGTATATATACATCTCATATACACTAAATATATACATACATATCTTTACTAGTATTTACTCAGTGTTTATTTGACTGAAGCTACAAAACATCAACACTCCCTGTTAGCTAGATAGGATAAATCAATCCAATGTCAACACTTGTGACACTTAACAACATCAATCATATGATGTAAGAAATAAAGGCATCATCCTCATGATGTGATCAATAGAAACATAGTCTCAATATGTGGATTGCCTCCTTTGGTGATTCTATCCACAAGTTCTCAGGTGGATTGCCTCCATCGAAGATTCCATCCACAAGCTCTTGAGTTTTGGCCTATCATAATGTCACCACATGACATTCACCAAATACTTTGAGTATTGGCCTATCAGAACATCAACATATGACATTCACCAAGTACTCAATAAGGTACTGGCTTGTAGAATATCAATACATGATATTCACCAAATATCTATCATATATCTATACAAACAAATCATAGACCGTTAATGACATCTAGCACTTAGTTGTTGATTTGTAAGATATATCTATGAAAACAACTTATAGACCGTCAATTTAATGACATCTAACACTTAGTTGTTTCTTTACAAGATGTATGTATACAAGCAACTTATAGACCGCCAATTTAATGACATCTAACACTTAGTTGTTGCTTTACAAGATATATTTACTAATCTTGAATTCTTTCCATAAAGTCACTAAAATAATGATAATTAATATTTCTAAATATAAGAATGAAGGATTTGATACAAAAATTGTATCACGTGTATTATATGATCAATATTACTACTATGTCAGATGATTTTGATTTATATATATGATAATCCTTATATTCCAAATATTTTTAATATTCTTAATTATATAATTTAGATATAATATATATACATATATCTATGTGATTCTAATTCGATTATACATCTTCATTATATATAGATTTATATATACACAAATGTTATATTTATATTTATTATTTTAGTAATACCAATTTATAAAATTTTGATTCCATAGACATCAACCTATATATTGGATGTATATTCCTAATATCATCCTAACATACATTATATTATCCTTAACATATATACTGGCTGTGTATTCCTAATATCATCCTAACATACATTATATTATCCTTAACATGCTCGTGTATCTATAATTCATTTTGTGAATATATCCTATCGTTATTATCATTAGTTAGGATGTTTCCCTACGTATAAACATGTCTCCATGTTTGTATGGAGTATTGTATATATGAAAGTATTTGGACTTGATTATAAATTAACAAATATAAATAAGGGAAACACTGACAACCTGATAACCCTGATGACACTAGACAAGTCGTCTCCTCTTGGTCCTGACGGCCCTTGATAAATGGGTATTGTGTTGAGCCATGGTTCATATAATTTTTCTGCAGTCTAATTCCTTTCATTGAATAATCACTTCTTTCCCAAAGTCCATCGTGGCTATTAGTATTTCATGATGGTTTTTTCTACTCCATTGTTTTGTTTAGTGATTCACACTATATTTTATTTTCCTTTCGTCAATCCATACAATTATGTTGGATAATCTAAGAACTTTTGATGAGATTGGTATGTGTCTATGTTACCTCATCAATCCTTCATTCTGTTTCAACTATTCAATTTTTCGAGGAATGAGCTATTACGAATATCAATGTTTCAAATGTTTTTACCGACAAGGGAATCATATTAATATAATGATATCAAATAATACTAACTTTGGTCTTCGTCGACAATGTCTTTTTCCTTAGTCTATAGTGATACTCTGTCTTATCCATCCGTATGAGTTCCCGTGAATGTTCTCAGTGATATTGAAACTGTAGGGTCGACTCAAACTCAACAACCCAGTGTTGTTCATTATTTAATTCTCTCGATTTATTAATTGTGTCAGATACTAAATTCTGATTGAATTGACAGTGTTATCTCTAATGATCTATAGATACATTCAAATGTTACATGTAATCTTTTTATCATTTAGATATAAATTAGTGACGTGTCCCATTGACTTAATGGTGTGTTGATTGTTTTCTCCCTTCTCCTCTACTCCCCATAAGGGGTGATGCAATAAGAGAGATAGAAAATGTTCCAAGATTCGATATCGTAGTCCTCTGAGATGAGGAAAACTGATAGTCTTTGCTCCTACTCACCAATTATGTCACGGGTTCAGGTATTGATTACGATAACAATTTGAATCGATATTGATTCTCTTTTACTAGATGAGTGCACTGCTTGACACTGTTACAAGACTTCCCATCAAGTGTTCATTTTCGAATATGAAGACTCCAGACAGCGAGTGAATTCAACACTCCCACATAAGCTATTCATGTTGGATGTTAATTTTGGAGAATATTGTGTCACCCAATGACAACTTCCTCGGTGGATAGAGTCTGGCAACGTCTGGTTGTAGGAATGGGTAGAAGATGCTGACAAATGAACTCATCTACAGTTTCTCCCAAAATCAGTCTTCCCAGTTGTTGTTTTAGACTGAGAACATAAATGGAATTTCGTCACCAATATCCCTGTCAATTTATTATCGATTGTTTGTGAATATATTTTATTCTCTTATAGGTTAGGCTCTGATACCTTGTTATTAAATCAAGATCATCTTATAGATAATATATATATGAGTGCCTCACTGAAATAGATTACTGTTGTGATTGATCTTTTCACCAGCCATTGATATGCATTTATATCCTTTGAATAGTCATGTCTTGAAGATCCATGACCATATGTGGCTTATGCTATGTAGGGTCATGACCCTTCATAACCGATTATTAATATTAACTACATTATAACATATACAATTATCAAATGATCTTTATATATATATATATATATATATATATATATATATATATATATATATATATATATATTACCATATCCAAACATAGCTATATCTTAACAACATCTAGCTAAAGTCTTACAAGACACAACATGGGGTCTTATAAGACTCCCTTAACCTCAAGTAGAAATAACCATGAGCTTTACTAGGTATCCACAACCTAAAAATGCATGGGTTTTAACAAAGCTCCCATAACATTCATTTTCACCAATAACTAGATAACATAGTAAAAGCTCACTAGAAGAAATACAAAGAAAGGGTTTTATCTAGGCTCTCTAAACCTGGCCAAAATTTGAAATGGTTTATTTTATCAAGGCTTCCATAACATTCCTTCTTACTTGTAACATGAGATAGAAACAAACATATATTGAAGAATAAAGAGATTCCCCTTTAGATGAAAAAATAAAGGGTTTTGAAAGGCTCTCCAAACCTTCAAATTGGGGTTTGAAATGGAACTCAAAACTATTCAACAATAATTAGCTAAGGTTATCCTCCAAAAAGTCCATAAATCTCTTTCCAAAGCTCTCTACACCTTGAAGGGAGAGGTGCCCACCTCCATAGTGATAGTAGAGAGAGAAATCAAACTTGATCCAACCTCACAATCTAGTAGTTGGAGAAGGGAAAAACTATCAAAGAAAAAATTACAGTCTCTCCTACTAGGAAACTCTCTACCTTAATAGAAGAAGCCCCTAGCTCAATAGGAATAACACAAGAGGGAGAAAGGGGTAGTGAAAGAAAAAACCAAACCAAAAGCCACAAGAAACCTCCCCACCTCAAGAGGAGAGGGATTTTCCCCTAAGGAAACTTGTAGTTAAGGAAGGAGGGAAGATCAATATAATTCTTATAGAAAACAACCATGAAATACTAGGCTTGACTGAGGGGGTGAAAAAACCCAACACCCAAAAGTAATAGCTCTAAACATTTAATAATATAGATACAGATGCAAACCAAAGAGATGAGAAAAGAAACCTAGGCAAGAAATATTCATTATATTTGAGCCACCCAACCACAAAAAAGTAGAGGGAAAAATAGAAACCCCTCCATAAAAAAGACCCACTAGAACCCAAAATAAAGAAGCATAGGAAGAAGAGAGGCATAAAAAACCAAACCCACATAGAAAAAAAAATCTCCATCCAAGTCAAAGACCCCCTAGAGTACTACAACTCCACCAAACCATAGATCAAAAACAAACTTTGCAACACAACCAAGGAAAATTACTAGAGTGGAGGATTTGGTAGTAGTGAAAGTAGGAAAGAGAAACTTGGAAATGGATGAACCAAGAACAATAGTCCCAAATTAATCAACCACTCCAATAACCACCTATCCCAGCAAATACCATGAAAAAATAGACCTCCAAATGAAACCAAGAGAGACAAGTAAAAGAAAAGGATCGCACAAAGTAAGTTGCACAAACACCAAGACAAACACCTAAAAGAAAGATGTTGAGCATACAACAAATGATGAGAGAGGGGTTGAATTAGTGTAAACCAAAACTCTTACATAAATAATCAACAATCAATACTACCCAACATAGAACTTAATAAGTAAACAATTAACTAAAACCAGAACTCATGAAAACCATGATTTTTATATGTAGGACACCTAAATTGAGAAAAATTATGGTGAGAATTTTATCAAAAAGATAAATCAATGAATATAGATCTTTTTCAATTCTAGTCGAAGCTAATTGTTATGGACTATTAAAAAGAGCCTCATTTCTAATACAAATCCAAATATATATAGGAGTCACTACTCTAGAATTGCAAATAAAGGCTCACTATCGAAGTAGAAATATATAATAAATAACTTTCACACCAAGAATCACTATCCTAAGGACAAGGTACATAAAAATATCCAGAATGGATAAAGAGAAATTCTCCTAATAATGTGATAGTCCTGCATGAATCTATCAACTATAGTAAAAAACTATATTTACCTTTCATTCTCTACCATAGTCTTAAACAACTATCACACAAACCAAATTCTTCCCTTCCAAAATTCTTCTCACAGGGACCTTCACATTCTTACACACCAAACTATAACATTTTTCCAAAGAACAAGAATTATTTATATAAAACATAGGTCATTGGAATTACAACTAGGGCGAACATGCCAAAATAAATTACAAGTTGACCATGCCAAAAGTATATCACAATAAAAACCCATGCCAAGTGTGTAGATGAAATATAGGTCACACATAAAATGAACCCATTTGGATAAGAGATAAACATAAAATATAATACTCAAATAAAAAACATGAAGCATGATCCACTCTAGGAGAGAGAGGAATACATAAAAGCCACACATAGCCCAATGCCATATCCACAATAACTATGACAACTTTCACAATTACTCAAACATTTAGCATCACACTGCCAAAAGAATCACATCACTTGCTAGTTGTATTCAAACCTCCACATGCTATGGTCAGATCTAGAACTCCACATAAGATACCATATCACTTATCAGTTTTCCATGTAAGAAGTCATAACAATAGATTTATGGACTAGAACACTAATTGATCATTACTACATCACTTAGTAACACTATTTATGGATCCCCAGGAGCTATTTTTGGATCACCAAGAGACACCATGACCCAGAAAAAAACTCAAATACAATACAAACCACATCTGCGCATCTTCAAACTTTATCTTTGGAGTGAAAACCTTATGGAAAATACAACTAAACAACTATTATCTTAAACTGTATTTTTCTATTACTGAACCATTGACTTCCAGATCTAAAAACATATCACTAAAGTACTAAAAATAGTATTCTCACATTATCATTAGCTTACATACCTATCTTGCACTATTATGTAGCACTAACATGTCCAACACACAATCTTACTTATTTTGTTTTTATTTGGACCAACAAAAATAATTGAGCATGTCCTTAGTAAATACCTTTGGACCTTCAAGAAATATGTCCAGACCATAATGTTTGACATCAATGGAAACAAATAATAACAACCAAACAAACACATATTTTCAACAATCTCCCACTTTGTCATCGATGAAAAATATCCACCAAAAATGTTTCATAAAGATATTAATCACCATCAACTCTCCAGATAACTAAAATAACGAAAAAATTCCTTGTAAACCTTCATACGTTTAATTCTTCTATAAAAACACTTTCCTTATCTTTCTCCCTCTTTTCCATCAAGGAAAAAATCTAAAAAAAACTTACCACTACTCCAACTTAGAATAGCCATTGATATTAGTCAAGAATAAAATAATATGTCTAAAATCTCCCTCGAAATAAATACACCACTCTATTGCACTTGGTTAAAATGATGGGAAATAAACCCAAGATTCTCCTTGAGAAACACAAAAATATCATGATTATATGGTGAAACATTATGGAGCATATCTTAAATAATTTTTAGTTATCCAGACTAACTCTAAACAATAATGATATTTTTAACTATTAAATACACTTCATATAATAAGACAAGAGAAGAAACATGCTCCTCACTAGTAGCAGTCTAAACATCAACTTCTATAGTTTCCTTCTATTAACGAACACCTTTCTATTCTTCCTCTTTACTATCACTTGGGACTACCAAAGGACTAGAGAAGCTCTCTAGATGGATTCTTCTAACTTTATTTTCTTATTTACTAGAGGATGAGTCCTATGTGGACATATTTTTTATTCTCTTAGTGTTACCTTTGTCTTTCCCTTCACTGATAGCAATAGATAAATCTGCCACAACTTTAATCCTTGCATCACTAGTATCCTATGAAAATTTAATCAATTTTTTAATAATTATCATATATTCTCCCATAGAAGTCCCATAGGACACCTCAATTTCGTAAACAATTCTAGACTCTTCCAATTCTATGTAGAAAAAATCCTTATCAGCATAGAAGACAATATCATCCTTACATCAATCAAAAAATTTAGGAGCAAATTGGTTCCTCAAACACTTGGACTATCTTTTAACTCATCAAAGAATACTCTATAATCAATAACACTATTATCCAATATGTCTAAATGTGTCTTAATTTGTCAACCAATATATATATCATTTCTCCAATCCACATTTAAACACAACTTAGTGTGATTAATCTTTAAGAAAACCAAATAACTAATATAATATTTATTGAACTATATATTCACCTTTTTGAAAGAAAAAACATAGACCTTAACTCCAAAAAGCCCTTCAAGTCTTATTTTTATCCTAAGGAGATACTCAACATCCAACCTAGAGAGAAGAAATTATTCGCTTGAAATATCCCTATCAGACCATGCAGTATAAGTAATTTATGCTAATAGGGAACAACACCCAGAATAGATGTCAGATGCTTCAGAAGCATCTTATATTTTCTTTATCATAAATATTTTTTTTTAATTCTACATTCATTATCTGTGTGCCCAAATTTATTAAAAGAAAAATATGTTCTATGAATAGATGAATACTTAGAATGAATAGAAGGAGGTCTCTAATTCATGAGTCTCCTTTTTTCTTATTGTGTGTGTGAAAATTGTACCTGATCTGTAGACACAACACTTCAGTAAAACATTAGAGGTTAGCTATAATCAAAATCATGCAAAATTGAAAACTATCTAACCAAGTGATTTACTGCCTTCTAGTAGGTGTGAGATTAATGTTCTCAGATTGTTATTGAGATCACTGACCTAGACAACACCTAAATGAAAGATTTGAATGCAATTGATCTAGATATGAAATATGAATGCAATTAATCTATATTTTTTGGATTTTCTATGCAATGATATGAAAACTTGATATGGAATCTATGCTAATATGGAAAATTGATATGCTATGAATTGATCTAACAATGATATAAAAAAGAATCTAAATGAATGTAAAAAACAAAACAAATTGATCTCACAATAGCCTTGATTCGCAATAAGCTTTGATTCTCCAAATTCCAATTCTCCAAAATAGTTGTGCAATTCGTAGATGAGTTTGGCAAAGTAAGCTTGCAAAATTATGAGATGAATTATGAAGAGCTAAAGCCTTGATTTTATAGAAATCGAGGGCTTTGGAGGTGCATGGGAAAAAAGGCCATAAATCACTCAAATAACTCAGGTTGATTTTTGAGTTATTTTTAAATAAAGGATAATTAACTCACAAAAACATGCAAAAGCTAAGTTTTAACTCAAAATAGAGTTTAGCTTTAATTGATAATTGATAGTTGTTTTTTTTTATGATTGTGCATGTTTTATTTATGAATTAATTTAATAATAAAGTGATTTATTTCCAACTTAACTGCTTTTAAAAATAAAACAATTGATTTATGGGTTAATCAATTATTTAATCAAACTTTTATTAAAAAATATATTATTAAATAATGAAAACTTGCTTTAATTAATTAAATAAGAATTTAATCAATTATTCATATGATATTAGATTTATTGTCAAAATTAAATAATATAATTAATAATAAATAGAATTAAATTTAATTACACAATTAAGTGGCAAATATTAAATCTAATTAATTAAATATGAAAATATTCAATTAATCAAACTTTAGGATAAATGTGATTTATTGCCAAATAATTATAAAATTAAAGATAATTATGATGATTAGGAATATTACTAGGAATATTCCCCTATGTAGAATTTAAGATAATTAATTATGATTCGATGATGTTTAGATGTGCCTTAGATTAGGACTTTGATGTCGATTTCGTTTGAATTGAAGATGTAGGAGATTAATGAACTTATAGCCCATTTTTGGGGTATTACATTTTGCCCCTCTTTGAATTACTGTACGAAGTGCAATGGTTCAAAGATAGTCTATGTTTGATAAAGATATAAAACTGATGTTTGAAATTGATAATTGATATGAGACAGAAGCTGATTGATATGGAGATAATAGGTCCTGAATGACCAAAAAAAATGTTCACTGTAGCAGCAAATTAACCTATGATTGCGAAAAAGTGTCAAAACACCTGATTCCAAACCTTAGGATTGCTAAGAAGTGAGTGACCGGTTCTAGACTCAATTGTCTTAGCAGAACTAACAGGTATCCCATCCGAATCCTTCAGTTGCCGAAGAACCAAGGAAAGAACACTATGATCTAATGGTTGCAAAAACTGATACAGTTTACAAGATTAGGAGAATACCAGATTGATATGGATCTTGATGAATCTGATATGCCCCAAGTGATGATAGATTTGCCTCGAGTGATGAGGTCTTTTGATGAATCAGTAACTAGACGTGATTGTTTGTCTTGATCACTGATGAAAGATATTGATAGAAAAAAAAAAATGATTTCAAATTTGATTATAGACTTTGAATGATATGCAATACCATGCCCCCTTCGGGATTAAAATTGAAATCTGACAAGAAAAGTCAGCGTTGAGAGTTTAGAAGCATGTTAATTGATTTGAGAAGTGGTTAAACACATCTGGGAATGCATTCTGCATCGTTTAGAGGTCTAGACGACCAAGTTTGACTAGGTTTGACCATGAGTTGACCATGGTTGACCAAGTTGAAATTTTGATAGTTTGATGTAAGATAATCAGTTAAGTTGAATACTGGATTTCTGTGATGATTGAAGGTCAAATATGCAAGTAGTTAATAATATGAATGATCTCAGATTTGAATTTTGATCCCAAAAAAGGATTCTACTTCCTGTTTCGTTGGAGGAACTTTCATGTGAGATTCAACTCTCGTTAGATTGGAAGAGGTGATTGAAGAATCTTTTAAGTGTTCAAGCAATTTGTGAGATCATGCAAACATGCAAAATGCAAAGAGACATGCAAAATTAAATGCAACCTAAGACCTAGGACCTACTCACTGATCATATGTCGATTTGTTATCATCATTGAACTTTTAGGTAACCAGATAAATCAATACAATGCCCACTAGCTATGAAACCATAGACATATGAATATCGATTTGTATTCACAAGAATCAATACAACACCCACTGGTCAACAACCATGGGTATATGAATATTGATTTTATTTTCGGAATGTCAGAGTAGATATAAGCACCAAGGCACAAATGCCAGGATGACCTAAATATCATGTCCATTTTGATATAGAAATTTGTATAAGCATCAAAACATCAAACGATCAAGAGATCATTCTAAATCTAGTGTGAATTACCCGTAGTGACCCTTTATCATTCACATCCTTAGGTAAGATTGTGTTTCACAGTAGGAGAAAGAACTTACTCAAAAAGATAATAGTGAGATCAAATTTCCTTGAATTTTTTGGGTATCAATGGTCGAGGTACGCATGGCCATCCAATTTGAGATAGAGGCTCTTACAGTCGGACACCATTTCAATCCAAAATTTCTAAAGTTGTTAGATTTTCACATACAAGTAGAAGACAAAGAAAATATTATGCCCCTAGTCATCACTCATCCTATAAAGGACATCATCGAAGAGCTCAAAGGGACACAATATGCAGAAATCTCAATGCGAATCAGTAAGCATACAAGGAGATAAGAGCATGAAAAGCACAGATTGTTTTCAGTTTGATGTTGGATTGCATTGTAGATGCAAAATCCTTTCTGGAGACGAGACAGACTTGACTGACTCAAATGAAGCTTCAAAGGACTCTTGACTGGATATGACACGTCTAAGATACACCAGAGACCATAGGATATGACATTGATTGCCCACAAGTTTGAACATTGATAGGATATAGACGCTGGAGCCGATTGGTGTATAGACTGACTTATTGAAAACTAAAAATGCAGAAACAAACCGGGAGATATGTACAAACTAAAGCAAAACTGAAAGCTGGGAAAGACCAAGATTGCACTAATAGATGGAGCATTTTGAAACAAGTGGTGCCCATTTTCTGAGTTTTCACCATCTTGGCAGAGATTCTATTTTTGCTACCAAGGCGCCTATTTCCAGGTTTTCACCAAGGCACTTTTTTCTTTTTCATTTTTTTTGTATTTTTCATTTTTCAAATTTTTTTTTTTGTACTTTTGATATTTTTTAATTTTTTTTGTGAATCATCAAGGCACCTATTGCTAGGTTTTCACCAAGATGTTCATTTTTTCAAGACTTTTTCTAATTTTAAAGATTTTTTCAGGACATGTTACCATAGACTGAATGTCTTAGGCGTAGAATTTCTTCAGATAGAGAACGTTGATTGGTTCTTAGAGCTGTTCTCCTTTAGTCATTGAGAGTTGATAGGCACCAGAGCCAAAAGTAGCAGTGATTACAAAGGGACCCAGCCAGTTGGGTTCGAACTTCCCCTTGTGTTCTCGATGGGATTGATTTTTAGGATTTTCTCTCAAGACTAGATCACCAACCTGAAATTCTCTGTGTCTGACTTTCTTGTTGGAGCCTCTAGACATTCTCTTCTGATATACTCTAAGATAATCATACACTACTTGTCTGCGCTCATCTAGTAGTTCAAGTTCTAGACACTCTATAGTCATCATCAGTTACGAGACTATGCATTCTGATTCTTAGTGATGGGATTTCAACCTCAATAAGTAGTACCGCTTCAGACCCATAAACTAAAGTGAAAGGTGTAGCCCCAGTAGGTGTTCTGATACTTGTTCTGTAGGCCCATAGAGATGGATTAATCATGAGATGCCAGTTTTGATACTTGTGCTGATACTTGTTCTGATACTAGTTCTGATAATTATTCTAATGCTTGTTCTGATATTGGTTTTGATACTGATTCTGATAATTGTTCTGATACTGGTTCTGATACTAGTTTTGATACTAGTTCTGATACTTGTTCTGATATTGGTTTTGATACTTATTCTGATATTTGGTATACTTGATAGCATCTTTTTTCATTACAAACTCCCAAGCAAGATCATATCGTGCAGTCCCAATGTCTAGCAAGGTGGAGAACAAGAGGGATTAGAAAGTTGGTGGATGAGATGGAAGACAAGAGAATGAAGGAGAATGAAAGAAAAATCCTTCAAGGGAAAACTCCTCAAGAATACTCAAGCTAGGGAAAAATTGTCATGTAAAGCACTTTTGGACAAGCAATAAAAGGCTAGCATAGGATAAATCACAAAAGTGTAATGCCAAAGAAGGATAGGATGTAGTCCAAAGGAGTAGATATGTCAAGAGGCTTCATAGCACCGTGTTTTACTCTCTTTTTTATCAGATCAAGACCAAAGGGGGAAAGGATAGTGAAAGGCTAAAATGAATGGAGGAAGATGGACATGAAGGCTAAATAGGAAGGAAATGAAAGCAAGATCATCATAAGATAGCTCAAAAAATAGTCAAATATTCATGTATAGATCAACATTATCAAGATCAAAGAGAGAAGATGGAATGGATGAAATATGTAGAAGAACTACGCATGACGCCTGATTGCCAGATTTTCATCATGGTACTTATCCAAGGCGCCACAAAGAAGTGGTTTTCACCATAGGATGAATTTATTTCTCTTTACTTTTTCTACCAAGGTGCCTGTTTCCAAGTTTTCACCAAGGCACATTTTTTATTTTTTATTTTTTTAAAATTTCTTTTTCATTTATTTTGGAAGAAGGCAAGCTTTTTAGCTAATGCTCCTTGAAAGGATAAACTATGATATGCCAAGGATTCAAAATGATACACTCAAAGATGCTGATAGGGAAAGGAAGATGGAAGAGGAAAATGGAGGATAAGGTTTTATGTAAAGCAAGTGAGGTTGGAAGATAGGAGGAATAGGCAAGTGAGGAAAAATGATAGGAGGTAGAAGGATAATGAATGGAAGGACTGTGAAAGGGTAGATGGAAAGGAAGGCAAGATCAACATCAACACATGCCTTGAAGGGTGGTGAGAGGATGGAGGAATTGTGAATGAAGGAATACGTGAAGGAATATGGTGAATGGATAGCAGAGGTTGTGGTTTAGGCACATGGAATGGAAGAATGTTTTTGGAAGAAGATGAAGTGGAAGCCTTTGGAAGCTTGAATGTCAATTTCACTTTTTGCTCAACACCAGACTCTTTCAAGAGAGACTTTGGAATCCATATAGCCGTAGGATTTTCATTTCTTTTTGGTAATTTGGAGAGAATATCTTTAATGATGGATTTTGGAACCCATACTTGTCTTGTATTTTTTTTCTTAGATATCTCTTTTGACTTTATGCCTCCATGTCGTTTAGAGGAGACATGGTGATCTTATTTTTTTGATGGATTCTTGTATTGCTTCTTTTTCTTGTATTGAACATTCAAGTTACTTCCAAAAGACTTGGGACTTGTGGAAGAAGGAGGATATGACTGGTTTAGATGGGTGGGTGGATAAAAAGGATTCAAAGATATGCATTTATGTTGATCTTGGAGAAAGATGGGAGATGGAAGGATGTAAGGACCCAAGATGGATGGAAAATTAGGAGAGTTAGGAGGGGAAAGTGAAGGGACATAAGGACCCAAGATGGAAGGTAGACATCAAGCCTTTAGTAGTGGTGGAAGAGGTCCAAGGATGGAAGTGGAGGATGCAAAAGGATAATCAATAAGTTCATTAGCATCTATATGACAACCAAGGATATCAGCATCTTTAGAGTGAGCATTAGAATTTTTAATAGAGTCGTGGACATCTTGAATATGAGCACCTTCTTTGATAGGATTGTTCAAAGCTTGTAAAGACTGAGGAAGAGTAGAAAGTGGAAATGAACATGGAGTGGTAGAATAAGAAGATGGAAGACTTTGATTTTGACAATGATCTTTGGATAGCATAAGCTCATAATTTTTCTCTTAATTTTCAATAGGTTTAACATTAGAAGTAACAACACCATTTTTAGCAACCTCAAGGGAAGTATCATCTTTGGAAAGCGCAAGTGTAGTAAGGTCATTTTGATTTTCAATAAGCTCAATAGTGTAAGTAGTAGCCTGATCTTTCTTAGGAGAAGACTTAAGACATGGTGGAATGCATGAAAAAGGGTGTGCAGGATCAAAAGAACCATAAAGAAAATAAGAGACATCGGAAAAAAGAGTGGATGACATGGAGGGTTCTTGATCTTGATCTTTCTTTATGTTCATTTCTTCATCATTTTTAGAGTCCTCTTGACATGGAGCCACTTCTAAGGATATGAAAGCATGTTGGGATTCTATGGAAGACTGTTGCAGAGATGGTGAAGGACTAGCTGAAGTAGGGATTATAACATATGAAGGCTTAGGATTTTTAGGTTTATCATTATTGAAAGTATTTGCAGCCAAGTGAAGGTTAGCTTGAGTATCTTTAAGAGGTATCCCTAGAGGATAACTATAGGGAACCACATGAAAAGTATTAGGGCTTGTGTCAGATGAAGATTCTGTGAAAGATTTGAAAGACTCGAAAGCTTTAGGAAATGTATGGGTATTGGAGGAAGTAGGGGATGGAAGGGAAACATCACAAGACAAAGGTCCAACATTAAAATGATCTTGCTTGAGAGTGTAATCTTTATTTTCAGCTAGAGAGTTCTTAGAGGAGAGATCCTTATAGTATTGACGTTTCAAGCTAGCACAATGCATTTTATAGTCCTCAGCAGTAGTAGATAGATCATAATCAAGGTATTATCCACAAAAGCCATCAAAGTCTCTTTCAAAATCAGAATCATATGGATCACCATCATGATCTATCCAATGTGATGGCCCATTTGTAGTAAGTAGGAACACACGATGAGGAGGACTCTTAGGAACAGAGGTGTCATAGGTATTATTACATTGTCTGTCATCATAGTCATCATAGTCTCCAAAGCTGGATGTGTCACTCTCTATGGAAGAGGTAATAAGGGTTATCACATTGCTCAAATTCTTTCCGGAGGCATGGTGACATGTACAAGTCTTTATCAAATGGAAAAGAGTATAGAGATTCCATGGAGAACTCTTTAAGTTCCTTTTCTTTCTCAAGTTTGTCAAGCTGGACTTGCATAGCTTGTAGCTGCTTCATCATAGCGGTGATTAGAGTTTCTTCCTCTTGTGTACTGATTCTTTGAGACATGTGTACTGATTCTCAATGGCTACTGCTCTGTTCTTGACACAATGACTTGTATGATAGATTCTAGAAATAGGCTGAAAAAGCTAAGTATCTGGCAATTCTGACAATTTTCTGACAAATTTTCAAAATTTTCTGAAATGACTTTTCGCAGACTTGTACAACAGTTGGTAGGCAATGAAACGACAATTGAAAAGCTCATACGATAGTTGCAAGATTTTGACTGGTAGAAAGACTCGTACGACATTGGGTACTCAATCATACGATAGATGGGTTGTAATGAAATGACACTTGATAGAAACTTGTACGACTTTCTGACCTCCTGAGATGACTTTTGACTCCAGAAAAGGATTTTACTTTAGATTTTGCAAATTTTGAGTTTTCAGATTTGAATTGTTTGCAAATTTCAATGTCCAGATTTGAGGATTGTAACAGATTTGTCTATTTTTAATAACCAGATAGATAAACAAGCACGCAAAATAGCAAGCAAGTGATTTCAAGCATGTTTGAAAACAATGAACAAGGGCAAAAGAAACCTTGTGCATGAACAATCAAGTGACTTATTCGTTCTAATCCTCAGAAGCGCTAATTGTGTATGTTCCAAAAATGTTTTGCAATAACGCACATATACCCTATAAAATGAAAATTTGGCCTTGCTAGGGTTTTTAGTAATGGTTTGACTCTGCAACTTTTATGATCCAAAGGGGTGAACTCCAATCCTGGTGCACTAGGGTTTTGACATAGTCTGAGAACTTAATCTTCAGGAGCTGCTAGGGAGATCTGACAACCCAACAATGAACCATACCCATGGAGATTTCTTCCACAAGGACATTTATATAGCGGCTGTCACTACCACGGTGAAAATGGCTATGACTGCTTGAGGTTCCGTCAACGCAATTTTCCCTGTGAAGGGATTGTCCGCTATGGTTAACCCTCTCTAAAGATGACTCACAATAGTATACCACAAGGGGACTTGGCTCCAAATCCAAGGTTTTTGACACCTTTTCACTTTTAACCCAAACAAAGCTCGCGGATTAATCTGACACACTAAGACAAAGTTTTGCTTCACCAAGGTCTATGATGCCAAATCCACATGATCTATCAACCTCTCCGGGGAGAGAATGTATCAATCAATAAGAGAAGGTGCATTAACTAATTTGATTCACCAAAGCTCGTGATGTCAACCCCACATGATCTATCAACCTCTCCGGGGAGAGAATGTGTCGATCAATAAGAGAAGATGCACTAACCAAGTTGAATGTGAAACGCACTAAGTATCCTCCCTACCTACAAGGATTCTGTCATCAAAAAAGATTTCACTGGGAATCCAATCTCTCAAGAATCATGAATAGTGTTCATAAAGCCTAATTACTATGTGAGCATAGATGTATGTTTCCAAAAGCAAATCTACCAAAAGTACCCAAAAAGCAGAAAGAGGAACACTTAATGCTTAAAGTGAATATGAGATGAGTCCACAAGGTGGAACACTTAACACCTCACACAAGCTGAAAATGAGTCCCCAACTTAGAAAACAAGTGAGTTCCTAAAAGCACAAATAGGTTGCCAAGTGGAATAATTAACGCTTCTCTCCTGTAGACCCCTCCCCTTTATGGTGCTGAGATTGCAACCACGGGGCGGAATGAGGGGCCGACGGATTAGTGAGTCCAATAACCCAAGATAGCAATCAAGATCAATCACAAGTATCTAAGACTACTTAATGAATCCTTAAGGGGTCACAACCTAGTATCAATTATGCAAGTGTGTAAAAATAGACAAAAGCATGAAAAGATGCACACAAGCCAGACACATAAGAGATTTATTTTAAGTCTAAATCAAAATGTTATTAGATGAAGGAGAATACCTGAGATCCTTGCAATGTGCTTAGTAGATTTTACTTGATTTTTAGCAATTTTTGTTGAGCTTTACTATGCAAGCAAGCTATGAACTCTCCAACAAGCCAACAAGCAAACAAGATATGCAAAGTATATTCAACTTATGAAAACCTTAGGGTTAGATCTAAAAATCAATTGTTAGGAGCAATAATAACCAAAAATTGATCCAAATGACACCTCATATCATGCATTGAATCATATTAAAAATAAGTGCATACCCATCATAAAATTTTAATTTTTTTTGCATTGCATTTGACCTAGTCAACAAGATCTAATTTTTTTGATATGATTTTTGCCACAAAAATAGAAATTCAGAATTGAGACCCCTACTAAAAAATAGAGATCTTTCCAAAAATGCAAAAAATTTAGAAAAATCTCTTCATTTGTGCCCTAGAGACCTGTTTTATCAAAATAGACCAGTTTTTATAAATTGACTATTTGAGCTATTATATCATATCAAAATTTAAAACACAAAGAATAGATCCCTTGTATAATTTAAAGAGCTTTCCGAAAATATAAAAATTTCTGAAAAATATGCTGATTTGCGTCAGATATTAATTTTTTCCAAAATTTTAAGAAAAAATTATTAAAAATTCAAAACATCTCAGAAAATTCTAAATTTTTTCTTGTAGCTTCCCTAATATGTCACCAATTTGAAAAAAAAATTTCAGACCAAAAATTTAATCCGTTTGGGAGATAAAATTAGATCTTTGAAACTTTAAGGTTTTAGCTCCCAAAAAAAATCAAAACTAGCATGCAAAGGTGGGTTGCCCCACTGTGGGTGCCAGAAATGTGTGTGTGAAAATTATACCTGATCTATAGACACAACACTTTAGTAAAACATTTGAGGTTAGCTATAATCAAAATCATGCAAAATTAAAAACTATCTAACCAAGCGATTTACTGCCTTCTAGTAGGTGTGAGATTAATGTTCTCAGATTGTTAACGAGATCAGTGACTTAGACAACATCTAAATGAAAGATTTGAATGCAATTGATCTAGATATGAAATATGAATGCAATTAATCTATATTTTTTGAATTTTCTATGCAATGATATGAAAACTTGATATGGAATCTATGCTAATATGGAAAATTGATATGCTATGAATTGATCTAACAATGATATAAAAAAGAATCTAAATGAATGTAAAAAAAAAAACAAATTGATCTCACAATAGCCTTGATTCGCAATAAGCTTTGATTCTCCAAATTCCAATTCTCCAAAATAGTTGTGCAATTCGTAGATGACTTTGGCAAAGTAAGCTTGCAAAATTATGAGATGAATTATGAAGAGCTAAAGCCTTGATTTTATAGAAATCGAGGGCTTTGGAGGTGCATGGGAAAAAAAGCCATAAATCACTCAAATAACTCAAGTTGATTTTTGAGTTATTTTTAAATAAAGGATAATTAACTCACAAAAACATGCAAAAGCTAAGTTTTAACTCAAAATAGAGTTTAGCTTTAATTGATAATTGATAGTTGTCTTCTTTTATGATTGTGCATATTTTATTTATGAATTAATTTAATAATAAAGTGATTTATTTCCAAGTTAATTGCTTTTAAAAATAAAATAATTGATTTATGGGTTAATCAATTATTTAATCAAACTTTTATTAAAAACTATATTATTAAATAATGACAACTTGCTTTAATTAATTAAATAAGAATTTAATCAATTATTCATATGATATTAGATTTATTGTCAAAATTAAATAATACAATTAATAATAGATAGAATTAAATTTAATTACACAATTAAGTGGCAAATATTAAAACTAATTAATTAAATATAAAAATATTCAATTAATCAAACTTTAGGATAAATGTGATTTATTGCCAAATAATTATAAAATTAAAAATAATTATGATGATTAGGAATATTACTAGGAATATTCCCCGATGCAGAATTTAAGATAATTAATTATGATTCGATGATGTTTAGATGTGCCTTAGATTAGGACTTTGATGTTGATTTCGTTCCAATTGAAGATGTAGGAGATTAATGAGCTTATAGCCCATTTTTGGGGTATTACACTTATGTCTCCATCTAATATACTAGTACCTTTTTGTGTTTTACCTTCTTTTGGTCTAACAAATCCTTTTTGTCCTCCACTAGTTTTTCTAGTTTATTCTCTCTTTCCTTAATTTTGCTTAGTAACAAAGTGTCCACTGTCTTATTTGAGTTTAATTTCAACTTTATATTTCTAATTTCCATTGTATTCAGTTAGAAAATACAAATACAATGTGCATCATTATGTCTACATTTTTAATAAAAGGAACAACTCTCCTTCTTCTTCTTAGACTTAGAAGATGACTCTACTAAGTTAGAATGAGAAGGAGAAGAAGGATTAGTTTTATTTATCATTCCTCACCTTAGGATATTGGAGAGAGGTCCACCACGTAAAGATGAATTTGTCTTGGGCTTATTTTTATTCATATCCTTTCCCTTAGATGATTGACCCAACAAAGCATTACTCTTAGGAAGATAATCCATTTGAATTAAATTTTCCTACTCCATAATCGAATAGAAGATAGAGGAAAAAACTTGGAAATAATCTTTAAGCTTAGTTAAGATCAATAAAATAGACTCCTTATCTTTATTGGCACTCTCACATCCTTTCGACTGCAATAAAATTTTGAATTATGCGAGAAATGTTGAATAGTGAGAAATGTATTAGGAGAGAGAGAATTGAGATACCTTCAAGCTATAAGCATTTACTGATTGACCATAATATATAATATTTTAAGAGTATCACATACCTCTTTAGTTGTTTTACACTAAAATATGTGAAATAATAAATTATCTGAGATATGATAACCTATGTTTCCTATCATCTCATCCATTTTATTCTCATGAACAAACAACTCAAATGCCTTAGTGAATTTGTATTGGTCATTATTTAACAATTTTCAAGCACACCAAGATTGCAACAATTAGGACATCTTGAGAGTTCATCTGTGATAGTTGGGTGGAGTGAGAAATTCAATTCTAGAGTTTAACATGATATTGAAGGGAATATAAAGGACCAAAATGCACTATACAACTCCCTGAAGTAGAAAAAATTTGATTTTACAATTTTGGAACAATTTTTTTCCTTGCTTGTTAATATAAACAATTTAGAAGTTCTATCTAGAAAACCTGTCAAAATAGAAAGCTTTTTTTTAGAAAATAACTTGAATCCATAAAAAAGTTCATCAAAGTATCTTTTCATTTGCAAATGTTGTGCAATTTTAAAACAATGTATGTTTCAAGCACATCTATAATCTTCAAGAATTTTAAACACACCATTTTAGCACCAAAGCATCAATGGACAAAAGAAGACATTATTTCTTTAAAATTGAGCTCTATTGGGTCAAGTGGATCTCAAACTTATAAAGTTGTGGTTTATTCTCACACCTTGTCTCAAGGCCAAATTAAACCATGAATTACAACATCTCACCATGAGCAAAAAAATAGTCAAGGTTCAAGTAAGTCACTAGACAAGAAAATGGTTCTATAAATGCCGAGGAAATAAAAAACACATTGATGAGGCCCTTGTGAGAATCTAACACCATACACAAAAGGCATCAATCTCATTATGGACATAGGTGAGCTTCTAGTCAAGATATCTTATGTTCATGAAAAATTCATGTGCACTAAGCTATTTGAATAGCTAACTGAATTGACAAGCCACCACTATGAGACTAAAGTACCAACAAATTTCTCAACAAGGCCATTCTATAGGCCTATTTTCTCTAACTTCTTTACACTAACAAAACCTAAATGCTCAAATTATTTACAAATAAATTTAGGTAAACATTGTGTTAAGAAAAAACAACCAATGAAGTGAGGCCCAAGAGAATAAAAAAGGATGTTTGAATTCCTTACAATTAAGTACATGAACTTGTGGGGCGATCAAATTATACCTTCAAGATCAATTTTTTTACTGTGAAGGAATGAAACCCAAATGACCCATTCCTTGCACCATTATTCTTCTCCTTCCCAATTTAAAAAAAACTCACTATAATTTTCTTCTATTCTAACACATTGTAGCTTTTGTAATCTAGTACATTAGGATACTTTATGGATCTAGTAGAGATGGGAAAATTGAAGTTTTTACCACTGAGATTGATGGAAATAAGCACATTAACAACCATATGGTTTATTGCTAAACATACAATTATGTCATCCATTCTAATATGATATATTCTTTAAAACTCTATCCATAAACTAGAAATTAAAACAAGTTCTCAAGCTTATATAGAAGGGGTTGTAGTGTCGCTAGCTCTAATAACACATTGATCAATCAAGAAGCCTAAATGATATAACCAATATTTACAAGAGAAACACAAGAAGCTAGAATTTAATGAGATATATTTATGCAAATGATATGGATATCCAAGTAAAAAGTACCATAGTTATAAATCATGGATGAACACATGATGAATGCAATGACTAAATATGTTATCGATGCGTGTAGCCACAATAGTGACTAACAAAGGAAAAAAAAATCTATTTGCCTAATTTTTCTTAATTATTTGGGGATGATATAAAAAAATAGACACCAATGTAGGAGGCTAAAGTAAGAGAGGAGGCCTTTGAAGTCTTAGGAGCACTTTGAAGCATCTAGGAATACCATAAGATTATGGGTGAGAGAATATGTCCATCAAGAAGAGGATGATTTGTGAGGGCCTAAAAATAGTGGAAGGCAATGCTTTCAATGCCAAAAAATATCTATAACAAAAAGGAATGCACACATAATCAATCCATACCTACATTAAAGTCTATGTAAGATATGTCAAAATGTATCATTATGGAGAACACTTTATTATAGATTATTGTTAATGATTTATTATCATCAATAAAATATAACTAATAGAATATTATATTTAATTTTTAAAATTATTATATTACTAAGAAAATATCATTTGGAAGAGTTTTACATAGATCTATTAGAATACAAGCAATGGAGCTATGCAAAAAATTAGTAGTATCTTTATCTACCTGTATAAAATAACCCAAGATATTTTAAGTTTCCTGATATATATGTTTACACAAGATATATGAGGGGAGATAAGGTTCTCTCACCCAAATAGTGGCAAAATAAACTAAATCCTCAATAGGGTTATAGAAGGACATCCAAGGAAGAAGCTAGAGAGGCTGAGAGTACCATGTCCAGGCATCAGTCTCAAGAATAACATTATTTTTTATAATTAGGAGAATCAAAATAAACAACAAAGAATCCCAAGTACAAGGGCATTTAATATATAGCTTATTTTCACCAAAGGGATCTAATGCACGGAGTTCCAAAGGATCGTATCGTGTAGAGATAACCATCAATAAAAAATCCCTACCAACCAAGCCCAATTCAAAGAAAAGAATCTCATTATCTATTACCTCATAGCCCAAAACCATCGCAAGGGAGTTAGAGGAAAAAGGAAAAGGCACAAGATTATAAGAGGAAGCCTTAGCCTAAGAAGAGACCATTAATATTTTCTTTCAGCAAGTCAACATAGGTTCTTTGACAAGAGCCAGGGGATAAAGGGGCAACACCATTGTTGACAACATCCTTTCTAGATAATCTCATCCAAAACACACCACGAGAACAATATGAAATGCTCTATGGAATGCAAAATACCTAAAAGCCCTACAAGGGTAGCTACTTCATTGCATGTTCTAGCAGGCTGAGGCACATCCTCAATAACAAAATCTATTGCAGAGCCCAAGTCAACCACAAGGTTGAGCAAAGGCAAGAGTCCATGAGTAGGAAGGGGGAGTTTGAAAAATTGGAGCAGCAATATTACGTGTGAATCATTTAAAAAATGTTAGTGTATATAATATGTATTATAATTTTATATGATACAATACAATATCATACTAATAATGGTGATAAAGATTATGAACCCTATCAAATGTTACAAACCCATTAGAAAATTTAAAAATATTCTTTGTTATGTCTTAACTACAATAAGCATATTTAAACCTCATTTAAATTAAAATTACTATTAATTTTATTTTTACAATTACTATTATTACTTCATTCGAACTTACTTATCACTAAATAATTTTTTAAATGATATTTATAGATCCATTTGATCAATATATGAGTTTTACTTGTCTATTAATGATTGATAATAGATATTATAAATTCTAAATGGGACACAACTCTAGCGAAAGCAATTATTAAATGTGAAATTAAGAATATTAATAAACATTAATTACTATTTAATAATTAAAGGAAAATTACAATGCTATTATTCAATTTTTAAATAATTAATAAATAACAAACAAACCCCATTATGTCGGTTGTGTAGCCATATCGACGTGGGTGAAGATTTTACAAAAGAAGAGGAAATTCTGAAAACAACTTTTATTGCAGCTTTGTATATAAAACTATTACAAATGGCTGAATATATAAAATTCATAGCCATAGAAAAAACAGGAAAGAAAATAGACAGTTTTATTTGTAAGGAACCATAGGAAAAACAGGAAAGAAAACTAGATACACATGTATCTTGGCAGTTTTATTTACAAGGAATAAAACTAAAAAAAAAAAGAAAAACTAAATTTTAAATATAAATATGAAAATCTTTGCACATTCCTTATTTCCATAAAAACAATAAAACTAACTAAAAAATTCTAAAAAACGCTTTTCCAGCATCACTTATCCACAGTGGGATGTGGCTGCTACAACACTACTGCATTGCTATATATTCCAGTGAAGGCAAGGTGGTATGTACTTACAAAGCGTTTACAGCAACAACAATGACGATGTATCCTTTGAGCAATGTTACCGCCTTCTTTGTTCTCCTCATACTCTTCAACAGTGTCTCAGGTATCTACTTTGTACCGTCCATATGCAGTTTTAAATTTGTTAGGATGGCATTATATTATAGGAAGAATATCTTGTTTCATTTCAAAATTATCAGAAAACAGTTGTATCTATGGAATTCGGTCGCTGGACTACATAACGCATTTGCAATATATATGCAGGCTTGTCAGCAATGGACGATTCACGCTCCGTGGTGGCGTTCAATCTAACAAATGACAGTGTGAATTCAAGCTATAAAATCCGTAGGCAGCTGGGTCATGCGGGTAAGTCGAATCCTTGGTATGGCTTATAGAGTTTTTCATAGTTTGGAATTTGATGGGTATTATCAAAATTTGCAGGGTTCGCGGAGCAAACGGGGCAAGCTTGTGCGAAAGAAGACATAGTAGTGAATCAGAGCCCCGAATCTCCGATGCCAAACGGACTGCCATCATACACTGTAGAAGTTGAGAATGTGTGCAGTAGAGGCTGCTCCATAGCAGATATCCATCTCGCCTGCGGATCCTTCATCTCTGCAATAGAGATTGATCCAAAATTGTTCAGGCGTTTGAACAACAACGACTGCCTTGTTAACAATGGGAATCCAATAAAGGCCGGAGGCTCGGTATCTTTTGTTTATGCACAAACTTCTAAATATCCCATGACAGTCTCTTCTGTTACATGCGTGCCATGACTATCAAGCACTTTCTGTCATATTGTATGCCTGAGGCCCTAACTGATAATTAATGGCTTCGAAGTATTAAATAAATGTGTAGAGAACAGATTTATTTACTGTTTCTACAATGCATATTTATAATTACTGGTTCTCTCTTCTTTTTCCAGTTTGGTTTGTCTTTGGAACGGTTATATCCTATGGAATTTATTATGTTTGTTTTACAGTTTGGTTTGTCCTTGGAGCAGTTATAGTCTATGGAATTCATTATGTTTATGTTGAATATCATTTAAACTGCAGATAATCTATTTGAACCTGTAATCCACATAGAGGACTTGATTTTTCATGGATGTTTTAGTGGAATATTATATTAACGAAGAGGAGACATTCGTTATTAGTGCCTCTCACATGAAACGAAAGCCTGTGAGCATAATCAGTAAGAAATGTTCTGGACAATTCAGATTACATACTCAATTTCATTTCTATTCGCATGTATTTGGAAAATTAGGGTTTAGGGTTTGTGTGTATTTGAGGGTTAGGTTGCCATTGTACTGGTTTTTGTGGATTAACGACGATGTGCAATTATCTAATATACAATGGGGGCGACAGTTTTATCTTAATTTAATTTGATTTAATCTCGATATTAAATTAATTTAGAAGTATCTAGGTTAATGGCATTATTGTTCGCATCTATTAAACTATGTGGGAGAGGCTGGTGTTGTGAGCTATAATAGGAGTTAATGGCTATCAATATCCCGGATGGAAAGATAGTGTCATCCTTGGGAAAGAAAATATTCGTTTTTTCCTTTGATCTTATTCGTTGAACTCGGACGCGACACTCAATTAATATTAAATGTGGGTTCAATAATGCTAAATTAATAATGTTAGTTTTGAGGTGTTAATGGCTATCAATATCCCAGAGGGAAAGATAGTGTCATCCTTGGGAATGAAAATATTTTTTTTTCCTTTCACGTTATTGACGTTATTCGTTGAACTGGGACGCAACACTCAATTAATATTAAATGTGGGTTCAATAATGTTAAGTTAATAATGTTAGGGTTCAATGCGGGCGGTACCCATCACTCGATTAATATATGCACCAGTGGAGGATATGGTGTTATGTAGCTGGAAAGCTTTTGAAGGAACAATGAGATGCTTTCAGCACCCGGCAATTGATCATTGCCTTTGCCCTATTGGTTTTCTCATATTTGGGGCCAAGATTCATGCTCCCTGAGATATTGTTGAAGAGAATACCTTATAATGTCAATTTTTTTGAAATGGGCTCTTCAAATATTGATGGACGGGAATCATCGAACGCATTGAAGCTTGCTTAAGGAAGGATTTTGCAGCAACCTCTAGATATTGGGATCTTCGATGAAGTTTGTGGTTTCGATTGTAGTAGAATTAGTAACTACGTGGACTACAGTGGGATGTCCCCACTACATTTCCTTGAGATTGCAGGCCCTGATCTCGGGATGTTAGAACCTTCTTTTTGTTAAGGGTCCTTCTCTTCCAAAAGGTGTGGTGTCAGTTGTTAAATCTATGGAAGGGAGTTGTGTCAATGTACTTGATCCCTCCCTCGATCGTTCCATGTCCACTATGCAAAACATGCTTGTGGGTAAGTTCGGAGACCATAGACCGGATATTGTTCTTGCCAGAAAGTGGGATTTGTTGTTTCAACTCTTCCTAGGGGTTGCTTTTGCTTCTGCTTTTCCCTCAAGGAAGATTGCCTTCATACTCTCTCCTCTGGTCCGTGTTTTTTTTGGTTAAAGCGCCCCTCCAACAATGTAAATGGTGTCTTGGCTTCGATCCTCTTGCTCATCTTATAGGGGTCATCCCTATGTGGGTCCATCTCCCAGGTCTTCCTCTTAATTTTTGGGACGAGAAAGTGATCGAAGGCATTGCTAACTCTTTTGGTGAGTTTGTAGGAGTTGATATTGTTATTAGAAATCAATTTCGGTATGTTTATGCTCAGTTCTGCGTCTCTGTGTCTCCTACGAACTTTGTTACCTATTTCTGTGGTGCTCAAGTGTCGGCTCAACTCTGTCATCCAAAATTTGAAATCTGAGAAATCCACTCTATTTCCAAAACTGCTCCTCAGCTGGTCATCTCTACTTGGACTTCCCTAAGGGCTCTGAGAGGCATGTTGACAAAGTGATTAGGGACCTATTGCTCCTCCTGCCAACAAGGCTTCTTAGGCGGGTGTAGCAGTTCTTGGGTCAGCACCTTCTCGTCTCTTTTTGTCCTCAGTGGTCCCATCTCTCCTGAAAGGTGGGGTTTCTCCTGCTCGTGAGATTTCTCTATTTGTTGATCTTCCCAGTTTCTCACCTGGTGATCTACAGCTGGTACTCCCTGATTTCTCCCATTCTCCTCTTTTGGTTTCTTCCAAGGCCTCCTTGTTCCCCCTTCTTCCTCCACTTTCATCCCTCTTCTTTATTCTTTCCAGCTACCATTAGCGTCTCCTCTCTCCCCCTCCCCTCCTCTTTATACCCTTTCTTATCAGGCTTCTCCCCTCCCTTCCTCCTCCGTTTCCCCCTTTCCTCCTTCCTAGTCCTTGTATAGAGTCAAGGAATCTCCCCATTTTTTCTCCTTGCTAAAGATCAGGAAATTGAGAGATGCGAGTAATCTCAGCAAGACCGACATATGTTCTACTAAGGAAGTTTGGCAAGTAGCTATGACCAAAGATGCTGTGAATGGGAGCCACAGCACTCTCAAGCAGTCTTGGTGAAAATTCTTGCATCAATGATTGTCCTTTACTAGAATATTAGGGATATTAACATACCCAAAAAATAGAGTCTAGTAAAGATTATGATAAAGGACCTTCTCCTTGACATTCTATTGATTCAAGAAACCAAGATGTCTAGGGATTGTTTCCTCAAGATTAGTAAGTTTATCTGGCCTTTTTCTCATGTAGAGGCTATGGATGGTGATGGGGCATCTCATCGCCTTAAAGTATTATGGAAACCCAATAATTTGATTGGCTCTCTGATGTTGCAGACTAAAAATGCTCAACACTTCTCCTTTGTTAACAATTAGTCCAGCTTATGGTGGGTGTTGACCAATATTTATGCTCTTGATTCCTTGTTGGCCAAAAGAGCCTTTTGGTCAAATATTTTGCACACTTGCTTTGCCTTCTCTAAAGATCAATGGTTGGTGATGGGAGAGTTCCATTCTCCTCTCTTCCCTTCAGAGAAAAAATTGGAGGATCTAATTTATCAGATTTGATGCAAGACTTCTTGGTTAGCTGATGTCTCTTGGACATTGATCTTCAAGTTAATAAGTTTAATTGGTCTTAACATAGGTTCGGGGGACTATCTTATTCAAGTTCATCTAGATAGATGTCTCGTGTTGATATACTGGGACATTTATGATGATATCTTTCTTTTCTCTCATGTCAAATATAGTTTAGATCATCATTCCATTCCCATGAAATGGGATTCCAAAAATGTTAAAGAACTTTATTCATTTACGTTTGAGATAATATGGAATTATAACTTTGAGTTCAAATCTCTTCTAGAAAATTACTCGTATAGGTTAGAGTCAATGGTAGCAATATGTATAGGCTAGTTCATAAATTGAAGTTTGTAAGGTCAAATTTGAAGCATTGGAATAAATTCTCTTTTGGGAAAATCTTTACCCTTAAATCTCAAGCAAAGGAGAAGTTGGAAGAAGTCTACAAGGATATAGAAATCAATGGTTGGCATTCCCATAAGGTGTCAGTGGAAAAGGATTTGCATAGAAATTTTGTAGTCTCATTAAGAAAGACAAAACCTTCTAAAAATAGAGATCCTAGGTTTAATAGATCAAAGAAAGAGATAGAACCACCAATTTTTTTCATCGATCAACTTTGAAACATAAGAAGGGGAATTCCATCAGGGAATTCATCAAATTTTCTTGGGTTTCCCCGACTTCACCAGATGAATTAGGTTCAAAAGAAATGAATTATTTCTCTTCCCTTCTTAATTAGGCTCCACTAGTGAATCCCAATTCGATGGAGGTACATGATTCCTTACTAGAATGTGTCCCTAATGTCATCTCCTATAATGATGACCATGAAATAGAAAGACCTATTACCAAGGATGAAGTAAAAAAGGTGATGTTTTCTTGGAGTCCCTACAAGTAACCAGGCCTTGATGGGTTTCCTCCCCTCTTATAAATATTGGGATATTGTTGGACAAGATTTTTTTTGGGTTGCTAAAGAATTTTTCTCCTCTAGAGCTATTCCTAAAGAGATGAATAATTCTTTTATTGTCCTTATTCCTAAGGTCATGGGGGATAACAAATTGAATGACTTCTGACCTATTAGCCTCTGCAATAGTGTTTATAAAATATTATCCAAATTGATTTTCAACTGTATCAAACCTTTCTTCAATAAGTTGGTTCACCCTCATTAGAAAGGTTTTGTCTTGGGAAGGAAGATCACCAATGCCATTCTTACTATTTATGAGGCCCTTCATTCTATGGAAAAAGAAAAAGGAGAGCATGATCCTGAAACTTGATATTTCTAAATTTTTTGACTTAGTATCGTGGGATTTTCTTCAGACCATTCTCAAGAAAGTTGCTTTCAAGGAAAATTCCATCTTTTATTGTGTTATTTCCACACTCCTAAATACTCGGTGTTCATAAATGGTTCCCCCAAAGGATATTTTTTAGCTTTTGGAGGTCTAGGACATAGTGACCCTCTCTCTACCTATCTTTTTATTATTCTTGTTGATGCTCTTGGTAGGAATCTTTCTAGGATGATTGAGTATGTTCCCCTTGTTGGTTTCAATCCATCCTTGGCTTAGGTGGTGCTTACTCATCAATAATTTGTGGACAACACTCTATTTATGGGTGAGGCCATAGTTTTAGAAGCCCGCTATTGGTAGAAGCTTCTGCAGGATTACGTGCTCATGTCTGGTCAAAGAATTAATCTCCACAAAAGTGCCTTATAGTTTTGAAACACACTAAGGAACATTTAGACAAGAATTTATTCTATTCTAGATTGTCATATTGCTATGCTTCCTTCCAAGTTCTTGGGGATGCCTCTTGTTGTGCGTAAAGTTGAAAATTTGGTTTGGGCTTGTCTTCTTGAGCGTGTGCAACTTAAGTTGGATTATTAGAAGGGAGCTCTCCTCAGTAATGTTGGAAAAATTTATATGCTTAATACTATCATACAAAGTACCACTATTTATGTTATGTCTCTCTTCCATATACCTATTGCTTGGACAAAAAAATTGGATGCAATCAAGAGAAGTTTTCTTTGGTATGGGGTAGAAGGTAAAAATAGTCTAACCTTAGTTGAATGGGGAAAATTTTTCACTCCTAAAGATAATGGGGGCCTGAATATCCACGATTCTCATCTATTGAATGTTTCTCTACTCACCAAGATCAGTTGAAATCTCATGTACTATTCAACAAATTGGACTCAGATTATGAGAGCCAAATATTTGCAGAATGAAGTTGTTGAAAGTTTTTTGGACCACCATCTACCTATTGGTTCCATCATTTTGAAATAATATAGAAAAAACCATTCATATTCTCCATCAAGGTTGTCTCTAGAAGATTGATGATGAACATTCTTTTAAATTTTGGAAGGACCCTTGGCTCAATCAAACTCCCTTGAATTTTCATCCCCTCTTTCCCGCACTAGATTCCATTCTCATGGAGAGGTTGGGTATTTATGTTAGTGATTATTGTAATCACTCAAAATTGGTCTCCTAAATGATGGGTCCCTAATCTCAATTATTGATTATAATCATTAAAGTCCTAATTAAAAAGGAAATTCAATTTCTATCATTAATCTAATCAAATCATTAAAGTTGCAAAATGATAAAAACCAACTAATTCCTAAATGGCAACATTATCTGGAAATTAATCAATTTAAAATGATTAATTAAATTAAATTTCCTAGAACATTAATTAAATTGAACTCATTGTGAGTTACACATAAAAAATAATTAATTTAAATTAAATATTTAAAATTTGAGATAAATCCTCAAAGCCGATAAAAATAAAGTTGATAAAAATAATGAAAAATTTGATAAAAACAAGAAATAAGGAAAAGCTTAAGTTAAAGAGGTGGATTTGTAAAATTTAATGAATAAAAGGTGAAAAAGTTGTTAACTTGGGCATTAAGATAAAATCAATCAATTTTAATTCTTAAAAATCAACTGATCAACTCAATTTGCATGCTTTTAACTCAGCTTTGGGAAAATCTATATAGTTCATCCCAAAGTAGTCTTGACCGTCAATTTTATCAAGGTTCCAATAAAAGAAAGGTTCCTCCTTTCATTGGATAGGTGCAATTTGGAGTGAAGACATTTTGTTGAAGCTATTGTGCATCAATTCGAGGGTTTGCATATTCTTATTATTTAGTTGTTATTTGCATATCTTATTTAGCTTAAAATCATATGAATTGCCTCTATCAGTGATTCTGTCCACAAACTCATGAGCTTCAGTGTGGATTGCCTCAATTGACGATTCTATCCACAAGCTCTTGTGTGAATTGTCTCCATCAGGGACTCTATTCACAAACTCATGAGCTTTGGTGTGGATTTCCTCCATCGACGATTCTGTTCGCAACCTCTCGTGTGAATTGCCTCCATTTGTGATTCTATTCACAAGCACACAAGCTTTAGTGTGGATTTCCTCCATCGATGATTCTATCCACAAGTTAAGATCTATTTAAATCATCAAAAAATATCTATTACAATTGAAAGTTATTGTAATATTGTCACCTTCCAATAACTTTAACAAATACAAGTGATAATCATTTGGAAGTCATCATTTCCTTATGATTTACACAGGGCCCATATAGTTATCAAATGACATTAATATAATAATCAATAATCATTTCAAGTTTACCTTAGAAGTGTTCTTATGTTTATCAGTGAACTCCCTCTCAATAATAAGGTATCTTGAATTTCTTTTAGAATACATATTTCTCTGAACATACATTTGAATTATTGTCTTTAGCTCATTCTTTGTTAATACCAACATCATTCGAAGTTTCTATGACTCAAAATCAGAGGTACCTCCAAGTCTATCTTCGAGTCTCATTCCATTTGTCATTCTGTAGGTACGAGGTTTCCAATAATCTGATCTTGATCTTCCTTCAATCTAACCAGATCTTCCTTCAAGTGGTTAGGCTTCAACAAAGGAACCTTACTCTAATACCATGTTAAGTTTAAGATCAAGAATATATGGCTTTTAAGTTTTCTTATATAACCTCAATATGTGTAATATATTTAATCACAATATATATATTTATATTTATTACTAATATAATAATGGATATATATATATATATATATATATATATATATATATATATATTAATATCAATATTTTGCAAATTGGAGAAGTGAGACTTGTATATACTTTGTACTTGTTGATATATATAACACTTATCAATTACTATATTTTTCTATGTATCAAAGTCTCATTTCAATGATCATCTATATCAACAAATAGAGGAGTCATGTAAATCGTAAGACGTGACTGATCGATGAGTCACATCTTAACATTTATGTGACTCCAATTATACTTAATATTTATCAATAATGATTAGTATACATAACCAACACATTAAGTAATAAGAAATGATAATCACCTGATAGTAATCAGGGTTGATATTAATAGAAGTTTTCATGATAATAATCGGTATACTCACTCGACATTAATCGGAGTTTAATATGAATATTTACCAATGTAAATCAGTATTCATAAATCGATATTCATATAAATTGATATTCATCACTAAAATATAATTTGATCAAATATAATATACATTTATGTATGTATATTAATATATATAATAATAATTCTTGGATTCCCCATTAGTGAGCTGCCATCCACGTATCTAGGTATTCCCTTTTTTCTTGGTCCAGTAAAGATTTCTTTCTGGGAAAATGTGATCAATAGACTTAAGAGCAAAATTTCTGCTTGCAAAGCATGATGGCTATCCTTGTCTAGTAGAATTATTTTAATTAAAACTATTCTGCTGGCTATACCTAACTATTATATATCTATGCTACAAGTGCCTGTCTCAGTTATTAAACAAATTGAGAAAATTATCTGAGGTTTTCTTTGGTCGTCCAATATGACCAATGCCTGGAAAGTCCCCCTCTCATTGCAAAGACTCTCTTGTAGTAAGCTATCTGGTGGAGTAGGTCTTCAGAATTTGTCTCTTAGAAACAAGGCACTTGGAGGAAAACTTGTTTAGAATATGTATTTTAGATCTCAATCCCTTTGGTGTCAAATTATGCATTCTAAATACCTAGATTCTCCTTCACTTCATTGTATTTTCACTATCTCCAATCCCCCATCTGGCTCTCCTACATGGAACTTCATGATGGATTCTAGAGAAGTAGTTACTAAATATCTAACCTGGCAGATACATGATGGCCTTCAGGTCCTTTTCTGGCAAGACTCTTGGAATGGTCAGCCACCATTGTGTGCCATAGGTTCTATGTCTGAAGTCATGAGGATTTCCACTCTTGACTAGGGAGATCTCCTAGTAGATTATGTGGATCATGTAGACATAATCTCTCACAAGGTTTCTTGGAAGAACACTGCAACCCTACGAATTTGCAATGCTCTTATCTGAGAGACTAGTTTTCCTGTCTAAAGAAAAGGATAGACTCGTATGGTGTCCATCTAAGTAGGGATGTGACTCTGTTAAGGTAGGATATGAGGCCCTTCTTCAATCTGAGGTGCAACATTCTTCACAGCGTGCCTTCAATTTTTGTTGGGACAATAGTATTCTTCCCAAAGCTAGTGTTTTCACCTCTTTGGCCATTCAATACAAAATCCTGACCAACGATAGGCTTGCTAAGCTGCATATAGCAGATCCTTTCTCTTGTGTCTTATGTGGGAATAAAGAGGAAACAACTGACCATCTTTTTGTATAGTGTCCATTCACTCATCAATGCTGGGGGTTTGTTATAAACAAATTATCTATTTCCTTTCCCCTTCCTAGATCTATTAGAGAGCTCTTCCAATCCTGGCCCTCTCTATTTTCATCCTCCATCTTTTCCTGTTTGTGGAGAGTTATTCCCTCCTCGGTTGTCTGGTCCATCTGGTGGGAACAAAACAAACGTATCTTTAGAAAAGAGGTCTCTGGTCTTAATGATGTTATCTCTTCAATTGAAAGGCTCATCTCCGAACAAGTTAATAGTAGCTCATCTTGTCACTTTAGCCCTAATTCAGTCTTTTCCTCATGGGATAGCTAGGTGTTGAATAATTGGAAATATATTTCTCTGCCTTTGTGTCTGATTTTCCCTAGGATCAGAAAAGTCCCCATAATGAGATCCTCAATCAAATGGATCCCACTTGATTTTCCTGTTATCAAGTTAAATTTTGATGGCTCATCTAGAGGGAATCCTGGGTAGTCTGGGATTGGAGCTTGTCTTAGAAATCATCTAGGCGGGATCATGGCATATGTGGCTTCCCCTATTAGCTCTGGCACTAACAATATGGTGGAAGCCATGGCATTACTGGAAGGCTTGACACTTGCTAAGAAAATGTCAATTTCTAATTTGCACATTGAAGGTGATTCAATGGTTGTTATTAATGCTTGCATCCATAGATCTATTCATAATTGGCAATTGAGGTATATTCTTTAGCAAATCTAGGATCTCATTGATTCCCTGGATTCATTTTCTATTTCAGATACTCTTAGAGAAGGTAACAAAATGGCAGATATACTAGAAAACTATGGTTGTAGTAAAATTTTCTTGGATTCTAGTTTGCCAACTGATAGAATTGATAGTATTCCATCTATCATGGAGATTGTGCATAATGAATCTCTATGATAGATGGAAATAGCACTCATAATAGTATAAGATTTTTTGTTTCAGCTTGGTATACCAAAGACTATCAGTTTTTTGCCTCAGGTACTATTACATATTTCTTGTTAGCATTAGTCAGACACTACACATTTTTTGCCTCGGGGGACTTGTTTCTATACAAATTAGTGAAGTGGTGGCCACTAATTGGTATAGAAATATTGTAATCTTCTAAATAATTGCATGGCTGCACTTAATATCATGTTGGCAGATTGGTTGGTAACATTTTCTATCATTGCAAAGCATGATGTATAGCATATGGCTCTCAAAAATTGAATTCAATGCTTGCTAGAATTCTATATCATTGACTCTATTCAGATTCTCTCTTCCTTTCTCCCTAGAGTTTGAACTGAAATAGATGGGGGATGTCTACAATCTGCCTTTTGAAGAAGCAATCAATTCAAAACACAAAGCCAAAGATATACACATTCAAGAGACAAACAAACTGGAGGTAGTGAAGGCAAGAGAAGAAGTTGCAAGTGCAATTGTTTCAGAGGGGAAGGTAACATATGCAAAAGGCACTAAGGAGGTAGTAGCAACTCGAGTACTTGTAGAAATTGAGACAAAATAGAGAACACTTGAATATTATATACGCATAGCACATTCAAATGGTAGGGGAAATGTAGAACACACCCTAGCCATAGGTCCTCAAACATACAAGAGATATTCCATGGAAGAAATTGAGTCAGCAACTGATTTTTTCTCAGAATCTCTAAAGATAGGGGAGGGATCATATGGTTCTATCTACAAATGCACATTGGATAATACCTTGGTGGCTATCAAGATTCTTTTCCCAGAAGCAACTCAAGGGTGGAAACAGTTTCAAAAAGAGGTTGAAGTTCTAAGTCATATAAAACATCCACATATGGTCTCACTACTTGGAGCTTGTCCAGAGTTTGGATGTTTAGTATATGAATACATAGAAAATGGAAGTCTAGAAGACCGTTTGTTTCATAGGGGAGCTACACCTTCTCTTCCATGGCCTGTATGCTTTAGAATTGCTTTAGAAGTGGCTACTGGATTGCTCTATTTACACAGTGCAAAACCTAATCCACTTGTTCATCGTGACTTAAAACCAACAAATATTTTACTAGACCATAATTTTGTAAGCAATATAGGTGACGTGGGGCTAGCTAAACTTGTTCTTTAGGATGTCTCCTTCAGATATACTACAACATCAGGCACATTTTGTTACATTGATCCTGAGTATCAGCAGACTGGTATTCTATGAACCAAATCAGATCTTTATGCTCTTGGAGTAGTACTCCTACAGCTACTGATAGCAAAGAAAGCAATGGGGCTTGCATATGATGTCAAAAGGGCTATTAATAAGGGCTTCTTCAAGCAAATTCTTGACCAAACTGTTAGAGATTGGCTAGTGAAGGAGGCTCTAGAGCTAGCAAAGCTTGCATTAAAATGTGTTGAATTGTAGCGGAGGGACAGGCCAGATCTTGAGATAGTTGTGCTCCCAGAGCTTCAGAAGTTGAAAGAATTTGCAGATTCAAAACATGGTCAAAGGAGAAGTAACAACTTTATTAACTCACCAAGCAAGATTTTTTGTCCAAATCTTTAGGCTTGTGCAGAAGACAACACAAAGGAGGTTGTTTCCCTGAATATCAATACCATAGGATGTCTAACCAAGAATACTTTTCCCAAGAAGTTGAGGCATTTTTATAGAAAGGTATTTGATCATGAGAAGAGAGGGTTTCCAAAATCACTGTATAAGAAAAATTTAGCCGTGATCTTGCCAAGTTTGAGATTATGGTCAAGAGCAATTATGATATGACTCAGGTATCCTTGTTCCTCACTATGGATACATGGACTCACAAGAAGCACCACTATCCTCAAAATCATCTGAAAATAGCATTCCTGGTGCTTAAACTTGCTTTCTTTGCTCTAGGGTTTATATCCTTTATCAAATTTGGGGTTTCATCACTCCAGCACTTCCTATTCTAGACAATCCCTTCAATTTGGTTATCTTTCTCCAGCTGGTTAACCCCTCAATTCCTGTACATTATACTCAACTACATCATTCTAACCATAGTTGTTACTTCTAGCTTGCACCAAAAACCTAAAACTGAATGCGAACTTTATGATTTAGCATCCCACCATCATCATCATGTCAAGGAACAACACCCACCTCCACCAGAAATAAGTTATCATCAATTCCAACATCATGATGAGCCTCACACTCACGGTGCCTTCCATGATGAAAACCCCAATTCATATGCATTGGTCCCAGGAGAAATCCATTTCCTGCCAAGCACACCCACTAAGGTTGAGGATGATGATGAGGACTGTAACTACATTGCAAAATCCAACTGGTCTCCACTTCCAGAATAGAAGTCTACTTCAACATCTTCATGATTGACAACTCTTGAGGACAAGCCACTGGCTTCAGCAAGCTTTACCCACAAGAAATCTTCCAAGGCAGGCCCAGATACGAAGACATCTCCCCTCAGTAGGTTTTCTCACCCTAAGGAGGAAGAAACCCTAGAATACACATGGAAAACCATTACAGATGTCTGACATCCCCCTTTAACAATCCATTCTTGTACCAGATTTGAATTTGGGATTGGGGACTAGAGAGACTTCCCAAGCTGTATACTATTGGATATTTTGGCTTTTCTCATAAAAGTTGGCCCCGTTCATAGTTAGTCAATTTAGCAGCTCTTGTATTACAAATTAATATCACATCTATGTCTCTGGTTTCGCTACGAAGAAAATACTATAGTTTTAAGCTATCTAGTGATCTTTTGGGATAATATTTGGACAATGTCTGTAAGTATGGATGTTTTTGGTAGAGCTAGCTTGTTAATGTTGTTTGTGATCTTAGTAGAGTGATTAAGTTGGATTACCTAGACAAGATGGTCAATTGATTATGTAAATATTTGTGATTATACTATCTTTTGTAAAAAGTTGACATTACGGTGAATTAAGCCCATAATCAGGTTTTGGTATTGTAAGGTGACATTAAATACGGTGAATTAAGCTCGTAATTGCCTCACCAATTTTGTTTTGGTATTGTAAGGTGACATCAAATACGGTGAATTAAGCCCGTAATTGTCTCACCAATTTTGTTTTATATTTTGCATGATGGGGTTATGAACAGAGTTTTTCTCCCTAATTCTTTTCTCTGGGAGCTTTGTACTTTAGAATTAGGTTGTATCAATATATATATATATATATATATATATATATATATATATATATATATATATATATATATCATTAATATTATATATATTAATATGCATATATAATGTAGAATGATATTATCTCATACCGATACAAAATGGTATTAATAAGATTGAACATTAATATTGACCAATATGATGTTTATTTAATCTAATATTATAAGTATGTATATTAATCTAATAATAATGTCCATCATTATTTATATATATATATATATATATATATATATATATATATATATATATATATATATATATATATATATATATATATATATATATATATATATATATATATATATATATATATATATATATATATATATATATATATATATATATATATATATATATATATATATATATATATATATATATATATATATATATATATAGCTTATTTATATTATCATAATATTATGATCATTTTATCTGATCAAAGTTATAAACATCAACATATTTAAATCAATCATTTCAATTGTTGTCTATAGTCAATGATATGCTCAAAAAATCTGAGACCACCATACTCACGTTTATTAAAAGGAAATAGGTTGATTTGTATGATTTTTCAATATGTTTACTTATATCATATTATTGATCACCTAACCATACATGAAAGGATGTATTGAGTGTTTGTGATTACAGCTAGCAGGCGAAAATTTCACACACACAATTTTAGCACTTACCATGGGGCCGATCATCAATTTTTGGCCTCAAATTCTCAATTTTTGGATCATTGATTTTTGTTTGTTGATTTGTTTTTGCATGCAGATTTTAAAAGATTTTGTCATCACTTCTAAATGAAATGGAATTTTCAATAAAATTTTCATTGTAGGTTGGAGTTGACGTCAGGAGCCTACAACAAAAAATTCATATTTTTCTAATCACGTTTCGATGATTTATATATATATTTTGTAATATTTTATGAAGAATACATTCAAGGCACAAATGAAGGTATTTTTTGATGAAATTTTTATTTTCGGTTTTGGCTAACATCAAAAGTTTACATTAAAAAATTCAGATTTTTCTAATCACTTTTCGGTTAGTGGTAATTTTTTTTTATGATTTTTTATAAAAAAATAATTCTGGGCAAAAATGAAGGACTTTTACAATGCAATGTTTATTTCAGGTTACGGTTGATGTGAGTAACCTACACTAAAACATTTAGAATTTAAAAATCAACTTTCTGTGATTTATAATTTGTTTATTATTTTTCATTAAAAATTAATTCTAGGCACAAATGGAGGATTTTTCTAATAAATGTTTTATTGCAAGTTGGGGTTGATATTAGGAGGCTACAGTAAAAAATTCTAGTCTTTCTAATTAATTTTTGGTGATTTATTATTTGTCTATTATTTTTCATAAAAGATTAATTCTAGGCATAAATGAAAGGATTATTTGATAAATATTTTATTGAAGGTTGGAGTTGATATCGAGAGTCTACAATAAAATATATATTGAGATTTTTCTAATCACTTTTCTGTGATTTATGATTTTTCATAAAAAAAATCAAGATACAAATCGTTGAATTTTTTGAATAACTTATATTTCTGGAAATATCTTGAAATTCTAATAGGGGTGAATTCTCTATGATTTTAATATGGATGAAAAATAATGGCTGAAATAATTAGATTTTTGAAAAGTAATCTATTTCGATAAATTGGGTCCCTATTTCTTGATTAGATTTGATTATTGCTAATGTTGACCCTTTCTTGTCCTCTATTTTTTCTAATATTTCAAAAATCCTAACTTGATTTTTGTAGAAGGTTCATCCAAGATACATTTGAAAAGACTATTGACAAATCAGTTTTTGTAGGTTTCCTAACGAAATACAAGAAAACATCATGTCTTCATAATTATTTTTCTTAGGCATCTTAATAGGTTCTTTTTTTGTGTTTCATTTACTGTGAAGGAATTATGCTCTTGTCTGTATAGACAATAAAAAACCAAGAAGAATTGAATTGATCATTGGAAAAGGATTAATTGAACATGTGTCTTTGATGTGTTTTCAAAAAGTGTAGAGGTAGAAGAGTATGCTCTTGTCTGTATAGACAATGAGAAATCCAAACCCTTGAACCTTTTTTGTTTGTTGTATATGTACCTTTTAGTGAGCCTATTGTTGAGGTAAACATCTCATGAGAATGACTCAAGTGGGAACATGCAAACCTAGCCCTTCCAATCCACTATATAATTAATCATCTCCTTGAGATTAAAGTCTTGGAGGATGTGGTTATTTCTATTCTCTACGCTATGATATGTGTAGGGATGAGAAGCCTCAATCCTTCTTGCAGGACTACATGATCTAAGTACTTGTAGGGATTTTTTTCCTAAATCATGTTTATGGGACTACACATGGAATATACTTTGATATACATAGGGATAATAGGCCTCAATCTTGTTTACATTATGGGGTTATTTGAGTACTCATAGGGCTATAGGCCTTAATCCTACTTGTGGAACTATGGGAGATAGCTACAAATGGATGACCTTAGTACAAACCCTAGGAATAAAAGCTACCTTTTTCACCTCTGAGAGGTTGATCATCCTTGCGTGAAGGAGATAGTAACTCCCCCAAGAAAATTTCCACATCATTCCCCCATTAGCATTTGGAGTTGGCTAATACGGTATTGGAGATCTATTGTGTATTCTCCAATGACCGTATTCTAATTAGCTATTGGGTGTATATCTAAGTTAGCAAGCAAAGGTTTTCTTCCTAGGCCAACTTCCTTAGGTCAGCTTGTGTTTGGATTTTCCTTTATGTTGTGTGTCTAAAGCACTTCTTTAATTATTGAATCACTTGATCACTAGACCAAAAACAATTGAAAGTAACACAACATTTTAAAATTGGAAATTTAGAATCTCAAAATGGTTGAAACAGTCCAAACTCAAAGATAAATTATATTTTCCTTCATATTATCATTTGTTGCATAGTTTTAGGTTGTACGAGTTACTGGCCATTTTGATATTTCTAGCACTGTGTCATATGAGCTTTCTAGTTTATCATCTAGTACCTTCTTCTGTGTCATATGAGCCTATATTTTTTTTATATAGGCCTATATATTTTTGAGACCAGAGAGCAGTATTGACTTGATTTATCATCTTCAAACCTATGTAAACATTAGTCTTGTGGTCAATATACTTATGTCTGATAACTTATACTCAGTTACAATACATTAATTTTTATGATTTGATAAGCATATCTACTTGGTTTGTCGAGCCTTGTCCTAATCTATACATAAAATCACAATAGTGTGTCCCACTTTTTCGGATGAAGGAAATCGGTTTTCAAAAACAAATTCAGTTTTAGTGCCTTCGCTTGAAGTACCCTCTTTGTGCAAAGGGGATGATTGGCTTCTCTTGAAGTACCCTACATGGGGTAATTTGTGCAAAAGGGGGTCTTCGAGTGAAGTACCCCATGTAGGATACTTCGGGAAAAGCCCCCCTTCGAGCGAAGCCACTTTTTCGCCGGATTTTTTTTATAAATTTCCAACTTCCTTTTTCATTTTCACCATTTTCTATTTGAGAATTTGTGGACCCAAGGCTTAGAGCGAACTAGTGACGTCCACTACGACATCAATAAATCCTAAGCTTTTTCGATCTCTTTAGATTATTACTAGTATCAGGTACATGTATTTTTCTTATTTTTGTAAATTATATGTTTTATATTTATTTTAGTTAGTTATTTGTTTTAAATAATTTTTTAGTTTGTAGAAATGTTAGAAAATTGTAGTTAAATGATAGTAGAATGTTAGAATATGTTAGAAAATTGTAGTAGTACTAGTAGAAAAACATTGTAGAACTGTTAGAAAATGTTAGAAAACATTAAAAAATTGTAGTATAAATGTTATAATATGTTAGCAAATGTTAGAAACTCGTAACTTAGTATACATTATAAAATATTATAAAATTGTAACTTAGTATACATTAGAAAATATTAAAAAATTATAACTTCTAGTTTACATTAGAAAATATTAGAAAATTATAACTTCTAGTATACATTAGAAAATAGTAGGAAAATGTAGTATAATGTTGGAAAATGTTATAAATTTGTAACTTAGTATGTTAGAAAATGATAGAAAATTTTAGTATTTTGTTAGAAAATGTTAGAAAATATTTACAAAACATTAGAAACTGTAGTAGAAATGTTAGAAAATGTTAGAAAATATTAAGATCTTATAGAAATTATTAAAAATATTTGTTTTTAAATTGTTTTTAAAGTTAGTAAATATTAGGAATCTCTCTCTCTCTCTCTCTCTCTCTCTCTAAATTATGTACATATATTTTAGAGTTACATGTATAAATGTTATTCATGTAGAGTTAGATGTTAAAATATTATCCTAGAAGGACCGAGCCTTAGTACATCCTAGTATCCTTTAAGACACTTAGAGGAACCAACTAGTACACCTTAGGACCCTTTACGACCCCTATTGTGACATCCAAGGACCTTTTAGGACTATTAGTATACCATAAGTTCTTTTAGGACCCCTACTGTGAAAAAAATCTTAAAGAACCCTTATGATCTTTAAAACCTAGAATATGACCATTTAAGACCTAATAGGACCCCTTAATACTGGACTTAAGACCTAATAGGACTAATAGGACCTATTAAAACCAATTAGTAAATCCTAGGACTCTTAAGACCTAATAAGACCACTTACTTAACCTAATATGACCTATAATATCAACTAGTACATCCAAGGACCCTTTAGGACTATTAGTACACTCTAGGTTCCTTTAGGACCCCTATTGTGCCATAAAACTCTTTAAGAACACTTAGGATCCTTAAGACCTAGAATATGACCACTTAATACCTAATAGGATCCCTTAAGACCTAATTTAGGACTTTAATATAACCTATTAAAACCAATTAGTACATCCTAGGACCCTTAAGACTTAATAAGACCACTTACTTGACCTAATAAGACCTATTAATACTAATTAGTACATCCAAGGACCCTTTAGGACTATTAGTACATTTTAGGTTCCTTTAGGACCCCTATTGTGACATAAAACTCTTTAAGAACCCTTAGGATCCTTAAGACCTAGAATATGACCACTTAAGACCTAATAGGACCCCTTAAGACCTAATTTAGGACTTTAATATAACCTATTAAAATCAATTAGTACATCCTAGGACTTTTAATACCTAATAAGATCACTTACTTGACCTAATAGGACCTATTAATACCAATTAGTACATCCAAAAACCCTTTAGGACTATTAGTACACCCTAGGTTCCTTTAGGACCCCTATTTGATTAGATGGTTTCATTTGATTAGATGATATGATTTGATTAGATGGTTTCATTTGATTTGATTAGATAGTTTCATTTGATTAGATGATATGATTTGATTATATGAGTTGCTTAGATGGTTTCATTTGATTATATTTTATTAGATGGATGTAGAATTAATATCATAAAAAGAAACAAGTTAATACATGTAAGTAATGGACGATAAGTATTCTAACTAGTAAGAAATGTTAAGGGGGGGTCTTAAGGGGATCTAGAATTAATATCATAAAAAATAACAAGTTAATACATGTAAGTAATGGACAATAAATATTCTAACTCATTGTAGAACTAACACATGTCATAAGTAATCTAACTAATTTCATCTTTTTTTAGTGTTCAAATGATGAAGGGCCACACCACCCTTACCAACTCATAAACAAAGACATAATGACATGGAGACAAAAAGAAGACAAAATGCTTTACAAAGCATACATTAATACTTGAAAATCATTACAACTTGGAAGATTTTCAACCACTTGAGAGCTTGCAATGAGAGAGTTTGAACTTCAAGAGCTCGCAACTTGAGAGCTTCTTCCCCAATAAGAGATCCTACAACTTGAAAGCTTTCTTATGACTGCTCCTATGCCTTCTTTATATAGACATTTACCACCCAAGATATTACAACACAACCAATGTGGGATAAAAAATAGATACAACTACTTTGATACAAATATTAAATACCCACCCAATTAATATTAAGCACCACCATGTGGGTCAATTACAAAATTAAATTGCCTTTGTGGGCCAATAAGAAAATAGAAAGGTGTAACTACCTAGCTACAAATATTAAATGCAAGAAATTTCTACAAATTTCTAAAATTCCACCTGCACACCTCGATAAATGAAATGATTTATTATTTATTTATTTATTTATCTTTCCCATCTATGCACCTTGGTAAAGGAAATAAATTTTTTTTTTCTTATTTTTTTTCCTCTTTTTTATTTTTTTTTATTTTTTTTAATGGCCCCTTTTTATTTTGTGATGCAAGATGCTCTTGCATCATCAAACTAATGTCTTAAGGGGATCTTTAACTTTAATAAGAAATCTTAAGAGGAGGTCTTAAGGGGATCTATAATTAATATTATAAAAAATAACTAGTTAATACATGTAACTAATGGACAACAAGTATCATAAAAATTATTGAATAATCAAAGAATACATAAAATATTTAACTAATATGAAATCTATAAAAATCATTGAATAACCCAAGCACACATAAAAAACCATACATGTATAAAAGCATACATAAAATTATATATATTAAAAACCATTGAACCATTAAATAGTTCCATCATATATCAATGTATTATAGTCCATCATATGTTTAAATATATAAACAAAGTATAGTCAACTTAATCCAGAAATATCAAGTAGGCCCTAATAGATGAAATAGGTATACATACTATACTATTTAGACCAACTCAAGTGGTTCAGACCTTTTATGGAGAACATGTAATATTCTCTCATGATCCTCACTGTCTAGTCTCCACTTACGATGTCCATGTTTAGATTTAACTATATAAAGACAAATGGAGGTGGCAACTACTAGGTGACTATATTGAAACACCTTATTGTCTAGTTGGTAATCAACCAAGTGAACACTGCTAGCATGTGCAAAAAATTTCATGGCTATAGCAATTTCCCCCTAGTCTCTGCAGTTGTTTTTAGGTCTCTAGCATAAACCCTTGGTTCAAATTTTTGAAAAACTAGTCGTTGGTGTGAAAACCCTTTGTTTTTTCCTGGCCCTATTCTAATTTGTTGTTACTTTTCAGGTCACTTAAAAACCTTTTAACGCATGCGCCTTATTATTTTATCACCTTGCGGGGTCGGCTGTTAATTTTGCCTAAGTCTCTAGCGCCGGTGGGCTTTAATATTTCCAAAGTCCTAGTGATTTATTTTTTCCTAGGTTCCTGCGTTAATTTTTCTTAAGTTCCACCCTTTAAAATTGTGTGGTTGTTGTTAATTCACAAGACTACAGCTGTCAGAAGGTTCTAACATGAGATTACACGACTTCAAGATAGTTGTCCCGATGGGCCCTATTATTTTTCCCTACTGGCGGTTAAAGAGTCTTCAAGATCGACGATTGTCACCATTTCGCTGATAGATGTGCGGGCTTTAACATCATGCCTTAATGACAGCCATCTGATATCTTAAAGGATTAAACTATGGGTCCATAATGACACATATGCACAAACGGTAGCATCTTATTGGTCCATGTATCAACACGTTGGTAGTTGTCAGCGGGACCTGGTTTTCGGATGCGTCAGAGGGTCCTGACATTGTCAGAAAATCAACAATGGGCGCATGATCTTATGGGATCTGTCAGAGGCTTAAGATCATGTGCTGACCGTTGATTCAACCTTTTTTAGAGGGGATAAAGTGCAGTGGGTCCACATGCCAGGTGTGCTAATTTGTTGTTATTTGATTGGTCCACTTAGAGTGACTGGGCCTGCTGTCAGTGGGGCCAGGTATTTCGAGGCTCAGTGGGTTCTGACAATGATAGAGCATCAATGGTCGGCGTGTAATCTGATGGGTTTTCTCTGACACTTGCGATCTTAAGACCACTGTTGATTTCATTTCCTGTTAGAGGGTTGTCAGAAGAGGGAAAGATTCTTCGATCGATAGTTGTCTTATGATCTAGAAGAATCTTGGAGGTCTATGCGAAGATGAGACAACCGTCAATCTTCTTGTGCAGGCCCATTAAAATTACCTTAGTCTTTTGGCGGTCTTGATAAAATGTTTGGTGGTTCTGATAAATTTCAATGCTTTTCGCTCATTCGAAAAATGAGATGGTGGTATTGTAAAATGGTTGGCGATTCAGCATGTGTATTCGCGTAATCGCTAAACTATTTGGTAGATAGATAAAGTTCTTCATGAACTAACGAAAGCCTTTAGTCGCCAATTCGCCAGATGTAGCTGGGATGAGTTAAATTCCTTTGGTTGCCAGTTTGTGGGGTTAAGTGGTGAGTTAAGATTTTATTTCATGAATAAGAGATGCCTTGTTGCGTAGTTGCTAAAAGGTAACCCAAGGCTAGCAGTTGAGTTAAGGACATAAAGACTATGAAAAGGAGAGATCTAATGGTCATGATATAAAGTTGATCTAGATTTAAATATAGACCACTGATTTACTGCAAGCACCATAAAGTAGCTGTTTATTTTCAAATTTAAATTTTTGAAGGGTTTCCTACGACCGAAAGGACCAAAATTGAATGTAGAAGCGACTGGTGCTGCTATGAGATAATTTTTTTGCCATTGCAGTGTGGTCCAGGGTGTTCCATGATCATCTATAGGGGTCTGTACCATGTTCTTTGTGCTTGAGGTGTGTTGTAGGTGGCCGAACAGGTTGACAATTTAGCATTTTCATAGTTCTCAATACCTTCTCAGTGAGATTTGTCATGATTAGGGATCTCCGGGATTTTCTTTCTTGGTTTCCTAGGTTTCTTCCCCTGTGATAAATTTGTGACCGTTTCTAGTGGGTCTGGTGGGTGAAATCCTAACCCTAGTCACCCGAAGCTTGATGCATCCTCTTTGAGGATTCCAAGGTGACTAGTGGTGGTATATATTGAAGAAGGTGATATCTTGTAAGGGTTGTTGTTGATGGTAATATACTGAGTAAGGAGAGCTTAGATTTTGTGTCTTTTTTCCTTAGCATTTTGTTGTCTTGGTAATGTATTGATTCTGAAAATGAATGAGAATACACTTGAATTCCTGTCTCAGATCTTTGATTGTCTTCTTTTTCTAATTGTGGATTCATATATGTTAAGGTCACAAAGTGGATTAGCATATGGTAAACAAAGAGTATTGTGAGATCAGCTTGGAGTTCCTAACAAAGTTAGGATTAAAGCCTTTAGGGTGATTTTAGTGAGTTCATTGTTAGATTGGAATTTGATGATCATGTTTGGGAGTGAGGGGAGTAATAGGAAAAACACTTATTATGAGTTCATGTGTATTTGAGTTAAGGTTTTAGGTTGACATATGTTATTAGGTGACTCTTTTCCCTAGGATAAGGCACTGATCTATTCTTTGGAAGTAGTCCATCATCATCAATCACACACACATTCAAATGATAAAATTTTCTATCAATTAGTAAGGGGTATAGTTGTATATTATTTTTTGATTCCTTTGAAGAAGTGAATCAAGGGTACACCCGCCTGAGCATTAAGGCTCAAAAATGTAGGAGGATCTCTTTTGATCCTTGTTAATTGGCCCTCTTCCTTGTAGACTTTAGAGTGGTGATAGAGTCAAAGTTATATTAAAGTTATCCATCAAAGTATAAATCTATAGGTTGAAGATCAAAGGGAACTCCCAACAAAATGGCGACTCTACTGGGGAGAGTCTAGAGATAAAGGTTGTTAAATGCACTCTTGTTTTCCTATTGTACTTAGTTAAAGATTTCCCATCTAGGTGGGTGGAGACTCAAAAGATTAAGAACCAGTGTCATAGACTATAAATCATGGACAAGAGAAGGAATACTAGGTCCTTTGTTAGAAAAAATCTAGAGGTCACTCTGGAACAATTGCTTAGACAGGAAAAGAAGAGTTGGATTAGAAGGAATGGTGAGTCTACTAGTGCTCCCATGAGAGAATAAAGAAATACCAGAGGTAGAGCACCACATGTTTCCTCAAGTGAGGAAGGTTCAGAAGATAGAGTTTCTAGATCAAATGGTGGTCGCTCTGAAGATAAATTTTATGATACCCTAGAGGCTGTATTTCAAGACAAGGGTCCATTGTCTATAGGTCAGGATGAACAAGCTAGAGAGATGGGTTTGGAGATTGATTTAGATCTTGATGAAGATAATTTTAGAAAAAAACCCATGAGACCAAGGCAAGTCCACTTCCCATATCAAAATCTTACTGATATGGATGTGCCATCAGGTTTTGATGACATTATGGTAGACCTAGATGATTTAAATGCACTAAGGTTACAGTTGGCAGAACAGGATGCCATACATAAAAAGTTACAAGAGGAGAGAGAAGCTGAAAAGGTGAATGCTCTAATAGAAAGATAGTCTCTCCTTAGAAAGATTAATGAAATGAAGGAGAGAAACAAGATGCTTGCTTCTACTCCTAAGACTTTGCAACATGATGTCTTTGGTGATCTTGAGGCTTTGAGGAGTGAGCAAGAGCGCTTACTACAAGATCATGAATTTGATCAGGAGGGCCTTGTGGTTAGATAGGTTCAAAGTTATGCTTCCCTCCCTAAAGATAAATATGGGCATGAGATCACTAGGCTTACTATTGCCACTAGTGAGAAAGGAAAGCAAAAGATGGTGGGACATCAAACAAGTAGATCATTGACAATACCAGGGGTCCCACCACCCAATTCAAGTAAGGACACAGAGATAGAAAGAAGAAGAAAAGAAGATGAGGACCTTGCAAGAGAATTAGAAAAGGCTGAAATTGAAGCCTCTATTGTAGAAAAGAGAAGAAAGATCCAGTTCTTGAAGGCTTCATCAGCTAATGCTCTTGGTCCATCTACTACTAAACTAGGTATGCCATTTATGACTACTACTATTCCACTTAGTAATGCTGCTACTAGTTTAATTCCTTTTTCATCTGCTAGGATAGGTGTTGATCCTAGACAATAGTCAAATGCACAAGTAGATGGAAATGTAAATGCAAATGTTGATCCTAGGGTTAACACTAGTTCAAGTTTTCAAAGAAGACCTATGCAATTAGAAGTCTATAAGAAAATTGGTTTTGATGGGATACCAGGCTACCCGAATGCTTTTCCAAATGATATAAGAGATAAGGTACCTAAGTTTGCTAGTAATAATGCTATTAGTTGTGAGGAGCATCTTAGGTTATTTGTTGATATGCTTAATGATTATGAGGTAGAGCATGCAGATGTAGTCATGAAATTGTTTGTTCAATCTCTAATGGAGGATGCTAGATATTGGTTTAAGAGACTTCCTGATAAATGTATTGATACTTGGGATTCCTTTGAGAGATGTTTTAAAGAGTAGTATGCTGATAGGCCTAATGCTAGTTTCATGTTGAATGAATTTAATACCATAAGGAAAAATCAGAATGAGTCTACAGTTGAATTCAACATGAGATTTCAGAAGGGTATGCATAAGTTATTCCAAGTTATGCGGTTAGATGACAATGTTTGTCTAACCACATACTTCAATGCATTTGATAGAAAGATGGGATACTTGTTGAGGGACAAAGAATCAAGAACTCTTAGAGATGCTTTTAGGATTGCTGTCAATAGTGAGAACAATATGAAAATATCAGGGAAGTTGGGTGGGAAGAGAGATGACCCTAAGTTGTTTGGGGACAAGAAATACAAGAAAGAGAATGATAGGAATGTTGGAGCTAGGAGGAAAGAAGAAGATAAATTAGATAAGGTGCTCAATGCATTGAAAGATTTGAAGGCACCTACAAATAGGAACATTAGTGCTCCTACCAATGAAAGGCCTCAGTTAAACAATAATTTCAATAAGCATAATAGATTGCAGAACTACCCCTACAACACCCAATGGAAGGATGAAAAGCCTATTGTCCCTGCTACAAGAGGTAATAATGACATAGGTGTCCCTGAACCTCTACAAAAAGATACAATAAATGTCATGGAAGACATACCTTGGTGTGTTGCATGCTAGTCCCCTCATTCTGCAGAGCATTGTGTGGTTGCACATTCTATGGCTGCAAATCAAGATTGTGGTAGTGAGGAGATAGATCAAGAAGAAGATCAAGATGATGTTGGATGCAACATGGCTACTTCATATCTAGGATATGAGGATGATTCTGATTTTGATGAAGAAGCAGATGTAAATGTGAAGAGACACAATCAAGCCCTTTTTCATCAAGAGGATTTTTCTGATGGTGAAGACATTGATAAGAAGACATGTAACATGAAATCTTCTTCTGAGCTAGTAGATTTAAGAAGACCTTCTAGAGAAGAGATGGATATGATTACTATGGAAATGATTGCCCAAGTGCAAACCAGAGGCTGTTTACCTGCTGGGGTAAACTTGGTATTGCACAGACATCGTACGGGAAATATAATAAACACAGAACATATCAGAGAATAATAAATACTTTCATTAATCATTCGAGACTAGCAAGTACATTTATATCATAGTGATTATACAATAATATCTTCTGTGTCCAACCTCCGAGAGGGTATATAAAGTACCCGAAGGGCCATGACCAAAATGTCGTGATGTAATTGTCTAACCTCTCGGTCACTAACGACTGAGAGTAACATAATACTTTACTAACATAATAACCCGTACATATAATTATCCCGACAACATCATCCCCCCCAAAAAAATAAGTCATCTCCGATGACTTACAACAACAGGGAGATGAAATACACCACATAGAAGAAGAAAATCACTAAGAAGGGGTAGAGGGGCATCCCTGAAAAGATGAAGTGCCACCCTCCCCATCAATGCTGCGTCTAGTAGGTCTTTTCCGTTACATCCCATTCCTCTCATGCCTACACCAAACTTGTCTCCAAAACATACTGTTCAGCTATAGCCTCCGCTAACACCATACTGTCTCCCTAGCCAATCTGACCTTGATAGCCACCTGTGCCAACTTCTCTGCTCCCAACTCCTGGTTACGTTGAGCCAAGTGTTGCTCTACTACCTCCAACTGGGTGGTCAGCTCCTCCCGAGCTCTCTATGCATCCACCAAGATAGTCTCACGTCCAGCCAACACCTACTCCAATTGCCTCAAAGAGTAGTACCCCTCTTGAAAGACTTGCTCCAGTGCTCTTTTCACCTCCGGCATGCAGACACTCCATGCCTGTAGCAGCTCCGATCTCATCAATAGGTCACACTCTCCAAGGGCTGATAACTGAACCGACTGGAGGTCTAGGAGGCAACACCCCCAGCGGGGTTGAGGGGCAGCGCCCCTGCGGGGTCCTGGGGCAGGGCCCCAGGTGCGCTCCCTGTCACGGTACAGGGCGGGGTCGAGGGGCAGCGCCCCCGCCGCCAAGACCAATTTAGCACCTTCAAAGTCAATGAAACGCACTATTTTTATGATTTTCATCTACTCCCATGCTCTTTTCTGCAAACCGCTTATGTTTCCATTACTTCCTGCTCATGCCCTTCCTTTTGGTACCATTTGTTCTTCAATATGAGCTGCTTTGTTTTGTCATCATTTTTTTTTAAAATTTTTTTTTAGAATACCCAATGAATTTCTTCCTTCATGCTTTCCTCTTCACACGTCCCAATGCCATGCTCGCATGATGGAAACGCAACCGTACAGGTGCCTAATCAGCTTTTCCGTGAATGGCCATATGGCCAATATCAATACACACTCGCTGTCTCCTTTAATTTGACTGTCGTACAGTCGATGTTATAAACCCTCCACTCCCGCAACCTGTATGGTGACATACCTTCAGCCCTGCTATGTTCTACGCTCTCCGTACGGCGGGTTAGACTACTTAGCGTGAATGCCGTACGGCAGGTTCATCTCTTATACGCGTTCACAGTTTTGTTGCCATACGGTGTATGACATTTTAAATTTGTGTGCTCGTCTCTTCTTCCGTACGGTGCCGTACAACACTTTGTAACTACCGCAACCACAACAATAATACCGTACAATGCCATACTTCCTTGCTACCATACGGTGATAACACTTCAAAAAAAAAATAAAATTTTTATTTATTTTTGCTGCGTCATACACCCTTCTGTGCCACGTCTTGTTTGTCATAAGGCAGTTGAATAATGTATTTTATGGCCTTTTTAAGCTTTTCATGTGCCGTACGGTGCCAGTTTGCTTGTTTCTTTTTTTTTCTTGTTTTTCTTTTTTTTTTTCTCATTTTTTCTATTTTTAAAAAAAAATTTATTTTATTTTTCCACCGTACGGTCATGCATAGCCGTACGGATATTTTTCAATTTCCTGTCAGGAGGCTTCTTTGGTTGCCCATACAGACGGCTCTCGAGTCGTATCCCTGACCACTCGAGTCATTTTTCATCCTCTCGGTTGCTCTGTTCCTTCTCTTGGGTCCATTAAAGTTTCAATTTGGTCCCATTACTACCGTCATGTATCTATTCATTGAGAGTCCACCGAGTGTGCAATGGTTCCCTCTCCTTGTCGCCGAGTCCATTTTCAATGGCGATCCAAAAGCTTGGGACCATAAATGCTACAGGGACCACAACCTCTTGCCCGTACATAAGAAGAAAAAGGAGAATCAAGATTTTGAAGACTACGGTCCTCCACATAGGATTCCAGTTGTCTCCCATAATGATGGGTTTCAGATTTCTCTCATCCCCAAAATTTTTTTTTTTTAACTTTGCTTCTTTGTACCAGATGGGTTCCTCCTTCCGAAACTCCTGGGTAGGGCTTTCTTTCCTTTCAACTTCCCCTTCTTAGTATGCTATATATTTTGGAGGAAACTCACTCTCGGCTTCCTCAATCTTCAATATGTTGCAAGATGGCGAAAATAATTCATAATCACCCATTTGCTAGTGGAATAGACTGTCCATCGAATCTGTATCATCCTCCACTTTTAGTATCCCTTCAGTATTAGGTTCCATGTTTCCTTCCTCTCCGCCCATCCTGTCGTCTGACTCTGAATCAGATGCCATTTCCTCCCCAACCATTTATGTGTTGAGGTCCACTACAAACTTCCTTCCCCCCTTTTCAAATGCGAGGGTGTTTTTCTTCCAATTATGATCAGCTCGGGCTGTCACCAACCACCCTCTACCCAGGATGGCATCATACCCCTTCTGCTTAAGAGGGATTACAATAAAATCTAAGGTGAAAGGCTGGGTTCCAATAGTCACCTACTGCACCATCAGTGTACCGAGAGGCTTAATACTGTGCTGGTCGGCCCCCAATAAATTGAAAGTCGGTGGCCACAGCGTTGGTTTTCCCAAGCTTTTTCAAGTTTCTTCCGGGAGGACATTAATGCCCGACCCACTATCGACAATTATGTTCGTGAGGATGGTACCCAAAATACCCATCTCCACCACTGCAAGATTCTACCCATTATTTATCGATAGCATCATGGGGTTGGCTGCAGAGCCACTCGTGATCTTCGTTCATTCAACTGTGCTTGCTGGAATGTTTTTCCCAAGGAATAGAACCATTTTGAGATGCGGCATCATTTCCAATAGGTCCTTTACCTTTACTAGTACCTCCAATTGCATTATCTACCTTAAAATATTTTGTTCGGCCATTGCTCGAGTAGAAATGCTGACATCTATGGCGTCCCTTCGATCCTCCATACCCTTTGCGATCTCAGCATTCGCCTCGAGCATCCTTTGTTTCTCTATCAGAGGGTGAGGATATGTGGCCTTCTTCATTTGTCCGCGTATGATTGCGAGGACCTTCTCCATGCCCCCTCATTCCATGTCTAAGATGTTGCAGCCGAGCTTTAGACAATTAGCATCCTCATGGTTCCCTGGTCCGTACCACTGACACAATTTTAGTGGAGTGGTAGCCTCATTCTGATAGTTACGGGCATAATGTCCCCATTGGTTACAACTTCTGCACTGTATCATGGGCCTCCCCTTCATGTCATACTGGACCTACGGCTTGTTCTCATCATTGCCTCGGCCTCCCCGTCGGTTGTTTCCATACCCGCCGGATGATGGAGCATTTTGTTGTCCGCCAGTACCAGACGTGGAAGGTTACTCCTGTGCATAGAGCACTTGTTGATTTCTCGCCCTTAGGTTGTAGGGACATTCTTTAGTGGAATGTCCTACGATTTGGCAGATATCGCAAAAAGCCTTCTTCAGACAAGAACCTTTTGTGTGGCCTGCTTCCTTGCAGTCCGTGCACCACACTGTATCTTCTCCTATCTTACTGGTACTTCCCTTGGCGGCCTTGAGTTCTTTCATCATTCTTATAAGGTCTTTTTGCAACGCGAGCACTTTCTTGCTCGATCCATCCTCACTGCTTTCAATCTCTGAGTCATCGTCAGAAGATGACCTCATCTTCTTGGAGGTCTTACACTCACTCTCTAAATCCATTGCTTGGTTGTATGCATTACTGTATGAAGTAGGTGAAACTATCTTCATTTTCTTTCGTAGGGAGGTTTTGAGTCCCTCTATGAACCACCTCTTCTTTAGTTCGTCTGCTGGGGCCGACTCCATCTTCCCGATGAGTTCTTTGAGTTGTCATTCGTATGCACAGATAGAATCATTCTTCACTTGCTTAGTGTTGTAGATTTCCGCTAATATCTCATTATCATCTTGTAACAATTGAAACTCTGTCTGGAAGGCCTTTTTGACCTGATCCCATGTCGTCAGACTCCTCTTGTCAACATCCAAGTACCAATCAATGGCACCTTCCCTTGGTGTTGTAGGGAACTGGTGGATCCATTCATTCTTGTCAGTTACCCTGTGCGCAGTCCATATAATTTTGCACGTTTGGCAGTGCCGAACTGGATCTTCCTTCGATTGTCCCATGAACTTTGGTAACTTCTGCTTGTTCACCGCCATGGTTGGCAGCGGTGGAGGCGGTGAGCTGATGCCACTCGTATGTGCACCTCCTTGAGTACTATGTGTATTGTTCACCGATGGCACTTTCCCTTGCAGTAGTTGTGTGCTTGGTGGGACTGTACTGTGCGGGGTTCTCGGTTCCAATAGAGGGTCTACTGGTGCACTCGTGCCACCCTCTGTAGTATCACCCTCTCTACCAGTTTGGTTCTCTGCACCTGGTGTACAGAGACCCACCTCAAACCATACTCTCTCCTCTTGGAGAAAGGCTCTTCTCGCCCGTGTCTCCTCAAGTAACTCTTCCCAACTCTGCACTCTCCGTTCTGAAGAAGTGAACTCCTCTTCAGCTTTTGCACCCTCTGTACCACTTCCAAGGTCCCCTTCAGGCAACCCTCCGGCAAGCTGGTCTTTGGCAAGTTGCCTTAGCCTATAGCGACGTTCACACTGCTGTGCGGAGATTAGCGCTGTGTGTGCGGCCTCTTCGTCATCATTTCTCACTTTTCTATTTCTATCTTTATTTAAAACATTGGGCATAAATCCTTTCCTCACTTCTCTTCCTGAGTACGTCTAGGCAACGGCGCCAGATGTTTACCTGCTGGGGTAAACTTAGTATTGCACAGACATCGTACGGGAAATATAATAAATCAAAGAATAATAAATACTTTCATTAATCATTCGAGACTGGCAAGTACATTTATATCATAGTGATTATACAATAATATCTTCTGTGTCCAACCTCCGAGAGGGTATATAAAGTACTTGAAGGGCCATGACTAAAACATCATGACGTAACTGTCTAACCTCTCGGTCACTAATGACTGAGAGTAACATAATACTTTACTAACATAATAACCCATACATATAATTATCCCGACAACAGAGGCATGGTGGAAAGGAATACAAATGAGAGGGCTATATGAATGTTTATAAAGAGTACCAGCTTCAGAGAGCCTAATGAGAACAAATCAAAAGGTGATCACATGGTGAAATTCAAGAATGTAAAAGGTAAGAATTGTGAGCCTAAGGGAGTTGGAGTTGAAAAAATTTCTAATAAGATTGAGAAGCTAGTTAACACAATGGCTAAGATTGAAAAAATGAGGGTGGTCAATACACTTAATGTATTAGACAAACAAAGAGATACTAAGGCTATGCAGATTGAGATTCCTCACTCTACTCCTATTGGATATGTTATCTGTATTGTCCCAAATTACAGTTAAGGTTCCATTGTCAGAATTATTGAGGATCCTTGAACACAAAGATAGAGCTATTGCATGGGTAGATAATGTTCACAATAATGATGTTGCATGCAATGGATCTCAAGACAAAGCTTTGAAAGGTGTTGCTGCTCAGGGAATTGTATCTCAAATTCCTCCTATATATTTGGATAGTTCTGTCAATGCCAGCCTTGAAAATATTGATCCATTCTTTTTAAGTGTCCTTGTGAATGGAATGAAACTAAGAAATTGTATGATTGATAGTGGTGCCTCTAATACTGTCATGCCTTTTAAAATCATGGAGAGGTTGGGCCTTAAAGTTGATATAGTTCAAGGAAGATATTGTGCAATGGATTAGAGGGAGGTACCAGTTATTGGGACTATCAATGCAATGCCATATAGGCTGGCAGCATATTCAGAGAAAGAATTGACAATGAGTGTTTTGGTGGTGGACATCCCTCCTCATTATGGGATGCTACTATCTGTTAGGCCATTTTTCCAGTCATTGCAAAATCCTTTAAAATGACCTTTTCTCTGCAAATTTTGAGATTTCCCTGCTTGACCTGTAGTCACAATTTTGATCTGCGTTGAAGATCCTTAGTGTTTCATGCTATGCGTGTCTTGCCCTATGTGTTTCATGTGTCACCTTGCTTCAGCCCAAGTCACGTTTCCTAATGTGCAAAGCCTAGAAAGTTATTTAAATTTTGAGGTCCGCGGGAAACATTTTTAAAAATTTTGCCACAGTGTCGAAAAAATGCAGTGTTTTCAAAAACCCATGTTGTTTTCAACTTCCCTGTCCCCTTTCGGTCTGTCATTATTCCTGTGTGTTTTTGATCTTTTGCCAAAAACTTACGTTATTTTTGACCCTTTGCCTTCAAGCTTTTATGCACTTATCTTTTGGTGCTGAAAACTTTGTGTGTTTTTGACTATGTCTTAACTGCATAGTTGTGATCATGTGGTGGGTCTAGATTCTTCCTTATTGGCTGTCACATGGCCGCATGTCAGACTTTTTTGACATGCGATCATGCGACCGCTTGCCATCTGTCTGCATGGGTCCCGGTCCTGTTCAGTTGCCTGGCGATCTACTTTTCCTTAGTGTGCAAGTGCGACGAGGTGGGCCCGATGTTAGAGGGGAGGCGAAGGTGTGTGTTCCTATTGGTTGTCGCATGATCGCATGTCAGAGTTTTCTGACATGTGACCATGCGACTGGCTCCTTCCTTGTGCATGGGGCCCGATGGAGGTTTTTATTTGGTGGTCTAAGGTGGACATGTGGCAGCCTATGATTGGCTATTGCATGGTGGCATAGCCCAGTTTTTGGCTATGCGATCATGCATCTGCTTGCCATATGTCCCTAGGGCCCATCAGCAGAGTGGTGCTAGTTGCCGTTTGGTGGCGTGACATGTGGTAGTGTTCTATTGGCTGGCGGGTGGTGATGAGGTGGTCTCATGGCCTTGTCACATGATCGCAAGGGCCATTTCCATAGCTTGTGATCATGTGACAAACCAGTTGCGGTGGTGGTTAAGGTTTGCAGGCTGTCGCATGTTTACATAGCCCATTTCTAGGCTATGCTATCATGCGACAGGGTGCCACATGTCCTGGGGCCCATTTGTGGCTGTTTGGTGGGCTTAGTGGTAGGTGGTGTCATGGCGGTTTCTAGTTGGTCTATGCTGGCAGGATGGTAGATTTGAACGCGGGCCCAGGCTTGGGTATTTTGGTAGTGTTTTGACGGTCGGTGGGGTGCATGGTAGCGGCTTGTCACATGTTCACGTGAGCCAATTTTTTGGCTTGTGAACATGTGACATGCCCTTTTGTGGCAATGGTCTAGTGTCAGTGGTTATGCAGAAGGCAAGTGGTTAGCGGGCTGTCACATGTTCACATAACCCATTTTTGGGTTATGTGATCATGCGACCAAGCATATTTTTGGAGCCCGTTTCCTATGGTGGTGAGGTTTGTGACCACTCGGCTACACAGCTAGGGGAAAATGGTTAAAAGGCTTAAAGCCCGTACAATGCATGTGACCGTTTGAGCTTTTTGAATGTTTTCGGTGCCAAGAAGTACTAGAAAATTAATTTTTGAGCGGCTAGAGTGGGTGGATGTGATTGCTAAGCATTACGATGTGGTCCAGACTACCATGGTAGTTGCAGAGGAATGTCACGCCATGGGAACATAAATGAAATAGTACCCTGAAGTGTTGCAAGGGTCAATTTGGCTAGATTCCTTGGGGGTTTGATGATGATTTGGTACTTGGACTAGTACAGGGCTAGTTGACTATTATTTTTTGACTGTTTGAGCTTACATGTTGTGGTTCAGTCCCTGTCTTGTCTGGTTTTTACTCCTTGGGGGGGTTAGGTGGATTTTTAATTTCAAATGATCATTATGCTTGTATTGTAACCCTAGTATAAAGGGATTTTCATGATCATTTTGTAGCTTTGGGATTTAGGTATTCAAGCTTTTTCAGTTGTGAGTCCTCTGCCCAGTCTGAATTGTAATGCTCTGATTTAGATTTTGTCAACAATTGAGAGAAAGTTGCAGGTTTAAGCTGTAGTTTGCAAGCTTGTTTGTTTAGATGGATTGTATGCACTTAAAGATTCTTCAAACTTAATACAGATATATGACTCTTATCTCTCCTCTGTGTCATTGTAGATAGATTTTGAGTTTTCTAGCTCACTGCATGTTTATCCATGTATATGTCTTCATTTTTCAGTTCTAATCTAGGATTAGATTAAATGATGCTCTAGATGAGACATAGGTCTATCTCTTGTCTATGTGAGGATTTCATATAAGTAGTAAAGGAGATTATAGATGTGTTTATGGCTTTGAATCTTAGATATAATGCTGGTGTGTGTGTGTGTGTGATTTATCTAAGAAAATTTTCCCAATGGATGAGGCACTGGCCTAGATGAGTATTTCCTTGTTGACATATCCTAACTTAGATTGTTATGATTCAAACATATAAGATTAAGAACCATTCCTAGATTTTTAGTATTTGGTTGTATGAGGTCCTATCCCATAGTGAAGAGGAGTCAATGAATGTGTGGTTATCATTTAGTACCCTCTTACTATCTAGTCATTTGTTATATGAACTCAGCCCTTGGTGTGTGAAGTATATTTTATGCTAGGTTAGGTGCACCCGCCTTGTTTTTGGAGAGCCAGAAGCAGAAGAGGGCAATCTTGTCCCTATAGCTGGTTCAGTTACCCTAAGACCTCATAGAAATTTTAGAGCTAACCATTCCTAAGATCCATCTAAGGGTATACTGGCAGCCTATTAGAGCATAAGCATCATTTTGGACACCAACAAGATGGTGACTCTACTGGGGATTGTTATTCATGCCTATCTAAACCAGTAGGTCATCATTGGAAAATAGGGTTATCCTTGTCCTTTGTCTCTCTAACTTATTGGAGCATTTTTTGAAGTCAAGAAATTTTATTGTGATATTCCCAATACACTTGGGTGGTGACTCAAAAATCTTGGTAGCAGTACTGGTCAGTGATTTATTTTGCAAAGATGAGTTATAAAGCTACTAGGTCTTGGAGAAAGTAGAATTTTGAAGACATAATGGAAGAAGGTATTCCAAGTACTTCAGGACCTAGTCAGACAAGGGGAGGAAAGAAAAGAAGAGGTGTTTCTCAGACTTGGAGAAACAAGAGAGATATTAGACAAGAGACCCAAGCCAGGCCTAGTCAAGAAGAAGATAATTCAGAATATGAAGAGGCTGTTGTTGACTTGGGACTAAATTAGTATGAAGATGAAACTCAAGTGGGAGATGATGAGTCTCAGACCACTCTCCTTGAATCTGAGGAGATCTTTGAAGAGGTTTATGAATTAGAGAGAAAAGTTCAGGAGCAGCTTGCCATTAGGCAGCGAAGAGATAAAGAAAAAGAAGAAAAGGTAAGACAAGCTATGATCAGGGATGATTAGCTAAAGAGGCAATTGCTAGATTTGGAGGCAATTAAATTTTTCCTAGAGCCTGAGAGGGTAGAGGAAAAACCTATTGTGCAAAAGACACATGAAGAAACTAGGCCAAAGGATAAAGGAAAGCAGAAGGCCATTGGAGTTCAAATCAATGAACAAGCTGTTGTTGATAGAACATCAGATCCTGGACTGAGATTAGACTCGGACCTTGAGATAGCTAGAAGGAAGAAAGAGAAATTGGAAAAAGAACTAGAGAAAGCTAAGTTGGAGGCTTCTGCTACAGAAATCAGGAAAAAGATTGATTTTATCAAGCATACTTCAGGACCTTCACATGTTGCTACTTCCTTCTTAGGGCAAGGTGGAAATCAGGGTAACAATGCAGCTCAAGCAAATGGTGTACCGGGTGCTGCTAGGGTTCCTAATGGTTCAAACACAAGAACATCTACATCTCAAGGAATGGATCCACTGCATGGAGCCCCTATTGATGAAAGGTACAAACAACTTACCTTCTTTGGTGTTCCTGGCTATCCTAATGTAATCCTTGATGAAATTAGAAAGAAGCTTCCTAAATTTACTGGAAATAATGTCATCACATGTGAAGAACATCTAAAAAATTTCATAGATGTAATAGATGATTACAATATAGAGCCTGATGATGTTATAATGAAGCTATTTGTACAATCCCTAATTGAGGATGCTAGGGATTGGTTTAGAGGGTTACCCCATGCTAGTATAGGGACATGGAATGAATTCAAAAATTGTTTTAAGGAACATTATGGAGATAAAACAAATGAGGGTTTTATCTTGAATGAATTCAATAATATAAAGAAAAATTAGAATGAAGAGGTCCTTGAATTTAACATAAGGTTCCAAAAGGCCATGCATAGGCTCTTGCAGGTTATCAGATTAGATGATAGGGTATGTCTTGTGACATACTTGAATGCCTTTGATGCAAAGATGAGATATCTCTTGAGAGATAAGAACCCTAGAAGTCTTGGGGAGGCTTACAAATTGGCCATCAACATAGAGAGCAATAGAAGAATATCAAGAAAGATAGGAAGAAGAGATGATTGCACGCCTCAAATGTAGAGTAAGAAAGAAATGGGAAGGTTTGCTGACTCTAAACCCAAAGAGGATAACAATCTAAAATAGATTTTAAAGGCTTTGGAAGGTTTAAATCCTGGAGAAAAGGGAAACAATAGAGCTATGACTATGGAGAGGTCAGCTCCAAACAACTTTAGTAGATAGCCAAGGATGCAGAATTATCCTTACAACACTCAGTGGAAAGATGGCAAGCCCATTTTCCCAACCAAGCAAGAAAGGCCTGATGGAAGGATCCCTGATCCTTTATAGAGAAATTTAGTGAATTTAGCTGATGAGGCTCCATGGTGTGTCATTTGTCAATCTCCTCATAGTCCAGAGCATTGTGTCATTGCTTTGAATTTACCTGATAATCAAGAAGGTGAGGAGCAGTATGATAAGGAAGGATGTGGTATGACTTCTTCACATGCATGGGATGAAGCTGACTCTACTGATGAAGAAGAAGAAGAAGAGTTTGATGATGTTGGATGTGGTACAGTGAGGGGTGAGGAGAAAGTTTCTTTAAGAAGATCATTAGATGAAGAAATTTCTCAAATCACTACAGACATGGTCACTCAAGCCAGAAGCAATTACAATTTGAGAAATAGGACAGTTGGAAATGCAGCTGGTAAATCGGGTAGTATGTTCATCAAGAGGACATAAAATAGTGTACAACAACATGAAGAAAAGGGCAAGGGTGCTTGTGTTGCTGACCAAGTGAAGGTAAAAAAGAAAATTATGCCTATTACAGCATCGAGGAACAAAGCAAAGACATCAGATGTTGTTGTTCCTACCTTTCAGAAGGGAGAGGAATCCTCTCTCAAGGACAAATCTGATTTCACAAAAGATAAAGTTATCACTATTTTTGAAGAAGACATGAATAACCAGAAGTATGTTCCAATAGATATGTCTAATTTGCTTTCACAGATCACTGTCAAGGTTCCACTTTTGGAAATGATGAGAATAGAAGAACACAAGGTCAAGGCCTTGAATTGGGTGAATGGTGTTTCTTCTGCAGGAATCCAAGAAGTGAGTAGAAATGACAAACATGTGGCTTCCTTGGAATACACACTTGATAGGAAGAGTGAAGAAATTGTTTCTAAGATCCCTCAAATCTTCTTGGATACAAATCTTGTAAACAATGCATCAGGGACAGTTGATCCTTTCTTCTTGTCTCTAGTTATTAATGGTAAAGTATTGAAAAACTGCATGATTGATTCAGGAGCATCAAACACTGTTATGCCTGCAGAGATCATGAAATCATTAGGACTAAAGGTTGATACACCTCATGGGAGATGCAAGCTATGGACTCAAGAGAAGTGCCAGTTATTGGTACCATTAAGGCTTTGCCTTATAAATTAGTTGCATTTCCTAACAAACAATTGACTATGAGTGTTCTTGTAGTTGACATTCCTCCTCAATATGGAATGTTGTTATCTAGAAAGTGGAGTGCCTCCATGGGAGGAATTATTCAATGTGACTTGTCCTTTTCCACTTTTGACATTGAAGGAGAGAATGTGAAGGTGTCAAGGGAAGCTAGAACTCCACATATGATTGAGGAGAATGAAAAGGATAGCATGAATTGTTTTGTTGACACTGACATTGGTTCATTCCAAGTTCAGAGGAATGAGATGCAGGAGAAGGTCAGGCCTATCCTTTTGGCTGATGATGAGAATAACATGGCAAAGGGTAATGTCTTATGGACATTATATTTTGATGGAGAAAGTTCTAGAGAAGGTGCTAGAGCAGGAGTATTATTGGTATCCTTGAGTGGTAAGACTTTTAAGTTTTCTTTCACTCTCTTGTTTCCTTGCACAAACAATGTTGCAGAGTATGAAGCCCTATTGATTGGTTTGAGACAAGCATCAAAAAATGGGATCAAACATCTTAGGGTGATTGGTGATTCTGAGTTAATAGTTTCTCAGATTAGATCAAAGTATGCATCAAAGAATCAAAGGCTGAAACAATATAGAAATGTTGTATGGGATGAGATTGAGGTTTTCAGTGCCTTTGGTATTGATTAGGTGGATAGAAGCCAAAATAGGATGGCAGACTTGCTAGCAAACATAGCCTTAAGGCCAGAGGATATTACCTTTGTAGGGATATCCAAAATTGAGTGTAAGTCTAGGCCTTCTATCTCGGATAATGTTGAGAATTGGCAAGTATTTTCTGATGATTAGGATATTTTGAGGTTCTTGCAGTGTGAATCTCACTTTGATGGTCAGGAGATGGATTTTAGTACCTATGTTGACATCAGAAATGGAAAGGAAAGTGTCCTAGGGAAGGAAGTTCTGTAATTCAAGTCAAATAGGATCCCAAGGGGACTGGTTTCTCTTGAGAGAGAATTTGATGATAAAGAGAGGGCTTGTGTAGCTAGACTTGCTGACAGGGTAAGTGATTTGGAGGAAGTAAATCTAGGGACAAGCCAAGAACCAAAGAACGTTTACATGGGTAAATGTTTATCTCAAAGAACTAGAAGAAACCTGATTGATCTTCTCAAAAAATTCAAACATGTCTTTGCATGGTCTTATGAAGATTTGAAAGCTTATAAAGATGATCTCTTTCAACATGAGATACCATTAAAGGAAGGAACTAAACCCTTTAGGCAGAAATTAAGGCTTGTGAACCCTACTTTGGCACCGAAAATGCAAGATGAACTCAAAAAGATGATGGATGCTGGTATTATAAAGCCTGTCAGACATTCTACTTGGGTGTCAAATTTGGTTCCAGTTAGAAAAAAGAATGGTGACATTAGGCTGTGTGTTGATTTTAGAAATCTGAATGTCAATTCTTTGAAAGACAACTATGGTCTCCCTAATATGGAAAATATGCTGTAGAGAGTCACAGGGTTAGAGTTAATGTCCATGATGGATGGTTTCTCTAGTTATAATTAGGTCATGGTCAAGGAGTTAGAACAATTCAAGACTGCATTCACTACTCCTTGGGGAACATATGTTTATGTTAGGATACCTTTTGGCCTGACAAATGCAGGAGCAACTTTTCAGAGGGCTATGGATGTGGCCTTTGCTGATTTCATAAACAAGTTTTTAGTGGTATACCAAGATGATCTCACAACATATTCAAAGAAGGAGGATCAACACTATGAGCATCTTGAAAAGATTTTCATCAGAGCTCTGGAGTATGGGATTTCTTTGAATCCAAAGAAGTGTTCTTTTGGTGTTATAGAAGGCAAGCTCTTAGGACATATTGTGCCTAAGGATGGAGTGACAATTGATCCAGAAAGGGTCATAGCAATAGACAAGTTCTCACCACCAAGAAATGTTAAAGGAATACAATCTTTCTTTGGGCAGGTAAATTTTCTAAGAAGATTTGTTACAAATTTTGCAGAAATTTGTATTCCCATCTCTAGAATGTTGAAAAAAGATGAAAAGGTAGAATGGGGTGAAGAAGAAAATGAATCTTTTAGAAGTATCAAATAGGCCATTAAAGATGCCCCTATTTTGAGGACCCCTAATTATGGTAAGCCCATGCAGATTTTCTCTTTTGCTTCTTATCATATGGTTGCAGCAGTCTTATTACAAAAGAATTTAGATGGATATGAGCAACCTATATCATTTTTTAGCAAGTCTTTACATGCAGCAAAATTGAAATATGACATCACTGAAAAATAGACTTATGCCTTAGTCAAAGTAGTCAAGGCTTTTAAGTGTTATCTTGTGGGAGCTAAGGTGGTTGCTTATGTCCCTAGTGCTATTGTTAAAGACATATTGGTGCAACAAGAGGTATCAAGAAAAAGATGTAGATGGATTAATAAGATCCAAGAATTTAATATTGATATTCAGATTACAAAATTGGTGAGAGGCCTAGGCCTTGCAAAGTTGATGGCACAAAGTAATATGATTGCTAATCATGTGAATATGCTAGAAGAGTAAGAGAGGCCATATATTTGTGATATGGATTACTGTGATTGGTATAAAGATGCCATCAATTACTTGCACAAGTTATTTCTTCCCCCTGACATGAATGAAAATAAGAGGAGGACTGTCAAGTTACAGTCAGCAAGGTATGCCATTATCCATGGTGAGTTGTGGTGGAGAAGCAATGAAGGAGTATTGCTAAAATGTGTGGATCATGAAAGATCTAAGACTCTATTGGAAGAAATGCATCAAGGTGTGTGTGGAGGACACTACATGGAAAAGACCACAGCCCACAAGATTCTTAGGTCTGGATTTTGGTGGCCTACAGTTTTTAAGGACACACATCAGTTTGTGAAGAAATGTGATGCATGCCAAAGGTTTGTAGGAAAGTTGAAATTTAGTGAGAATTTGCCACTCAGGCCTGTCTCAGTTCAATCCCCTTTTCAGAAGTGGGGTATTGATTTCATTGGTGAAATTCCAAACATGTCTAGTGGTGGGCATTCCTACATACTAGTGGCGATAGACTATTTTACCAAGTGGGTTGTGTGTGCATAGATGTGTGATCACACTTCTATGAGTCTTTGTATGTGAGAGTGCTCAACAGTGAGTTCTCACAAAATGACCCATAGCTCTCTATCTGAGAAGAGCATGGTTTGAATGTGGCCCTCAGATCAGCCTATTTTACCCATGCAAATACAACTCAGAATGAGAGATTCGAGTTGATCTAAATGAAACTATTCTAAATGATTTGCAATGCAAACTATGCTAAACTAATTTATTGAAAATGAAATTAAGCTATATGTAATGGATTTAAACTAAAATGATTTGCAATTAATCTAAAATGTAAATTAATCTAAAATGTGAATGTGCAAGTTGAAATGCTAAATGATTACAAGCTATGAAATTCTGCAGCATAAGTTTGATATCAAAATTCGGGATCATTGAATGAGCATGAGAGGTCTCCTTTTATAGGAAAAGTTGGATTCGAATGTGAAAGTAGAAGCAATGTGGGATAAATGAAAAAGAGGAAACAATCATCATTTTTAGAAGGTTTGTAATAAAATGGAATTACATTTTATTTTCTTTTATTTTTATTCAATTTGTTTCCTTTTTCATCACAGGAGATCTTTTGAGAGAATATTTCATTTATTTAATTTTAAAGAATAATATCTCTTTTAATTAAATAAGGTAATATTATATAATTTAGAAATGAATATTAATTCAATAAAATAAAACCATTTAATTAAAAGAGGATTTTAATTAAATAACATTATTTCATTCAAAGAATATTAATTTCAATTAAATAATATTATTTTATTTATTAAAAAGGGATATATTTCTTTTAATTAAAAATTGATGGGATATTCAAACTTTAGGGAAAATTGAAATATTTATGATTTGATCAATAAATTTGATTTGAATGTATGACAAATATTGATTCAGGAATTGATATTGATAGATTAAATAAATGGGGCCCAAAGTCTAGGCGACCATTTTATGGTGCATACATTTGCCCCTCTTTGACTAATGTGTGATCGATTTGGGAACACATGTAGTCAAAGAAGAATTGAAATGTGAGATCGATCTGGGATCACAAAACAACTTAGATGTGTGTTCGACGGATGGGAACACATCAGGACAAACATAAACTAAAGGTCTTTGAACATGAGGTCGATTTGGGATCATATCCAAAGTGAGAGATAAGAATCTCAATCAATGTTGCCCCAAGAGGAGCAATTGATAATTTGATAAAACTGAATCAAGGTTTGAAATTTGATAGGTACTACCCCCTCGTGATCGAAATCGAAATGAGATAGAGGAGAAATAGTAAATTGATAAATTTGATCAAATCAAATGAAAGATAAGGTTCACAGCAAGAAAGATTATGCCCCAAGATTGAATTAGAAGAAAAGAAGTGGGGTGAATAGTGAATGGAAGATAGAAGTTTAGAAGAAATGGAAAGAAATGGAGAGAAGAAATAGAATCAATCAACTGTTTAAGGTAGAGAATTTCGATTGAGATCACGAAAGAAAGTAAGGAAATGAAGATCAGATCGTGACCACAGTTGACGGAAAAATCCACAAGAAAGACGAGGAAAACTCTCTCAAACTCATAATGCAGCCTAAAAGTGCAAATGCTAACATGAAGCCTAAATAATGCAAGCTACATGAAAATGCAAAGATGTACTTGCATGGGTAACATAGGTATTTTGTGTTCATCATTCATTAGAGAATGTAAGAAAGCTTATTTTCATCACTGGGCCATTATTACCGGACATCGAACAATCACACAACCATCACTAGTCACAAATGCAACTATGAAGATATGAATGTGATTTATATCGGTTTGGAATGTGGAAAGATTCTAACATGAGCATCAAAGACATAAAGGTCAAGATGACTACAATGTTAGCTTACCCAATTTAATTTAGCAAAACCATACTCGCATCAAGGCATAAATGCCATGAAAACCATGCGGACAGTTGTGCAAGAAACAGTCAAGGATGATGTCTCAAATATCCTAAGTGTGTCAAGGAGACAACAAAAAACACTCAAGAGGTTCAAGACAAACACCCACAAGCAGAAAGCAAATAAAAACATGCCCCATGCCCCAAGTCCTCTAGCTATGCATCACGGAGAGACCTGTTTAGGCAAGGACACTCAACGAAAATCAATAACAGTCAGCACACAAAGAAAAGATCATGACATATCTCAGGCTGAAGTGTTTTAAAAAGTTTAAGTGTGTAAACTGATACTAAGTTTCGAGGGTAAAGGTCGAATGCTTGCTAATGGGTAAGATCACATGACCGAATTGGATAAGACCAAACTGATAAGTGTTGAGAAACACTCGATGTTGGGGGTTTTATGTTGAAAAGCACAGTTGGGTTGGTGTTGAAAAACACCATTTGTGAGGTGTCCTAAAGACAGGCATATCCAAGAGACCAAAGCTAACACAATGATGCCCCCCCTAGACACAGACAAAGACTAATTCCAAACCAAGGCAACAAGGACAAGGCATGATGGAGAATGGCTAAGTGTCGAGAGCGCATGCTAAGAAATAGGGGTGCAGAAGCCTCAAGTAGCGCCTATTTCTAGGTTTTCACCACTTGGAAGTTTTTTTTTTTTTTGTTTTTTTTTCAGGACTTTTTATATTTTTTTTGTACTTTTGCTACCAAGGCGCCTGTTTCCAGGTTTTCACTGAGGCACATTTTCTATTTATTTATTTTTTTTTGTATTTTTTTCAGGATCATATATCAATTTTTTGGATTTTTTCAGGACCATAATTATATACAAAGGATGCCCCCAGACAGAATGGGCATCAAGGATAGAACTTCTTCAGGTGCTGAACATTGATAGGCATAGGGAGCTGCTCCCCCTCTTCAGTAGATAGTAGATATGCACAGATGTGTGATCACACTTCTATGAGTCTTTGTATGCGAGAGTGCTCAACAGTGAGTTCTCACAAAATGACCCATAGCTCTCTATCTGAGAAGAGCATGGTTTGAATGTGGCCCTCAGATCAGCCTATTTTACCCATGCAAATACAACTCAGAATGAGAGATTCGAGTTGATCTAAATGAAACTATTCTAAATGATTTGCAATGCAAACTAAGCTAAACTAATTTATTGAAAATGAAATTAAGCTATATGTAATGGATTTAAACTAAAATGATTTGCAATTAATCTAAAATGTAAATTAATCTAAAATGTGAATGTGCAAGTTGAAATGCTAAATGATTACAAGCTATGAAATTCTGCAGCATAAGTTCGATATCAAAATTTGGGATCATTGAATGAGCATGAGGTCTCCTTTTATAGGAAAAGTTGGATTCGAATGTGAAAGTAGAAGCAATGTGGGATAAATGAAAAAGAGGAAACAATCATCATTTTTAGAAGGTTTGTAATAAAATAGAATTACATTTTATTTTCTTTTATTTTTATTCAATTTGTTTCCTTTTTCATCATAGGAGATCTTTTGAGAGAATATTTCATTTATTTAATTTTAAAGAATAATATCTCTTTTAATTAAATTCAATATGTTGATCTAAAACATATTGCATTATCACAGGAATTTGGTGATTTTTGTCAGCAATATGGGATACACATTTCATTTTCTTCTCCATACCATCTACAAGGGAATGGCCAGGCATAATCCAGTAATAAAAGCCTTATCAAGATTCTCAAAAGGGTGTTGGACAGAAATAAGAAAGCATGGGACTCAAAGTTATGGTGGGCATTGTGGGCTGACAGAGTGACTATAAAGAAGGCCATAGGTTGTGCCCCATTTGATCTAGTCTACGGGATTGGAGCTAGGTTACCTCAGAACAATCTTTTGCAAATGTATAAATTCATCCAGACATATGATGAAGACTTAGATGATGAAATGAGACTAAGGATGGATGAGTTAATCTAGTTGGAGGAGGTAAGAAGAGATGCACATGAGAAAAATGAAAATTTGCAGTGATAGTGTAAAAATTTGTTTAATAAGAGAGCAACTCAGAGGAGTTTTGAAATTGATGATCTGGTCTTGATGTGGAATGCAAGGCTGGAGGATAAGGGAAAGCATGGAAAATTTGATCCTATTTGGTTGGGCCCTTATCTGATTGAGAGCAAGTGGGGAACAGATTCATATATTCTAAAAGATCTAATTGGTGGCACTTTGGAATTGCCTGTTCATGGACAATTCCTAAAGTTTTACTTCTCTTGAAGTATCTTTTTCCATGAGCAGTAGTTTGGATTCTTCCCTAGGTCTCTTAGGGTTGTTTTTGGTTCAAAATTTTATGGTCTGCTCTTCCAGTAGATTCTATTTTCTCATTGTATCTGCAAGAGATACATGTCCCCAGAAAGAGCCACTGTTAGGCCATTTTCCAGTCATTACAAAATCCTTTAAAATGGCCTTTTGTCTGCAAATTTTGAGATTGCCCTGCTCGACCCACAATCATAGTTTTGATGTGCGTTGAAGATCCTTAGTGTTTCATGCTATGCATTTGTTGCCCTATGTGTTTCATGTGTCACCTTTCTTCAGCGCAAGTCACATTTACTAATGTGCAAAGCCCAGAAAGTTATTTAAATTTTGAGGTCCATGGGAAACATTTTTAAAAATTCTGCCACAGTGTCAAAAACATGCAGTGTTTTCAAAAACCCATGTTGTTTTTGGCTTCCCTGTCCCCTTTCAGTCTGTTGTTATTCCTATGTGTTTTCGATCTTTTGCCAAAAACCTGCGTTGTTTTCAACCCTTTGCCTTCAAGCTTTTATGCACTTGTCTTTTGGTGCCGAAAATTTTGTGTGTTTTTTACTATGTCTTAACTGTGCAAGTCTGACCGTGTGGTGGGTCTAGATTCTTCCTTATTGGCTGTCACATGGCCGCATGTCAAACTTTTTTGACATGAGATCATGCAACCGCTTGCCATCTATCCGCATGGGTCCCGATCCTGTTCAGTTGCTTGGTGGTCTACTTTGCCTTAGTGCGCAAGTGCGATGAGGTGGGCCCAATGTAAGAGGGGAGGCAAAGGTGCATGTTCCTATTGGTTGTCGCATGATCACATGTCAGAGTTTTCTGACATGCGACCATGCGACCGGCTCCTTCCTTGTGCATGGGGCCCGATGGAGGTTGTTGTTTGGTGGTCTGAGGTGGACATGTGGCAACCTATGATTGGCTGTCGCATGGTTGCATAGCCCAATTTTTGGCTATGCTATCATGTGACTGCTTGCCACATGTCCCTGGGGCCCATCGATAGAGTGGTGCTAGTTGTGGTTTGGTGGTGTGACATGTGGCAGTGTTCTATTGGCTGGTGGGTGGTGATGAGGTGGTCTCATGGCCTTGTCGCATGATCACAAGGGCCATTTCCACGGCTTGCGATCATGCAAAAAATTAGTTGTGGTGGTAGTTAAGGTTCATGGGCTGTCACATGTTTGCATAGCCCATTTTTGGGCCATGCGATCATGCGACAGGGTGCCACATGTCCTGGGGCCCGTTTGTGGCTGTTTGGTGGGCTCGGTGGTAGGTGGTGTCATGGCAGTTTTTAGTTGGTCCGTACTAGTAGGATGGTAGATTTGAACGTGGGCTCAGGCTTGGGTATTTTGGTGGTGTTTTGACGGTCGGTGGGGTGCATGGTAGCGGCTTGTCGCATGTTCACATGAGCCAGTTTTCCAGCTTGCAAACATGTGACATGCCCTTTTGTGGCAATGGTCTGGCATCGACAATTATGTAGAAGGCAAGTGGTTAGTAGGCTATCGCATGTTCGCATAACCCATTTTCAGATTATGCGATCATGCGACCAAGCATTTTTTTGGAGCCCATTTCCTGTGGTGATTAGGTTTGTGACCACACGGCTGCGCAACTGGGGGAAAATGGTTAAAAGGCTTAAAGCCCGTACAATGCATGTGACCGTTTGAGCTTGTTGAATGTTTTCGGTGCCAGGAAGTACCAGAAAATTAATTTTTGAGTGGCTAGAGTGGGTAGATGTGATTGCTAAGCATTACGATGTGGTCCAGGCTGCCATGGTAGTTGCAGAGGAATGTCTTGCCGCGGGAACATAAATGAAACAGTACCTTGAAGTGTTGCAAGGGTCAATTTGGCCAGATTCCTTGGGGGTTTGATGATGATTCGGTACTTGGACCAATACAGGGCTAGTTGACTATTATTTTTTGACTGTTTGAGCTTACATGCTGTGGTTTAGTCCCTATCTTGTCTGGTTTTTACTCCTTGAGGGGGTTAGGTGGATTTTTAATTTCAAATGATCATTATGCTTGTATTGTAACCCTGGTATAAAGGGATTTTCATGATCATTTTGTAGCATTGGGATTTAGGTATTCAAGCTTTTTTAGTTGTGAGTCCTCTACCCAGTCTGAATTGTAATGCTCTGATTTAGCTTTTGTCAGTAATTGAGAGAAAGGTACAGGTTTAAGCTGTAGTTTGCAAGCTTGTTTGTTTAGATGGATTGTATGCACTTAAGGATTCTTCAAACTTAATATAGATATATGACTCTTATCTCTCCTCTGTGTCATTGTAGATAGATTTTGAGTTTTCTAACTCACTGCATGTTTATCCATGTATATGTCTTCATTTTTAGTTCTAATTCAGGATTAGATTAAATGATGCTCTAGATGAGACATAGGTCTATCTCTTGTCTATGTGAGGATTTCATATAAGTAGTAAAGGAGATTATAGATGTGTTTATGGCTTTGAATCTCAGATATAATGCTGGTGTGTGTGTGTGATTTATCTAAGAAAATTTTCCCAATGGATGAGGCACTGGCCTAGATGAGTATTTCCTTGTTGACATATCCTAACTTAGATTATTATGATTCAAACATATAAGATTAAGAACCATTCTTAGATTTTCAGTATTTGGTTGTATGAGGTCCTATCCCATAGTGAAGAGGAGTCAATGAATGTGTGGTTATCATTTAGTACCCTCTTACTATCCAGTCATCTATTCTATGAACCTAGCCCTTGGTGTGTGAAGTATATTTTATGCTGGGTTAGGTGCACCCACCTTGGTTTTGCAGAGCCAGAAGTAGAAGAGGGCAGTCTTGTCCCTATAGTTGGTCCAGTTACCCTAAGACCTCATAGAAATTTTGGAGCTAACCATTCCTAAGATCTATCTAAGGGTATACGAGCAGCCTATTAGAGCATAAGCATCATTTTGGACACCAACACTATCTAGAAGATGGAGTGCTGCCATGGGTGGAAGTTTACAGTGTGATATGTCCTATGCCACTTTCAAGATTGATGATCAGTTTGTCAAGATTGATCAAGAGTCAAGAGTATGCCACATGATTGAGAGGAATATTGATAATGAAACTACATGTTTTGTGGATACTAATATTAATTCTTTTAGGGAAGAGATCCTTGAGCTTGAGAAGGAACCTATTTTGTCACCTATCTCTGTTGAGGTAAGTGTTAATTCTGTGAAGGGTGATTTGTGGGTAATGTACTTTGATGGTGCAAATTGCAAAGATGGAGCAGGAGCAGGTATTTTACTTATTTCTCATGATGGAAACACCTACAAATTTTCTTTCACATTGAATTTATTTTGTACCAACAATATAGCAGAATATGAGGCATTGTTTTTAGGACTGTGGTTGGCACAAAAGCATGGAACTAAGTGCATAAGTGTTGTTGGTGACTCTGAGTTGGTGGTGTCCCAAGTCAGGTCAATATATACTTCCAAGAACAAAAGGTTAAAACAATATAGGAATTCAGTTTGGGATTTGATTGAACATTTTGATGCCTTCAATATCAAGTGGAAGGATAGGAGTAACAATAAGATGGCTGACTTGTTAGCTAATATTGCAATCAATCCCACCGATATTACTTTTGTTGGTATCTCTAAAGTTGAAATTCAGGCTAGGCCTAGTATGCCAGACAATATTGAAAATTGGAAAGTTTTTGATGATGATAATGATATCTTGAAGTTTATGAATTGTGAAGATCAGTATCATGGTCAAGAATTTGATTGTTCAGCCTTGGTTGAGTCAATAGAAGGAAGAGAGGTTGTCTTTGGAAATGAGGTCATTCAACTTAGAACTAACAAGGTGCCCAAGGGGCTTGTTGTTTTGGAGACTATCTTTGATAACTAGGATAGAGTTCAAAAGAATATCAAAAGAGAAGATCATGCTGATCTAGAAGAGATAAACCTTGGAACACATGAGGCAATTAAGAAGGTATACATTGGTAGGGACATATCTCACAATGTGAGAAAATATTTGATTGAATTATTAAGAAAATTCAAGCATGTTTTTTCATGGTCATATGATGACCTAAAGGTTTATAGAGAAGACTTATTTCAACATATCATTCCTTTGAGAGAAGATGCTAAACCTTTCAGGAAAAAACAAAGGCCTGTTAATCCTACTTTGGCACCCAAGATGCAAGAAGAGTTGATGAAGCTGAGAGATGCTGGAATTATCAAGACTATAAGGCACTCTTCTTGGGTTTCAAACCTTGTTCCTATGAGAAATAAAAATGGTGACATCAAGCTTTGTGTGGACTTGAGGAATTTGAACATCAACTCATTAAAAGATAAATATTGTTTGCCCAATATGGAAGCTATGTTGCAGAGAGTGACCAGATCAGAATTGATGTCTATGATGGATGGTTTCTCTGGTTACAATCAGGTAATTGTAAAGGAATCAGAACAATTCAAAACAACTTTCACTACACCTTGGGGGACATATGTTTATGTGAGAATGCCTTTTGGTCTCACAAATGCTGGTGCTACTTTTCAAAGGGCAATGGATTTTTCCTTTTTAGATTTTATAAATGATTTCCTTGTTGTATATCAAGATGATTTAACTGCCTATTCTGAGAAGGAAGATGATCACTCTACTCATTTAGAAAAAATATTTGTGAGGGCCTTGGAATTTGGCATTTCATTAAATCCAAGGAAATGTTCTTTTGGTGTCACTAAAGGTAAGTTTCTTGGCCACTTAGTTGGCAAGCAAGGAGTTAGAATTGACCCTGAGAGGGTAGTAGCTATTGATAAAATTCATAGGCCAAAGAATGTTAAAGGGATTCAGTCCTTCTTTGGTCAGGTCAATTTCTTAAGGTGGTTTGTGACAAATTTTGCAGAGGTTACTAGACCTATTTCTAAGATGTTGAAGAAAGGATCTTCTATTACATGGGAGGGTGAGCCTGATGAGGCTTTCAAAAATATCAAGCAGGCTATCAAAGATGCACCAGTGCTTAAGGCACTTGATTATAATGTCCCAATGCATATATTTTCCTTTGCATCTTTTCACACTATTGCTGCAGTTTTGTTACAAAAGAATAAGGATGGTTATGAGCAACCTATTGCTTTTTTTAGTAAATCTTTGTAGACTGCTGAATTGAAGTATGACATAAATGAGAAACAAGCATATGCACTTGTGAAGGTAGTCAAGGATTTTAGGTGTTACTTGATGGGGACAGTTGTGATTTCTTTTGTGCCAAGTGCAGCTGTGAAGGATATTTTCTCATAGCAAGAGGTGTCTGGGAGAAGATGCAGATGTATCAATAGGATCCAGGAATTCAATGTTGATGTTCAGATTACTAAATTAGTTAGAGGAAAAGGATTGGCAAAAATGATGGCTCAATCCAATCTTGATGTAAATCAGGTAAATCATTCTGAAATTTATTATACATGTGATATGGATGATTGTATCTGGTATCAAGATATCATCTATTACTTGAGAAATATGAGATGTCCAGTAGGAATGAATGATAATCAGAAGAGGACATTAAAATTACAGTCCATCAAGTATGTAATTTTGAAATGTAAATTGTATAGAAAATATTTAGATTGCATACTGTTGAAATGTGTAGATGAAAATCAAGCTAACAAGTTTTTAAAAGAAATGCATGAGGGAGTTTGTGGTGGGCATTATATGGGTAAAACAACTACTCATAAAATCTTGAGAGCAGGATTCTGGTGGCCCACAATCTTCAAGGATGTAGAACAGTTGGTAAGGAGGTGTGATGCTTGTCAAAGGTTCTCTGGTAAGCTAAAATTTTTAGGTAATGTGCCATTAAAACCAGTAGAAGTTTAGGCTCCTTTCCAACAATGGGGGATTGATTTCATAGGGGAGATACCAAACAAGTCAAGTGAAGGACACTCATGGATCTTAGTTGCCACTGATTACTTTATAAAGTGGGTAGAAGCTATACCTACAAGAAATGCAACTAGTAAGGTGGTAATTGATTTTCTGTTGAATAACATTGTTACAAGGTTTGGTTTCCCTGAGAATAGTAAGTGATAATGCCATGTGCTTCAGGTCCACTGAATATAAGGAATTCTGCAAAGGTTTAGGAATTCAAATTTCTAATTCCTAACCTTATCATCCACAAGGAAATGGAAAAGTAGAATCTACTAATATGAGTTTGATTAAAATTCTAAAGAGAATTCTTGAAAAGAATAAGAGAGCATGGAATTCAAAGCTGCCATTAGCTCTATGGGTTGATAGGGTGACTTTGAAGAGGGCAATTGGTTGTGTACCATTTGACTTAGTATATGGAATACATGCAAGAATGCCTCAGAATAATTTATTGGAAATGTAAAAGTTTGTTTAGTTATATGATGATGATTTAGATGATGAAATGCAGTTGAGAATTGAGGACCTCATTAGGTTGGATGAGACTAGAAGAGAGTCAGTTGCAAGAAATGCCAAATTGTAGTTGCAGGCTAAGAATTTGTATGACAAGAAGACTGTAGACAAAAGGTTTGAGCCTGGTGATTTGGTGTTAGTTTGGAATGCTAGATTGGAGGATAAAGGAAAACATGGTAAGTTTGATCCCATCTGGCTAGGGCCATATCTAATTCATGAGAAATAAGGCCAAGATTCATACATTGTAAAAGAATTAAATGGTTATGTTTAGGAATTGCCAGTTCATGGACAATTCTTGAAGAAATACTTCAATTTAAGGTATTTTATTTTCCATGAACAGTAGTTAGGTCTGTATAAATTATAAATTCTATAAATAAGCTACTTGCACCTATTCTATTTTATCTTGGTTCCTAGGGTTTTGGTCCTATTGCTCTTTGTTGCCAAGTTTTCTAGTGGGATGGTCTACTTTAACAAGTGATTCTAGATCCTTATTATGCTTGCAAGAGGCATACATCCCTAGATAGAGCCACTGTTAGCAGGTGCAAAAAATTTCAAGGCTATAGCAATTTCCTCCTGGTCTATGCAGCTGTCTTTAGGTCTCTAGCATAAACCCTTGGTTCAAATTTTTGAAAAACTAGCCGTTGGTGTGAAAACCCTTTGTTTTGTCCTGGCCCTATTCTAATTTGTTGTTACTTTTTGGGTCACTTAAAAACCTTTTAATGCATGTGCCTTATTGTTTTATCACCTTGCGGGGTCGACTGTTAATTTTTCCTAAGTCTCTAGTGCTCGATGGGCTTTAATATTTCCAAAGTCCTAGTGATTTATTTCTTCCTAGGTCCCTGCGTTAATTTTTCCTAAGTTTCACCCTTTAAAATTGTGTGGTTGTCGTTAATTCGCAAGACTGCATTCAAAAGGTTTTAACATGCAATTACGTGACTTCATGATAGCTATCCCGGTGGGCCCTATTGTTTTTCTCTGCTGGCGGTTAAAGAGTCTTCAAGATCGACGGTTGTCGCTATTTCACTGATGGGAGATGTGCGGGCTTTAACATCATGCCTTAACGATAGCTGTTCAATCTCCTAAATGATTAAACTATGGGTCCATAATGACATGTATGCACAAATGGTGGCATCTTATTGGTCCATGTATCAACATGTTGGCAGTTGCTAGTGGGACCTAGTTTTCGGATGCGTCAGAGGGTCCTGACATTGTCAGAAAATCAATGACAGGTGCATGATCTTATGGGATCTATCAAAGGCTTAAGATCATGCGCCGACTGTCAATTCAACCTTTTTTAGAGGGGATAAAGTGTAGTGGGTCCACATGCTAGGTGTGCTGATTTGTTGTTATCTGATTGGTCCACGTAGAGTGATTGGGCATGCTATCAGTGGGGCCAGGTATTTCGAGGCTCAGTGGGTTCTGACAATGATAGAGCATCAACGGTTGGCATGTAATCTGATGGGTTTTCTCTGACACTTGCAATCTTAAGACCACCGTTGATTTATTTTCTTGTCAGAGGGTTGTCAGGGTAGGGAAAGATTCTTCGATTGACAGTTGTCTTATGATCTGGAAGAATCTTGGAGGTCTATGTGAAGATGAGACAACTGTCGATCTTCTTGTGCGGGCCCATTAAAATTGCCTCAGTCTTTTGGTGGTCCTGATAAAATGTTTGGTGGTTCTGACAATTTTTAATGCTTTTCTCTCATTCACGAAATGAGATGGCGGTATTCTAAAATGGCTAGTGATTCAGCGAGTGTGTATTCACATAATCGCTAAACTATTTGGCAGATGGATAAAGTTCTTTGCAAACAGAAGAAAGCCTTCGGTCGCTAGTTTTCCAAATGTACCTGGGATGAGTTGAATTCCTTTGGTCCCTAGTTCATGAGATGTAGCTGGGATGAGTTAAATTCCTTTGGTCGCCAGTTCACGGGGTTAAGTGGTGAGTTAAGGTTTTATTTCGTGAATAAGAAATGCCTTGTCACCTAGTTGCTAAAAGGTAACCTGAGGCTAGCAGTTAAGTTAAGGACATAAAGACTGTGAAAAGGAGAGTTCTAATGGTCATGATATAAAGTTGATCTAGATTTAAATATAGACCGCCAATTTATTGCGAGTGCAAAGTAGCTGTTTATTTTCAAATTTGAATTTTTGAAGGGTTTCCTACGACCAAAAGGACCAAAATTGAATGGAGAAGTGACTGGTGCTGGTATGAGATGATTTGTTTTCCATTGTAATGTGGTCCAGGGTGCTCCATGATCATGTGCAGGGGTCTGTACCATGTTCTTTATGCTCGAGGTGTGTTGCAGGTGGCCGAACAAGTTGACAATTTGGCATTTTCGTGCTTCTCAATACCTTCTTAGTGAGATTTCTCATGATTAGGGATCTCTCTAGGATTTACTTTCTCCTGGTTTCCTGGGTTTCTTCCCTTGTAATAAATTTGTGACCATTTCTAGTGGGTCTGGTGGGTGAGACTCTAACCCTAGTCACCCGAAGCTTGATGCATCCTCTTTGAGGATTCCAAGGTGACTAGTGGTGGTATATATTGAAGAAGGTGATATCTTTTAAGGGTTGTTGTTGATGGTAATATACTGAGTAAGGAGAGCTTGGATTTTGGGTCTTTTTCCTCAGCATTTTGTTGTCTTGGTAATGTATTGATTCTGAAAATGAATGAGAATACACTTGAATTCCTGTTTCAGATCTTTGATTATCTTCTTTTTCTAATTGTGGATTCATATATGTTAAGGTCACAAAGTGGATTAGCATATGGTAAACAAAGAGTATTGTGAGATCAGCTTGGAGTTCCTAACAAAGTTAGGATTAAAGCCTTTAGGGTGATTTTAGTGAGTTCATTGTTAGATTGGAATTTGATGATCATGTTTGGGAGTGAGGGGAGTAATAGGCAAAGCACTTACTCTAAGTTCATGTGTATTTGAGTTAAGGTTTTAGGTTGACATATGTTATTAGGTGACTCTTTTCCCTGGGATAAGGCACTGATCTATTCTTTGGAAGGAGTCCATCATCATCAATCACACACACATTCAAATGATAAAATCTTCAATCAATTAGTAAGGGGTATAGTTGTATATTATTTTGTGATTCCTTTGAAGAAGTGAATCAAGGGTACACCCTCCTGAGCATTAAGGCTCAAAGTGTAGGAGGATCTCTTTCGATCCTTGTTAATTGGCCCTCTTCCTTGTAAACTTTGGAGTGGTGATAGAGTCAAAGTTATATTAAAGTTATCCATCAAAGTATAAATCTATAGGTTGAAGATCAAAGGGAACTCCCAAAAAACACCATGTTGAATTACTTTGATTTGCTTGATATATGGTCCCTCTAAAATAACTAAACCTGTACGTCACAAATTTTAACAATATAAATTTAAACAAACTAAATTTGAATTTTGTTAAAAGGTTGAAATTTAAAATTTATAAATTGAGTTCAATATATTAATGTAAAGCATGTACAAACCTGTGGGGAACAACATTCCATCACTTTCTTCAAGTTCTAGTAACTTCATCCTCTCTGCAGTACAACACATTAAATGATAACCAACTCCTACATTTCCACTCTCAACAATCATTGCAAAGACATCTCCTTCATAGTAAATTTATATATATATGTGAGATCTTAAAATTTACTTAGTTCAATCTATAGATCTATCTATCTATATATCTATATATGCAGCCCAATGGACCATACAATGTAAAATATATATACTTACCAATTTTGACCAATCCCGAGATACGATTGTAATCAGTAGAAATTAAAGGGACAACATCAAAGTTTTCATCTTCATCTCTATAAAATTTATTAGTAAGAACTAGTGGCACTAGATTCCATGCACCTACATATCCATAGTCTTGATTGATGCATTCATCATGATTGTCAGCAATGGAGTGACAACAAAAGCATGAGTAGTCCCAAGTGTTCAACATCTAATTGCGACAATTCATACTCATAACTGAATGCAAAAATCACATCTTTTCTATCCTATTGCAACCATGCATAATTTTTCTATCCACACCTAAAAATATGCATATATAATACATTCTATAAATATAATTTGAATAAAGAATACATAAAAAATTTAAAAACTTGAATAATTTAAAAATGTGTACATACCTTTTATCTCCCAAAATTTTCTATGTGGCACCTCTTGAGTCAATCTTGATGACACGTCATTCTCATTTGGTGTGAAATGTGTCTTGCACCATTCAAAAACATCATGTGCATTTTTTTTTATGAACTCCCTTATTATTCATTTGATACTTTCATAGAGCACATTTGATGCAAGCTCCAACACCATCATGTTCATCTTTTCCATGTCCACTCTCAAAGAAACTCCAGACATGTGGTATGTTTTCATTATGATTATATCTACATAGTGCATAAAATGGTCTTGATGATTTGAATTGTGTAGCACATCCATCTGACCAAATATAATGTTTATCAATTTTATACCTCTTTCTTTCAAATTTGCAAAAAACATCTTGAAGCAGTGTTCTACATAATGAATGTCATGCTCTCTATCATTACTTATATAAAAATGATATTCCTTCTTGATGACCCATGCTTCAAATGCTCTCTAAATACCATCCAAATCTAATTGTGCATGTCGATAACACACATGTACTATAATAGTATTTTTCTCTAAAAATAGAATTTTGATTGAATTTCCTTTTGATGAAGAAAGGAAGATTTTTCTGCAAAATCAACAACTGATACAATAGTTCCAAGTAGGAAATTGTCTCTCAGTGTTTGGAATTATTGTGCTTTCCACTTTGTAAAAAAATCATGATGAATGTAGGGTTGAATCATTTTTAAAAAAAATTGTCCATAAATTCTCCAATATTTATCTCCTCTTCAACATATTCTAACCTTTTGGATTCTTTCCCAAATTTTGTTTCATTCTTTACATATTTGTAACTCTTACAATTTACCATCTTTGTTACATCAATATTTTCATTTTTCAAAGGAAAAAGAGACAAATCAACACATGTTTGACATATTCTTTTTATGCAATTTATTTCTCCAGCTACATCATCTCTTTTGTCACATAAAATGGATGAGATGATCTTAATTCATCTAGTAGGAGGAGCATTTTCAAAACCATAAGTGTCTTCTACAAACTTTCAAAAAACATGATAGTGGAGATCAAACTCAATATGATAACGACAACAAGTTTCAAACACTTTGTTTATCTTGATATAATATGGCTTCAATCTTTCAAACAATATTTTCCAAATCTTTATATTAGGATTTGAACTACAAAATGACACATACATTTCATGTTGTGTTGTGTCCAACCAATGTTTCATATGATATTCATATTGATTAGCTAAAATTCTATGTCTGATAACGTCTCTATTGCCTGATGAAGGACGTGTATTATCATTCCAAAATAATGTGACCAAATTATTGATTCCTCCATCAATCCTATCAGAACGAGGAGCTCTACACATGATTTCCCAATTGCCTTCCAAGGTGCTATCATCCAAAAGTATTCTCCTATTAACATATCATGATTTTTTTTCCTACTAAAACAAATCTGAGATGAAACTGAAGATATCTATCTTTTTCGAAGAATAGTGTTACCTACAATGGATGTCAACATAACTTTTCTTGTAATGGTTTTATCTTTAGTTTGAGATTGCTTCCCTACTTGGTTCAAACCTTTCCTAAGATTTTTAATCATATCAGTTTGCATGTCAACAACTTTTCTCTTCTTTGATGTTGTGTCTATACCCAATAATTTAATGCCCCTTCCAAATTTTTGTTTATAAGTACAACTACAAATAATTGGGCTTGTTTAGGGGTTTCAAAATTATCAAATTTAGCCAATATTTCTCTTGCTATCATATTCATTGATCTCTTCTTAGCAAGACTTAAGGGTTGAACATTAGCAAGTGATCTCAAATTCTCCACATCCATTGTAAGTAAATGATCTAAGTTTCTATAATTAATAATTCTCTTTACAGTTTGAGATAAATTTAAAAGTTCATCCATACCAGTAGGAGCAAGTGATCTTGATCCTTCTCCGACATCAATTTTTTGAGCTTCCGTAGGGAGTGATCCTGATGCTTCTTCAATGTCTAATTCTTCAACTTGACTTGACCCTCCTACTTTAGCTTTTCCTTCACCTTCTTTAGTTTTATGATAATATGTCAATGTAGCTTCACGATTTCTTTGTTCAATACCAGGTGACCTTTTTCCTAGCAGATTTACTTTGTCTTCCCTTCTTGTTCCCCATTTCTTCTCTCCAAAAATGTCTTCCACAAGATCTCCAATAAAAATTCTCTTCAAAAAATACTTTGATCTAATATTTCTCCTCTCCAAAATTATGCCTTTGAAAAAAAATAGATATAACAATCTTCCTCCAAAAAATGCCTTTGTAAAAATTGATGAATGATAGAAAACGTAATAGAAAAAGAGAATTCATTTATTTCAATTCGGTGGAAAATAGAAATAAAATGTTTTAGTTTTATACCATTCTAATTTTTTTTACAAAACAAATTCATAACTAGCCGACCTAGTTCGCTCGAAGTAGGCTGGGAAAAGTTCTAGCAAGGTGTTTCTCCCCTAGAATTTTCACATGAAGGTCTTCGAGTGAAGAGCCTTCGCACGAAGCCCCTCAGGTGCCTTTGAGCATAGGGGGTCTTCGCTCAAAGACCTCTAAATTGAAAATTTTCCCTAAAAAAAAAAGTAAACTATAAAAAAATGGCCTTTCAAGGCCTGGGACAAGGACCAAACAAGATGGTTTTTTTAAACATATGATGTCAAATGATGCTATTCAGAACAAGCTTTCTAACGAGTATAATTTTAATACATATTTAGTTCATTATCACTTTTAAATATTACTTTAACTCAACATAGGTTGTTTGGTCATTCAACAACCTGTCTCTTCAAGACTTCGGGAAAAATAGTAAATTACAAAAAAAAAAAATGAAAAATATGTAGGAAAAGAATATTTGTGTTACCTTTCTATAAAAAAAAGAAAAAATGAATTTCGATATACATAGATCAAGTTAGAGCATTCCAAGTGACCTTATGTCTAAATTACAATTATTGTCACTTTAGAACTTTATAAACTATGAAATATTGACCCAAAATTAATAAAACCAATTGCCTCCTTTAGATATTGAAGTTACAAATATAATCTCGAAAGAATTACATCATTATCATATTTTAAAAAAAAATTATGCTGATCCAAGTGATAGTAACTCCTTAAAAACATAGTTTTTTCACACAAACCACTTTTCGAAGGAGAAGGAAAAATGAATTTAAATGAATTTTAAATATATTTTTAAAATATATTTAGAAACTAGAAAGAAAATTATAAAAGACTTTAGTTTACATCATCTTCAAATTCCTAATAGTTTTGTGGCAACAAGTGTTCAAAAGTGAAGTTTTTTCTCATAATGTTGATCTTTGTGTCAAAGTTGGCCAAAAAGTGGGACACACTATTGTCAGACCATCCCTATGAGAAAACTTATCTCATCTTCCATTCAATCAACATCAATCTTGTATCAATCCTATTGTCTAGACTTGAGTCACAAGTGTCACCTACTTAGGTGGCTTCACCTTAACTCTGATACCTTGTACCTAGTTATTCATCAAATCTTATCATCTTTATCAGCAATCAAACCTCAATCTCATCATCCATTCATCTTTCAAGACAAATTCAATTACTCATCATGGATTTGGTCTTCATATCTTATCAGTCTCAAGATATCAATCACATCGATCTTTCATGCTTGTCCAAACTAGAAGCTCTTGTAGACACTCTAAAGAGAGAAAGAAGTTAGATGATCTCATAATGGCTAAAAAAAATAGCATAAATATTACACTCTTAGCAAAAAGGAAGAATATATTCTTATTGTGTCCCTATCAAAATAGATCCAATCTTTGAGATCTAAAATTCAAGACCTAAAAGAAGAAAATGATATAACATCATTCACCAGTAACTCATTAAGATCAATTTTCACTTCCTTATATGATCATAATTCATTCATATCCATATCTTTTATCAAGAGCCTACTTCATGATGCCAAGAGAATCCAATTTTTTATCAATAATCTTTTCTACAAATTTGTGATTCTCAAATCTATGATCAAGATCTTGAAGAGGACATTACATCACATTCAGTTGGGAGTATTTTATATCATTCTTATGAATACAACAAATCAAATCCCCATAATCTTGAATCCAACATATCTACAAGTCTAGTGGATAGATCATTCACCCCTTTGGGACAATCTTACGAATCAGCTTTAGAAGAGATTCTTCAAAAGAATCTCATCATGCCACCTAAAGCCACGTCATGTGGAATTACATTTATGAGTACCTATTGCACCTATAATAGAAATAATGAGCATAAAACTTCAAATTGCATGGAGTTGTAGCATAAAAGCCAAGATCTAATTGATGATGTCATAATTGAAATTTAAAATCTTAATGAATCATCTAATGAAGATACTACTATCAAGCTTGATAAAAAATCATGAACCTATATTTATAGTAATGGTTGTCATACAACTTCTATTTCTTCCAACATGCAGTCACCTTCTAATGTATCTAAGCTATCCAAGGTCCTCCATTAAATAAAGAACCTAATACTTTTCATGTTGACTATGTCTACCCTCAAGGGTTTCCTTTAAAAGAGATCCAAGCTAACTTACCTCTTTCTAGAAGTATTTTCCATAGCTCAAAGAGCATGAACCCCAAGATTTCATGTGCTTCAATACGTATCAAATATTTTATAAATGATCCTTCATCATCCCTTCAAATATCTCCCACCTAGATCCAAAATCCTACCTCATCCTTTGAAGTGTCTTCATGTCAAGAGGATAATCCAAAATGTGAAGAAACAAGTTTTAATAAAGATCCAGATCAAGACATCCATTCCTATCCAATAATTGACCAAGGTACCATATCCCAAATATCCAATGATAACCCAATCATGCCCTTTATCTTCTTTCAAGAATATATCCCTCTATCTCAAGAGCCACATAGCCCTCCACTTCCTAAGAAAAATAAAACACACAACACTATTCCTATGCTATCCAAAGATCCTTGTCAAAATATAATTATTCCCTCATCATCTTGTTATATTCCTAAATATAAACCTGAAAATTCTCCCATTCTTCCAAATCCTTTGAATAAGAAGAAATCCCCTCAAGCTTCAACATCTCCTATCAAAATTTTTACTATCAAAGCTACTCATGAGAATATTGGTGTAAAGATTATTCATAAAGATGAGAGCCACAACCACACATCTCACTCTATAGATGTTGATATGCTTATCCATTACCCTTTTTCATCCTCCAAATCCATCCTTGGTCCCTATATCCTAACACTAAAACCCTCAAACCTTCCATCTATATTGGCTCCTTATATTCCACCATCGACCATGCCTATCACTTATATCTTGTCATCAATATACCATATCTCCTATCAAGATCAACAAAAAACATGTGTTATTGAACCCTTCACATCAACCTATCCATATTAACCAACCATATTAGCCTTATCCATCCATAATTCCCAAGTCTTTTGGAATAAATTTGGATGTCAAACAAAAAAATAAAAAATATAAGAATCCACTTATTTATGAAGATCACTATATCATATCTAATAAGCATGTGAAGTTTTAAAGCAAAAAGAGCTATTCAAAAGACTGCAAAATTCCACCAAGAAAAGAAGAAAGAAATCAAAGAAAATGTGGGTTCCTAAATCCCTCATCAAAAAAGTGCATCCTAAAACATTAAAAAAAAGACAAATCAAAAGCTATGTGGATTTCCAAGTCTCTCTTAAAGGACTTGGAGAAAAAATAAAAAATAATATTGGCATCTAAGATTCCAAAGGCTTCCACTTCATATTCTTCTAAATATTTTACATCACCTCCTACATTAAAGGCTCAAGTTATTCCCTCCATTTTTCCTCTGTCATCCCACTACCCTTCAAGGTGTGTTTTGATTTTGATCTTTTCACCCTTTCCACATACTCATACAAAAATCTATCCCTTATCCAATACCTATGTATACTTCTTATCCTCCCTTTCACTATATATCCATCCCCTTAATCCAATCCATCACATAAATCCTTAGTCATTAAATATCCTTATACTCTATATCATTTCCCTTCCATCACCCTATCAACATCCTTGATCATACCTTTTAGCAACCTTGACCTATAAAAGCATATCTTCCAAAAGGAGCATTATCCAAAGAGCATCAGGCTTTAGCTCCCCCAAAAATTTAAAAATAAAAAAATAAAAAAGAAGAGAGTAAAGTGCCTTGGTAAAAACCTAGAAGCATGCACCTTGGTAGAAAAATTAAAGATAAATAAATCCATCCTATGGAAAAAACCACTTCTTGTGGCACCTTGGGCAAGTACCATGATGAAAACCTAGAAAACAAGTGTCATGTTAAAATGATTTTATCCATGCTACCCCACCATGATCTTGCTCACCCCTCAACATCCTGAATCCCAAAAATATACACTCATAGCCTCTTTCATCCCTAATCCTGATCATGCTATCCTATCCATATCCTATCTAAATTGAGCCCTTGGTTTTTATCAAAATGAAAAAAAGTTAAAATGTAAAATTTTTATCGTAAGCCTCTTGATATGTGTACTCTTTTGGGCCACTTAATTTTCATGACATCAGACATTATCCTACATGTTATCTACCACTACACCCTAAGCTTACATTCCCTTCTTCATCCAACATGGCCTATCCACTTCTTCTCCATCAAATTTCACATTCATCCATGTTACTCTACCCCTTTTTAGACATTGGATGAAAGATAATGTGATCTTTCTTGAGAGCTGGTAATCTATAAAAATCTTGTAAAATTGAAAAAATCCTAAATTTTATAAAAAGTCTTGAAAAATGATAATCCTGATGAGAACCTGGTAAATGACACCTTGATGAATCAAAAAAAATAAAAATAAATAGAAGAAGAAAAAATATTGAAAAAGAAGAAAAAAGTGTCTTGATGAAAACCTGGTAAACAAATATCTTGATAGCAAAAATAGTCTCTCTGCCAAGTGGTGAAAACTTGGAAAATACGTTCCTCTTGTACTTTAGTGTTTAGTTTGTCGAGATCTTTGAGTCACTTTCTCAATACCTTTAGTTCTTCCTCAAACCTTCATGCCTTGAAAGTGATCAATGTGTTAGTCTTAGGGAAATTGAACCATAATAGGGGGAAATGTCTTAGCCATTCATCAAAGTCATCCTTGTGTCAATTAATATTCATCCAATCTGATTAAGTTTCCTTCCTCCTAATAGCTGACAATTTTTTTCCACTAACATCTTAAACACACAACACAACACGCCACAACACATACAATCATATCTACTTGACATGAAAATAATCACTGAAACTATTTGAGATGTGCTCAAATCTTATTTGTATGTTATCTATTAACATTATATTTTTACTTATTTTTTCCTCTGGGGAACTAAAGGATTTGTCTATCTTAAGAGAAGCAAGGACTAGGTGTCTATTGTAAGTACCTCCATCACAATTGGAACACCTCATATACCTTGACCCTCTTTATTTGTATGATATAGTGATGTTGGATCTTCTCCTTGTCTATTATTTAATAAGTTCTTATTACTATTGCAATCTGAATATCTACCCAAGGATGTGAACGTATAGGTCATCACGTGTATATAATACTAAAACGTGTCCTAGGTTATGAATGATAAAAGGTCATTATAGACAAAACAATCATTGCTCCATAGGAAAATAATAATATCTATCTTATTTGGTGTGTTTTTATTGAAGAGAAATTCAATTCATATTGGCTCTATATGCCCTAATGCTTATGCTCACTTGAAATATCAAAAGGAAATGACATTTAGGTCATCATGTCTCTTTGTTCCTTGATTTTTATGTCCACTTTTGATAATCAATCTGATTATCTCATATTCACATCCTCATGGTTTCCTCACAAGTGAGGGTTGTATCACAATTATGTATCCTAAAAGATCAATGATGAAAAAGAGCATATCAAAATCAGTGACTAAAGTCCTAGGTTGCATTCATGATAGATTGGCATTTAAAGTATTTTCAACATGATAACATTTCTTTTTAAATTTTATAAATCTTGTGAGGTTTGGAACTTAAGTTAAAATTTATGTTGACATTCTCATTATTTTCTTAGAAGTAGTTGACTGCAGATCTTATCATCTCTATCATGATCGAGTACCTATATACTGACATGACATTTCCTGCATGAGATGTTAACATTTTGATGTATTTTATATCAATTTGACCTAATTTTTAAAGTGCTCCAATTTTGGTGAAAATTGTACCCCTACCTAATTTGACAATCCAAACTCTATTTTTAGGATTCAAATCAAAATACGATATCATTTTAATTGTCAAAATCTTAAATCAAAGTTTTGGTCAAAATTAGTTGACTACTTGAGCAATTGCTCATCACAAGGTGAAATTAATTCAAAATATTACCTAATCATTTGTCATTCAAACTATGCACTCAAATTGTTTTCAGTCAACCATGGTTAACTCATGGTCAAAATTGGTCAATAGGACCCAATGAAGTGCAAAATGTGTTCCTAAATGTCTGTAACTCTAATCAATTCAATCAAAATCATATCAAAACTTTTCTACAATAATTCTAATAAAAAAATTAATACTATCTACCGTTGAATTTCTTGAAATCACTATGGTACCTCACCATATTTTGATTTATCTCCCGAGGGGACATAATCAATACATCAAATGATTAATACATCATCAATGCATGAAATCAAATCAATCAAATAAGACATCATCTCTAGGGGCATATCAAATTCATCAAAATCTATATCAAGTTGAGGTCCTTCTTCGATCCTTCTTCATGAGTGATTTCATAGCTTTATATCAAATCACTCAGACATACATCTAATCTATTTCAATAAAATCTATAGTGGCATATCAAGATCATTAGGATCCATATCAATTTGATATTATCTTCTTAATATGGTAATTAGCTTCATCAAGACCCATATCAAGTCAGTTATCTCAATTGATCATCAAATAGATATTTAGTTTCATCACACCACATCAAGTTATATATTCTGGTCTTAACATCGATTGGTCTTCATTCTATCAAGTTCAAAGTAACTTTCATTAGTCCCTTTTCAATTAAGTTTGGGATTGATATCTTTTAAAATCATTAATCGGTCTTCGTTCTATCAAGTTTTAAGTCAGTTTCATCGATTCTAGTTCAATCAAGTTTAGAATTGGTATCTTTCGAATCATCAATTGATCTTCGTTCAATCAAGCTCATAATCGATTTCTCTTTATCAAGAATAGTTTCATCACTTCATATCAAACTATTCTACATTTTGATATCACATGTTCTTTGAATCAATGTTCTACTCTCACACCAATTCAAAGAGTGGAAAATGTAATCACCCAAAATTGGTCTCCTAAACCATGGGTCACTAATCTTGATTATTGATCATGATCATAAAATTCCTATTCCAAAAGGAAATTCAATTTCTATCATTAATTTGATCTAATCATTAAAGTTGTAATATCATCAAAATCAACTAATTTGTAAATGTCAACATTATTCGGCAATTAAATGAATTTAAAATAATTAATTTAATTAAATATCCTAGCACATTAATTAAATTGAACCCATTTTCCAATTACACATTAAAAAAGGAATTAATTTGAATAAATTTCAATTAAATATTCAAAAATTGAGATAAATTCTCAAACACGATAAAAACAAAGTTGATAAAAATAAGGAAAAAATGATAAAAACAAGAAATAAAGAAAAGCTTAAGCTAAAGAGGTGGAGTTGTATAATTTAATAAATAGAAGGAGAAAAGGCCGTTAACTTGCACATCAAGATTGAATCAATCAATTTTAATTCTTAAAAAGCAACTGGTCAACTCATCTTGCATGCTTTAAACTCATCTTGGGATAATTTGGATCATTCATCCCAAATCAATCTCGATCGTCAATTTTATCAGGGTTCCTATAAAAGAAACGTCCCTCCTCTCATTCGATAGGTGCAATTTGGAGTAAAGACATGATGTTGAAGCTATTGTGCATAAATTCAAGGGTTTGTATATTATTATTATTTAGTTGTTATATGCATATCATATTTAGCTTAAAATCATGTTTCTTTCATAGAATATAGCTTAACTCAATTATCTCTTTTATATCAGTAATTCCAAAAAAAATTAAAATGAATTTTATTTAAATCCTTCATTTCAATTGTTGTTTATAGTCACTGATGAGGTTGAAAAATATGAGAGCACCTTACTCATGTTGAATAAAAGGCAATAGGTTGGTTTGTATGATTTTTTGATATGCTTTCTTATCTGATTATTTATCACCTAACCATGCATGCAAGGATCTATTGAGTGTTTGTGATTGTAGCTTGTAGGTACAAATTTTACACACATAATAATTGGGATATCTCTTTTTCTCCCCCGAAGTGGAAGATTGAGCTTGGCTGGTTTGAAGGTTCACTTCATGGTGTTGCTAATATTTTACTTCAACTTATCAATTTTAAAAGATTCTATGATATTGATCATCTTGACCATTTTATTTGGAATAAAATTTCTTCTAGGGAGTAGTCAGTCAAGTCTAGCTATGCCTTTCTTTCCCCTATTTGGCCCGAAGATTTTGATTGATCAAAGATGTGGTCCCTCAAGGTGATATCAAAAGTCAAGCTCTTTTGGTGGACTATTTGTCACAAAAATTATCATCACTGTGGACAATCTACAGAAGAAAGGTATATAGTTGGTCAATCATTGTCTATTTTGTAAGAACCATGATGAAAATATCAATCACCTTCTATTCTGCTATGAGTATACTTGGTATCTAAGACAAAGGTTAATGTGTTCAAAAGGTAGTGGGTTTGGTTGGATAAGCCCCAAGTGGTCTCTGATAGTTGGGTTCCCCCATCCTCACACCCTTTCACCAAAGAATTATGGTGGCACTCCCTCATTTATACTAGTTGGTCCCCTCGGAAGGAGAGGAATAATTATATTTTCAGGAATAAAACCACTATTGAGAATATTTTCTTTCATTCTACTTTTAACTATATCAAGGAGAGAATGACCAATATTCACCACCCTGATCATTCCACTCCTCCCTCTTTCTAGGATTGGGATATAGCTATAAATTGGGGTCTTTCTAATTGTCTCCTTCAATAAAAATCCCCCAAGATTGGTCTTAGAAACTTGGTTAAGTAGTCCTCCTTGACCCTAGATGGGTGAAATTGATTTTTTATGGATCTTCTCTAGGGAGCCTGGGTCGAATGGTTAGGGGTGGTCTCATCTGAGATATGGGTGGTGCCTTGCTAGCAATTTATATGGTTAATTTAGGGTCTCATTCTGCCAACATATTGAAGACTTATGAAGTTTACCATGAGGTCACATTAGTTGTCAATCATAGTTACCAAAAACTTGTGGTGGAAGGGGATTTGATGCATTTAATTATGACTTTGATAGGAAAGAATAAATAGAAATGAGAAATGGCACATGTTTTTGACAAAATTGCAGGTTTCCTTTCCATGCTAGAATCTTCCCATTGCTAACACACTTTATTGGAGGGTAATGGCATCACAGAGAGACTTGCGATGGTAGGAATATTGATGGAGAATATAATGATATGGGAGGATTTGAGTAAAAAAATAGGACACTTGTGAGGAGTATAAAAATAAGGAGAAAGTATGGAAAATTATCATTGATGACCAGGTTGATAAGTATGTTGAGGGAATGGAGGATTTTAATACTGAGCTCTCTCAAAAGTATTTTGAATCATGGGATGATGGGAAAGTCACCTTGGTGTGGTTTCCTTTGTGGTGTTAGTGGGAACCATTTCCACCATTACTGGTTTGATCATGGAAGGTAAAAAACTATCAAAAAATTCCAAGGCAAAATAAGGATGATTTCACCATTTTTTGAACCTTGGAGAGAAGGTGTCGAGACTGCAAAATGGGTTTAATAGAGAATTTTTTTTAGGTGAATGGAAAATCATGGCATATATTCTTATCAAATTTATTACCATGGAAGTTAGATACAAATGTTTCCACTCTCATTTATTTCCCATGTTGAACCACTTTCATAGAGGCATAAAAATATGCTTTCCTTTCTAGGTTTTTTTATTCTTTGTCATAATTTTTGTCTAAGGCTAAGGATAAGGATGGAGTGCCTCTTCATCAAGGCCTCATCCTAAGAATTTACAATTTATATATTAATCTCATGCCTCAAGTAGGGCCTTACCCTTCTCTCTCTATCAAGCTTAGCAATCTTATGTTTAGTCATGTTCATCTTTCTATTAGAACCTAGGCTTTAACCTCTTCCCCTAGTTCTACTCATGTGAATATTAGTCATAAAGAAAAAAATACAACCCTAGGGCTTGATCAACCCAAGAATGATGATCAATATAATAACTTCATTGATTTTTTTGAAGATTGACCTTCCACATGGTCCACAAATTTTGTGTCAACCCCATATAATTCTACTTCTAACTTACCCTCCTAGTTTTTATTTCCCCCTTTTCCCAAGGCCCATCTCACCTACCCTGGAAACCAAGATATTTCCATAAGATCATCTCTTGTTAAGATATTTAAGTCCCCTAAGGGTTGATGAACTATAACTAATTTAGAACACTGAATGAAGAATCTATGATTTAAGATCACCGAGGAGTTGCTGATTAGATATGCAAAATGATTAAATTAGTATTATGTTGTCATTGATGTCAACTAGCTTGACAAGTACTAATTTTGTAAGTTACTATATTCTTACATCTGAAGAAATGTGAAAGAGATGGAGAACAAAAATATCTACATGAGGAAGATACATATGTCAGATGAGGATAAGGAATACACTGAGTAACTTGTTGACGAGTCTATGACTTGATGATATCGCCTTATTATGTTGCATTCATCTATGATGAAGAATAGAGCAGAAAGACACAAAGCAGTGTTGTCAGTAAATGAAGCATTCTAGTATACACTGACGAAGTGTAGTGTATACCGAGCATAGTGTTAACCGAGCTTGTGTTCACCAATGCATTTCTTTGTTAACCAAGTAGAACAGAAAGGAATTAAATGATTAGTTTAGCTGATAAAGTGATGAGCTATAAAGTGTATGAAATCAAGGTAACAAATAAGGTTTGTTATGAAGATTGATGAATAACATAATTCAAGGAAGATCTAATGGAGAAGATTGAAACGTGTTACTGACACATCAGCTGAAGAAGGTTAGAGTGACAAAATTTGATGGACAAAAAGAAAATGATTTACTCGTCTATATAAGAGACATTGATTTCATTGTTGGAGAATGCCGAAAGAAGAAGATACTACAGAATTATCATGTGAAGGAGTTTTCATGCATTCTAATCATACTAGTTAGTGAGAACCAAACTATAGAACAATTACTGAGCTACAAAGACTAATTACCGACGGATAGTAAGTTGATATAGTATTGAATCTAAAGTGATATATTGATCAGAAAGATTTGAATGAGTTCAACATTGATCTGTAAACTACAATTGAAGATTGTTTCAAGGCAGATCATATATTGTTACATATTTAACCATTGTAGATAGTCAAATCTCTTAACCAAGTGGACTAAGAAAGTCTTTTTGATGTCTCATTCATAGAGTGAACATTGTTATCCTATCAACCCCAGAGTGACTGTTGGTTGGATGATAACTTCTGGTCTAAAATCCTCTAACAAGGTCACACCTAATAGTGTTTTTGTAAACCTTTAATAGGGTTGGGTCTTCACCGACCTCACTTCAAAAGAGTGAACATTTTTTGGGTTGCCTGTCCCAGGTCATTTTTCCCTTCACACGGTTTCTACGTTAAATCTCTTGTGTTATGTTTTGATTTTGATATTTGTTTGTTATCATACTTTTCATATTACATGTTAGATTTGATTGGTAACTACTATACGTTTTAAACTAACAATCGGTAAAAGAACGTACAGTGAAAGTATTTTATGTTTACTGAGTAGCAGAAGTTGAAGAATTTGTTTTGGATTATACATTTTTTTTTGGGACACTGGATAACTGATTCACCCCCCTCTCAGTTATTCTAACAATTGGTATCAGAGAAGTGGTTTCTTAGAACAAAGTTTTAAGGACTCCAACAAAAATGTCTCAAGATGTATAAGAGGGAAGTGCCAAAGCTAACCAAAGAGAACTTCACAGTATGGAAAAGCCGAATGAAGTTGCATATATCTGGAATTGGGAATTCGGCACTAGAACTAATGTAAAGTGGCTACATTGAATTGACACCAGGTCCCTTGACACTTGATCAACTGAAGGACATGCATGAAGACAATATTACTATGATGGAACTTGTTGTTACTTGTACTGATGCCAAATTTGAAGACATTAAGGGATGCACTACTTCCAAATCCATGTGGGATAAACTGACTCTAATACATAGTGGAGATTTGAATGTTAAGAGAGCCAGAGCAGAAAGCCTAAGAGGTCAATTTGATGATATGAAGATGAAAGAAGGTGAGAACATGGTGCAATACACAAATAGACTAAAAGAGGTAGTACATGATATTAGAGCATCTGATGGAGTTATTGAGGATGAAATAATGATAAGCAAGATTCTCAGAACTTTACTGCCAATTTATGCAACTAGGATATGTGCAATCCATGAAACAAGAGCTACATCCAACCTTACTCTTGACACACTGATCGGTAAGCTTACAAAATTTGAATTGAATAAATTTGACAATAGTGTTGTACCTTCTATTGAATCTACTTTCATGTCTTCTTTGAGGATTGGTAAGTCTAGTAGTAGGAATAGTAAGAATAATGATAGTGATAGTGGTACCGATGATGAACTTGATGAGCTTGAAGCTCCTATGGCTAGAAGATTACCCATAGGTAAAGGAAGGTATAGAGGTAAGCTACCTTTGGCATGCTTTAATTGTAAAGAAGTTGGCCACATCACTGCTAGATGTCCGAATAAGAAAGATGATGATAGATCCAAAGACTGATCCGAAGGAAGCTATGGGAGAAGAGTCAACAAAGGCTACCGACACAACAACAGAGATAACCAAGATAGCTATGAAAAAGGGAAAATGGTATGTTACATAGCCAAAGAATTTGAATCTGAATCTGATATTGATGATGATGTAGAAGTAGTATTTGTTGCTATGAAGGATGATTCAGAGGAAGAAGAGAAACATGAAGAAACAACACTGATCTCTAAAGTAAGAAGAAATGATACATGGATCATAGACAATGGTTGTACACATCATATGACTGGTGATATAGAGAAATTTGATCTACTTGATGAATATGATGGAGGATCTATAAGGATGGGAAATGATGCACCCTATATGGTAAGAGGTAAAGGTTCACTAATGATTAATAATAGAATAAAATGTGAAAATGCATACTGGGTAGATGGAATGCACTATAATTTGCTAAGTGTGGCACAATTGAATAACTCAGGCCACCGACTTGATTTTGAGAGAAGGAAGGTAAAAATATATGATGAAGGAGGAAGACTTGTTGGAACTGGTACATAGTCTAGAGGTAATCTATTTTACCTTGATATTGATCAATCTTCTTGTTTATTAATAAAGAATGAAGATGCATGGTTGTGGCATAAAAGGTTATGCCATGTGAATTTTTATAACATGATCAAGATTAGCAAGAGGAAAAGAGTTAGAGGGTTGCCTAACTTATCAAAATTGGATCATGCTATGTGTCATGAATGCCAGATTGGTAAGATGAATAAGTCTAGTTTTAAAAGAAAAGACTACTCAAAAAAGAAGATACTTGAGTTGGTTCATACCAAAATATTTGGTCCTATGAGAACTTAGAGTTATTATGGTGATAGATACTTTATTCTTTTTGTTGATGACTATACTAGACTGATGATAGCTATGTTCTTAAAAGAAAAATCTAAAGCATTTAAGATGTTTAAGTGGTATAAGGAAAAGGTAGAAAAAGAGAATGGAAAAGAATTAAAATGCTTAAGATATGATAGAGGGGGTGAATTTATCTCTGATGAATTTACTAATTTCTATAATGAGCATGGTATCAAAATATAGGTCTCTGCACTAAGAACACCTCAATAGAAAGGGATTGCTAAGAGAAGGAATAGGTCAATCATTGACTATGCAAGAACACTAATGCTGCAAAAGAATATTTCTTAGACATACTGGAGGGAAGCTGTCAGTTAAGCTGTATATGTTCTTAACTGAGTACAATTGAAGGACACCAACTAGAAACCTTATGAACTATGGTTTGGACACAAACCTATTGTAAGTTATTTCAAGATTTTTGGAAGCAAATGTTTTATTCTGAAAGATGAGAGAAATGGGAAATTTGATTCTAAAGGTGATGTAGGAATATTCTTAATATATTCTACTAAGAGTAAAGCATACAAATGTCTGAATAAGGTTACAAATAAGATAATTGAAAGTATTAATGTCTATGTTGATGAGTTTGATGACAAGAACATAGAGGAAACTATAAAGGAACCAGAAGACTATGGTAGATTCACTTACATTGAACATCCTGATTATCTATCAAAGTCACAACCTGTGATAAACAGTCAGCAGGAAAATAACCATGAGGAACAAGAAAGGGAAACCAATGAACAAGATGGAGCTACTGAGCAAGCACATGAACCTGAATAGGATGAACAAGAAAGGAGAAACTGAGTACTAGATAGTTTTTCAGAAAAAATCATCCCGAGACACAAATTATTGGAGATAGACAAGCTGGCATGCAGACAAGAAGCAAAGCAAGACAATGTACATGTCTAGTTTGTGAATTTGAACCAAAAAAATGTGAAAGTCGCATTAGAGAATGAAGAATGGGTTAATGCAATGAAAGAGGAAATAGAACAAATAGAGAAGAACAAAACTTGGTCCTTAGTACCCCGACCTAAAGATAAAAATGTTATTGGTACTAAGTGGATATTCAAGAACAAACTGAATGAAAATGGTGAAGTGACAAGAAATAAAGCGAGATTGGTATGCAAGGGATATGCATAGGAAGAAGGCATTGACTATGGTGAGACATTTGCACCTATTGCTATATTGGAAGGAGTTAGAATTCTACTTGCATATGTTGCACACAAGAAATTTAAGGTTTATCAAATGGATGTGAAGTCAGCATTTCTGAATGGTATACTTGAAGAAGAGGTCTACATAGAACAACTTGAAGGATTCATTGATCCAGACAATAGAAACATGGTATGTAGATTACACAAAGCTTTATATGGTTTGAAGCAAGCACTGAGAGCCTGGTATGAAAGGCTACATACTTACTTGTTAAGTATTGGATTTGTAAGAACAAGTGAAAATAACAATCTGTACATGAAAGGTGATACTGATGACACTATTCTTGTTGCTGAAATTTTTGTTGATGATATTATTTTTGGAGGTCAAGATCATGTATGTAAATATTTTTATGATGACATGAGGAATGAGTTTGAAATGTCTATGTTTGGAGAGATTAAATTCTTTCTAGGACTATAGGTGATTCAGCAGAGTGATGAGATATTCATCACATAGTCCAAGTCCATAAAGGAAGTCTTGAAGACATTTGGCATGGAATATGCTAAACCTATGGGAACACCGATGGCTACTAGATGTAAAATGACAAAGGAAGATGAAACTAGAGAGGTAAACTAGATACTTTACCGATCCGTGATTGGTAAGCTAATATATATAGTTCACAGTAGACCAAATATAGCACATGCTGTGGGAATTGTTGCTAGATTTTCTTCTAATCCTATAGAATCACACATGTTGCTACTAAAAGGATTTTAAGATACTTGAAAAAGATAGAGGATTATGGTTTATGGTATCCTAAGGAAGGTAAGTTTGAACTGATGGTCTATATCGATGCTGATTAGGCTGGAAATGTGGATGATAGAAAAAGCACCACCAGAGGAGAATTCTTCTTTGGTGAAAGACTTGTAACCTGGACAAGTAAAAAGTAGGTTTGTATTTCTTAGTCTATAGCTGAAGAAGAGTATGTTGGTGCTACTACTAATTGCTCAAACATTGCATATATCAAGCAAGTGTTGGAAGGAATGAATGAGGTAATCACTGACCTGGTGATTATATATTGTGACAACACAAGTGCTATCAATATTTCAAAGAATCCAGTGATGCACTCTAAGATAAAGCATATATCAATTAAGTATCACTACTTAAGAGAAAAAGTGCAAGAGAAGAAAGTAAAGTTAGAATTTTTTACATCTAAAGAACAACTTACAGATATCTTTACAAAGCCTCTACCAAATGACACATTTGAATATTTGAGGACTAGACTTGGGGTTCGTCCCTTGTCTATCAGTCACTAATGTGATCTGGATGTTGCATCAGCTTAAACTTATCAGAAGATCACACATGTTGATGTAGCATAGTTCACACTTTGGATAATATTCAAGGTTGTGATTAAGTTTGGAGAACTAAAATAGATTGGGATATCAGTATATAGAGATATAGAGACAGTATTGGACAACAGAGAGTTACTTAGCTATTACAGAGCTAATTATTTATTTGTTTCTTTGGCATTGTTGTCAAAGGGAGAGATAAATAATATGAAAAAAAAGTTACACATGCACCGATGAGAACTATCTAAGGGAGAGATAATATGAAAGAAACAGAACACTGAAGATTAGTTACTAAGAACAGAAGAAGGAATCTGAGAGCTAAAAAGATCGTATTTGTAGAATGTCAAAGCTGCATTGATAATGTTGTTTAGTAACATAGTGATTAAACATATTAAGCTAGGGAGAGCTTGTACAACATTTTCTCATAGAGTTTTAGAATACATGTTTGGTATGTGTATGGTACACTTCATATTACTTTAGTTTTCATCAATTCCAAAGGGAGAGATTGATGAACTACAACTGATTTAGAACACTGAATGAAGAATCTATGATTTAAGATCACTGAGGAGTTATTGATTAGATATGCAAAATGATTAAATCAGTATTATGTTTTCATTGATGTCAACTAGCTTGACAAGTACTTATCTTGTAAGTTACTATACTGTTACATCTGAAGAAAGGTGAAAGAGATGGACAATAGAAATATCTACATGAGGAAGATGCATATGTTAGATGAGGATAATGAATACACTGAGTAACTTGTTGATGAGTCTATGACTTGATGACATTGACTTTATTATGTTGTATTCATCTATGATGAAGAATAATATAGAAAGATAGAAAGTAGTGTTGTCAGTAAATGAAGCATTCCAATATACATCGATAGAGTGTAGTGTATACCAAGCATAGTGTTAACCGAGCTTGTGTTCACCAACACATTTCTTTGTTAACTGAGTAGAATAGAAAGGAATTAAATGATTAGTTTAGTGGATAAAGTGATGAGTTGTAAAGTGTATGAAATTGAGGTAACAGATCAGGTTTGTTATGAAGATTGATGACTAACATAATTCAAGGAAGATCTAATGGAGCAGATTGAAATGTGTTACTGACACATTAGTTGAAGAAGGTTAGAGCAGAAAAATCAATGAATGAGATTAAGCAGCAAAATCTGATGGACAAAAAGAAAATGATTTACTCGTCTATATAAGAGACATTGATTTCATTTTTGGAGGATGCTGGAATAAAAAGATACTACAAAATTATCGCGTGAAGGAGTTTTCATGCATTCTGATCATACTGGTTAGTGAGAACCGAACTGCAGAACAATTATCGAGCTATAGAGATTAATTATTGACGGATAGTAAGTTGATATAGTATTGAATTTGAAGTGATATATTGATCAGAAAGATTTGAATGAGCTGAACATTGATCTATAAACTGCAATTAAAGATTGTTTCAAGGTAGATCATCTAATGTTACATATTTAACCATTGTACACAATCAGATCTCTTAACTGAATGGACTAAGAAAGTCTTTTTGATGTCTCATTCATAGAGTGAACATTTTTATCTTGTCAACCCTAGAGTGATTGCTAGTTGAACAATAATATCTGGTCTAAAATCCTCTAACAAGGTCACACCTAACAGTGTGTTTGTAAATCTTTAACAGGGTTGGGTCTTTGCCAACCTCACTTCAAAAGAGTGAACATTTTTGGGTTGCCGGTCCCAAGTGGTTTTTCCCTTTATAGGGTTTCCATGTTAAATCTCTTGTGTTATGTGTTGATTGTGATATTTGTTTGTTATCATACTTTTCATATTACATGTTAGATTTGATCGGTAACTACTATAATTTTTAAGCTGACAATTGGTAAAAGCATAGACAATGAAAGTATTTTATGTTTACCAAGTAGCAGAAATTGAAGAATTTGTTTTGGATTATACATTTTGTTTTGGGACACTGGATAACTGATTCACCCCCCTCTCAGTTATTCTAACAAGGGCTCTTATGATTTGAAGGAAATGGCCAGTAAAGTGGATGAGCTATGTACTTTCCTAAATAGAAAAATGTCATGATAAAATGGATTAATCTTCACCTATAGATTGCTAGAAGAAAAATAAAAAAACTAGAGGTTGTGGTTGAAGAAGAGAAAAAGGTTGAGGATTGGAGTAATGGTAAAGGGGATGTGAAACTCTGGGAGGTCATTAATGATTTTAGACAATAGCTAAACAATTGGGAGACTATTGAGGACTAAATTATTGAGCTAAAAAGTCAGGTCCCCTTGGAGGAGGAAAAAATGGAAATGGTCAATACTCTCACCAACATGAAGGAAAACCAAACCAAAGTCAACAAGCATCTGGTTGAGTTGACCAAGTATAGTAAAAGCATGCTAGATAAAACTAATCTCTCTATTAGTTCCATCTAGGAAGAATTATAAGAAATAAAAATGAAAAGAAAAATAAGAGAGGATAGTTTCCTAGTAGCTACTAAAGAAGATTGTGTCTGTGGTAAAGCGACTTCTTCTTGACCTCCTAAGTGTGCCTCCTTCTTGGAGAAACTAAAGGAGATCAATAAGTAGCTATTGGATTGGTGGGTTGTTTTCCCTATTTCTAGATCCCCTAATTTTGGCATGTGTTGTTTTTGTCTATTGGCTTTGGGTGCTATTTTTTTTGCTGGTCCCGTGTCTAGATTTTTATGGTTAAGTTTCTATTGTTAGTTTTCTTTAGTTAGTTTGGATTTTGGAATTCACCTCTAGTGAATTATCTCTGGACTATCATTGAAAGACTTGATTTTATTTTTCTAACATTGGGTTTGGTCCCTATCCCACTTTATCTAATCAAAATAAGATATTTTACAAGGATTATGGTTGTTAAGGTAGTAATCTGATCTAGGCTTTAGAAAGAATTGTGACTCTATCAAACTCTAAATTTAAAGTTGGAAATACTTTATAGAGATAGAGGATCAAAGAATGAAAATACTCTAGGCTATACTCTCTATAGTGAAGGTAAAAAAATTATTAATTAGTTTTTTATGATTGTGGTATGAATTTGTAAAAAAACATTATTAATAATATTAGAAAAAATAAAAAATATTTTTTAAATATTGAAGAGAAAAAATGTATTTCTTTGGTAGTTGGATCCAATTTGTATGACAAACAATAAGTTGGATTAAGTTCAAGAAATATTATAGACTTTAACTTTTTTTTCTAAATGATAAAATGTTAGATAGTGCTTGATGATTATAAAGAAATATTCGAGCTTTATGGTGATATGTAAACTCTCAATGATCTTCATAAAATATCTTATAACAAGAAAATTATATTTTTAGTTTATTTATTATTAGTAAAGATAGAAGACAAAATCCTAGGAATTAAAGAAAATTAATTCATTATAGGAATAGTGTAGTTAAAATATCTTAAATGGATTTTGAATTCCTCTTTTAACAATTCTCAATGGGTGTTTCATATTGTTTATTTTCACAATATAAAAATTATTATAACTTAAAGATCATGTCAAACATGTTTTTAATGTAGTCAAATCTTGGATGAACATAAGAATGTCCTTGTAATCCATACAAATTCTATGTTGTATATACAAACACACAAAGAAAAAAATATTGTATATAGAATATTCATTGAGCATGTTGGTCAATAAATAGTGTATATCCATAAACAATAAAATTCATGGAGATGTTAACAAAACTAATACTATGTCCTTTAATGTTGAAATGAAAATTATATAGAATTAGAAGCTTGATTTTAATATTTTGGTTTTGTTTAAGTATTCTAAACTAGAAATACATAATATTTTTTCATTTCCTCCTTATTTGTTACAAACATAAATAAAATGATACATCAAAAGTTAATATAGGTCTAAAAGATGGTATGGAATTCCAACAGATTATTAATTATTTTTAACTTGTGAAACTAGACCGAATAATTTACAATTATTTCTATAATCCATAAAAATTTCCCATTATATTATTGTTCACTACTCAATCATTCAAGATGATCTAATTGCCATAATAAATTATCTAAGAGAAACTAAATCAATTGAAATATTAAAGTATTAACAAATGAATTAATTGATATTATTGAAAAAAATTAAAATGATAAGTTGTCATTGTGTTTTTAGAAAAGAAAATGAATAATTGTTTTCTTTTTTAAGTTTTTTTGGTCTACCATCATGGAACCATTTATTAGGTATATAAGTACACATTCAACTTTGTAACTCATAAAAAATAATAATGATAACGTTGGGATATGTGTTGTACATATTGCATAATATTGTTCATAATTATAATATTTTATTTATTATATAATGTTGCACATAGGAGGATCTAGATAGACATCCAACATGAATATATTCTATTTAGAATATTCTTAGGTCCATTTGATGTTGTATTGTAATATTATATTGTTGTAATTATTTAATATTAGAGAATGAAAATTAATAAAGTACCCCATATTAAATTAGGATTCAATGGGTTAGGTAGTACATGGTTCTAGCACATGGTTTATGTAATACCATTTGGTTGTTTTCTTGGAGCTCTTTTCTATAAAATAAACTATAATGATAGTTTTGATTGAATCAACAGAGGAAGGGCCCTTATCCAAGATATTATAGTTTAACACATAGCAACATAGACTCAGGCCATTATGTAATACCCCTCTAACCCTAATATAAGTTTTGTGTTTTTGAAAGAATTAAGATCCTTCGATATTTTCTTACAGCTTAAGTTGTACATGATACTTGTTTGATCTATTCCTATAGTTGTTTATAATAATTTCATAAACTAGTACTCAATGATTCTAATATCAGACATACTATCTAAAGGTATCATTTTTGTATGTATTTATCTCCATGTATGTATTGAGTACCTACAAGACCTTTATGAACATAGTTAGGATGTTATATGATATGTACTTGATAGATATATATAAGTGGTTATTTATATTTTCTTCTATTAAGGTTACCTTGGATGAATCTTGTATCTCACTTGATGATTTGATTATGTTAATTTATTATTAGTATTGATAAGAGACTAACACAATGCTTGAGATTCTAACCTTCATTATGATGATGCTACATGCTTTGAGTGTATATATATACATGATGTGTTTTCATGATTCAGGATGAAGTCGTAGTTACTCACATAGCTGAGGTCCACACGATGTATCGATCCTGGTCATCTGTCTGCAATGTTTTCTTTTATATGTATATCCGTGTATATGTATTTCTTCTTTGTGATGCAGGCTTGCAGGTACCGGGCATCGACTTCACCTGGCTTCACAGGTCTGAGCATGCCCTCAAATCCTCGATGGTTGTTGTTATGAAGATAGTACTAAGGCCCCTACATGAGTCTTCCTTTGTCATTATTCCAATTTGGGAATATTAGGGTTCCTTCTTTGTCAGTCAACCTTTGGGTCAAAAACCCAGATCCAACGCACCCGGTTGGGCATGGTTGTAGTTAGTGCCTTGTGGCCACTTGAATTCATTTGGTTGTATGATTTGTTTACTCATTTTATTTATTTCTCCTTCTTGGTATGATTCTTAGTTAATCTTTCTATGTTGTGTTTCAGGAGTTTGGCTTGACTTTCCTTGTTGACTTTGGTTGACCTTGTTTGATCTTATAGTTTTCTCAATATGTTTCATAGTTGATTTTTATGGCCTCTTTCGATGATTAGATTTATTTTGAGGCATGTGATTTTATTCTACCTCAGTGTTATATCCTATATCAATTATAAATAGGTAATAATATTGTGATCTATTACTTCATAATCTTATAGATTATAGTGTTTGGTATTTGGCATGTATCTATATAAATATAAATATATATATATATATATATATATATATGGAAATATATATATGGGTGCACACATATATGTATTTATATATATATAATTTATATGTGATTATATGTTAATTATTGTAGATATTGTTGATGGTGTATATTTTGGGATTAATGTAAAGTATAATATTATTAATAATTAAATATTAAATAATGCGAGATATATTATTCTCAATTGTTAATTATTAATAATGAGGATAGGTTATATATATAGATATTGATGTAATTAATGATGGCATATGCATATATGTTAGGATAATATTACATGTGTGTATGAATGAATACAAATAATCTTTTATTGTATATTTGAGTAATATAGTTGTATGATATTAAGTTATTTTATAATACCCTTTAGTTAAGAGTTAGTTGGGAATTGGTTACTTTTCCTCTCAACCTTTGGAAATCTATTTATATGCACTACTTTCTCATTTGAAGAGAGGGGGTTTTGGGGCTGAAGCATTGAGGAGAGGATGGCCTTACTTTTCATGGAGATTTTGGAGAGAAAACTTGGAGATGTGAAGGAGAGTTTGTAAGCATATGTCTTTAAGAATTTTTGGTTATCTTTGCTTTTGGGAGAGACATTTTTGTGAGAATTTCAGTAGTTGAGAGAGGGATTCTTTGCTGTGGAATTATTTTTTTCTTTCATGGAGATTTTTGAAAGTGGATAGGGTTTGAAGGATGCATCTCAAGTTTGGATTTGTCTTCTCTTTTGTTTCCTTCCTTCTTCGATTCAACCTTCGTAGGACATGAGGTATGGATTGAATATTTTAGTTACTTGATGTATCTGATAGATTATAGATCTATTTATATATTATCATTATTTATTATATCTGTACTTTTCATTTGTATGGTTATTTTAAAGTTTTGAGTTTTTGTTTGTAAGAATTGGCATGTGTTTTCCTAGGGTTTTTAGCAACCTATTTTTGGAGATCTATTATTATAACAATTTAAATTGCATCTATGGTTTTACTAAATTGATTTTCTGGAATTAAAATTCACAGATCTCAAATGGGTATCTCTCTGATTTTATTTTTAAGGTCAAATTAATGCTTTATTTTTGACATTTTGGCAGACTATGCCTGTCCATTCTTGATTCTAAATTTTCTGTCAAATGTATTCATATGCTACAGGCTGATATGATTATATAAAAGTCTAAATTTGATATCAGAGATTCTCCTAAGTCTTATCTTTCATTTCCAATTAGTTTGGTGAATTTTAATTATGTTTTGTGAAAATTACAACCGTTTTAGTGAAGGCAGGTCTGAACCCTAACCAGAATTTTCTGTTTTAAACCAGAAGTCATAACTTTCTTTCCCACCGTTGGATCTTCCTAAAAATAAATTTGAGAGTCCATAATTATGTTATCTAAATCTCCACAAAAGAGATTTCCTTTATTTTATGTTTTGTGGAAGATATGTATGACTGTTCTATGATGACTATTCTTTGCATTTAATCCTTGCTTGAAATAATTCAATTTAAGAACATCATTAAGTTTTAAGGTTTCGTATGGTTACCAGAGGCTATTAGAATTTTTTTTTGGTTAATTGGATCTATGTATACTCTGAATATGTTTATAATATCACTTGGATGTCTTCTTATATGTTTGGAACATTCTGAATGCCATATTGGGTTTAGGGTTGTCAAGTGGACTAGGGACAACATATGTTTTCCTAAACTCAATCAAATGTTGTTATGGAATTGATATGAATTCTTGATGATGAATCTATTATGTTCTTATGATTTTTATATGTATGTTAGGGAACCTAAGTACACTAGGTGAGTGGCTCATAGTGAGGGGCCGGGGCCCTAAGTGGCTAGTACCAGAATAACCTACTATGAGTTATTTAATCAAGTGATAACCTAAATAAATGAATTGGGAATGGGAGATTATTGGAATGGAAAATTACACATTAATCAAGATTAATTGTGCCTCGCCCATGCCTTTAGTGCTAGTAAAGAATAAGGATGGGAGTGGGAGAAGGTACCTATGCATAGGTACAATTGAATGACCTTGTCTATACGAGAGGCATTCGGTTCTGCATGTGCCTACTTGGGGGCCGGGGCCAAGAGTGGCTAGTACCAGGACAACCCAAGGGGTGAGGGCTATGCGATGACACTCACCTAGCTTGTAACTTAGAGTCTCTATCAAATTTGATCATGCCTCTGGTATTCCTTGTGGTCTTCTTGTCTTTTCTTTTTTGTTGTGACTTTGGGGAACTTTTATCACCACCTTAGGAATTTTCTAGTTGTCACCTCTTGTATGGGCCTTTGGTTCTATCTTCTAGCTCAGGGGAGTGGGCCTATTGGTTCCACATGGTTGGGTGGTTAATATTTATATCGAGGTATTGATCATGATTCTTTGGATGATCCTAGCACATATTCCTTTCCAGATCTGCAGTTGAAGATTTTTTATTAAATATTTTAATATGTTGAGATGTACTTATGTATTTGTATTCATGTAATTTTTAATCTCCTAAAAGGAGTCTTGTAGTATTGATGTAATCTCAATTCAAAGCAATGCATAAGGGAATGGGTAGTTCTAAGTAAAAGAAAGGGAAAATAATGTGGAATATTGGACATGTTACTAGCATTAAAAGAAAGTGTTTATGTTATTTCTCCTATCCTCTTATGTTGTCCATATGTAAAGGAAATAATCTTAAATATAGTTATATATAATGATGTATCACAAAAATAATGTATTCTCTCTTGATGAAAGGATCCAAGGAAATTATTGAGAAATGATAGGTTAGTGATTGGAATTATTAACAATGAATGGTTATGAAACAATGCAATAAAATAGTAACTTGATTATAATGTTAATACTTGGTTCATGTTAATGAAATACCTAGGATAATGCCTACCTTAATGAATATTAATCTCTTACCTAAATTATTAGAGAAAAGTGATATAAAGGATAGTAGATGTAGATGAAATCAATATAAATTTATGGAATGAGTTGATAAAAGGAATAATGATGTTGGATGATTAACCTATGTTTAATAAAAGAAATAAGTTAGGGACATTTAACTTGGTGCATTAAAATGAATGTAGATCTTTTAAGCTCATGATTCCGTGAATATATTATGCATGTAAATGGTTTATATGATGTTGCTTTAGTAGTGACGTTAGGGAACCCGGGAGGACTTAAGTTGTATAAATCTTACATTCAAGTAGTAGAAAATTATTTCTTCTTTTAGAAATATGAAGTGTAATGATGAATATTATTCTAGTTAAAATAAATAAATAAATAAATAAAATTCACTACTTGCATTTTATAGAGGTTTTATGTCTTGTCCTCTTGGGTTGCTTGGCGGGGTGTTACACATTACAACTTGAGGACTAGTAACCCTACAATAAAAAACCAACCCAAACCCATAGCACAACAAAAATAATAAAATATTCACATGCCTAATTCTATCCCGACACTCTATAGAGTTCTCAACATACCAAAAAAACCTATTACTACGAGAGTTTGTAACCATCCAATTAACCAATGAAATAGTTTTAACCCAAAGACCACAAGTATTAGAAAATAACATATAACTCTTCAAAGTCGAAGGCAAAAAATTCCTAACAACTATCATCTTATAAATTTTAAAGTTAAGGCCACTAGCCTTATCTATTGTTATCTTTCTACACATTATTCTTTGAGATGATATTTTAGTTCTTTGAGAGACCTTTGAGGTTCACAGTCTAGTCCTTTGTCATCCTCATTGATCTTGTGCTCTTCCTTGTCTTTGTCTCCTTCCTCTAAATTATTTTTTTTTCCCTTCCTCTTGATTTTCTTCTACTTAGTGACCACTACAAACATGACCTTTACACTATTCCATCAATACTCCTATACAAATTATAAATTTCCTTATCAAATAGTAATTTAGTTTACTTAAAAGAAGCAATATTATCCTCTAGGACTAACACTTTATTCTGATGATTATCAATTTATTCATAGAGATGGTTATGAATGTATTTCTCTTTAGAAACATTAGGGAGAGGTGAGCCTCTTCATGAACAATATGTTGGCATTAAGCAGAATTGCCACTAGTGACAACACTTATTTGCATTTTGAGTGCAAACCGAGCAGAACAGTGTAAACCGAGCAGAACAGTGCAAACCAAGAAGAACAGTGCAAACTAAGAAGAATAGTGCAAACCGAGTAGAATAGTGCAAACTGAGCAGAACAGTACAAACCGAGCAGAACAGTGCAAACTGAGCAGGACAGTGCAAACCGAGCAAGACAGTGCAAACCGAGCAAGACAGTGCAAACCGAACAAGATAGTGCAAACCGAGTAGGACAGTGTAAACCGAGTAACATTATGTCTACCGAGTCATCAGTATTTACCGAGTTCAAAACCTACCGAGTGGTTAGTATGAACTGTGCCTCCACTTCTACCAAATGCATGACGATGCCGAGTAATGCAGTGGATGCCGAGTATCAAAAAGTAACCGAGTTAGTTTGCAGGAACCGTGTAACCATACTTGGGCCGACTTAGTGGCACTTATGTTTATTTGCAAAGTCGACTTTGTAATTGTAATTAATTGTTTAGACTTGTATATAAACAATGTTGTAAAAATGTCAAGATGTAAGAATATGAGTATGAATGTGAAAAAGAAAGAAAGGCAGAGATAAGAGAATTACAAAGGGCTACAGCAGTACAGGGAACAGAAAAGACAAATTCATCACAGAAGGTGATCAGTACATCACCGAATCTCAATCAACAATCCAGTTGCAAAGCAAGAGATCTACTGTTTCATCCTAACAGGTGAATCAGTACTAAAATCCTTTAACCAGGTAGACTTAACAGTCTTTTGTAAAATCTCTTTACCGAGTGCATACTTCATTGTATGTTTGTAAATCCTTTAACAGGGTGGATTTAGCAATCCTTATTGCTCCTAGTAGGGCAGATCATCAGAAGTGATCAAATTGTAAGCCTTAACCGGCCAACTTTATTCTGCAGTACTAAAGCTTTGTGGGTTTCATCCCCACCCCAGTTTTACTTTCTTTTTGGAAGGTTTCTGGGTAACCAAATCTATGTGTCATTATTGTGAATGCTTTTAAGTTTCATGCTTTCTATATGCATAAGGAAAAAGTGAACTATATGTTAATACATCTGTAATTGTAAGAAAATTTGGAGTTACTGATTCACCCCTCCCCTCTCAGTAACTCGGTTAATTCTTGAATATTTCTAACAATTGGTATCAGAGCAGAGTTGGTTCTCAAGATAAAGCTTAACTAGCTTGAGCAAAGATCTAGGACAATGGAGGTATTCAAACTAAACAAGGTGATTGAAAATGAAAAGCTAGATCTAGAAATGGCCATAGCTAAACTTAAAGAAGCAAAAGAACATCTTTCCCAATCCCTAAGAAGAAGGAAGGAACTTGCAAATCAGATGAATGATCAGAATTACATTGAAGAAAAGATTGAAGATCTTTTTCCCTCAAATAGCTCAGATGAAGGAAACAATGCTATCAAAGAACTCCTAGAAAAGAATGGGTCTCTGCAGGAAGAAGTGAGAAAATTAAAAAGAGAACAAGAGCTACACTCAACAACATTTTGTGAGATCTTAGAACAAAGAAACAAGTTGAAAGATGAATTAGATGGAAGGAATAATGAAGTCCAAAATAAAACCCTTCAGCTAGAAAACCTAATTGATCAGATCTCCCATACAAGTGAGGAAATTCTGAATCTAAGATCAGAAATAGAAAGCACAAGAGAAGAACTAAGATCTGAAAAGGAAATCAATCTAAGATTGATGGATGACCTAAACACCAAAAAACAAATCAATGAAGGAATGCTGAAAAGCCAAGAAGACTTGAATCAACTGTATGAGCGAAATCTTCATAGGCAGAAAGGAAAAGCAGGACTTGGATACAAAGGAGAAGGTGAATCTTCTAAGCAAGGTACTCAAAGAAATCAGAAACCTACTTGTAATCATTGTGGTAAAATAAGACATACTTCAAATAAATGTTGGAGCAATAAAAAGGTAGAATTCAATAGAAAATGCTACAACTACAATCAACATGGTCACAAAGCAAATGAATGCAGGGAAAAACCAAGATTCAGAGGTAATTGTCTCAAATGCAACAAACAAGGTCACAAAGCATCTGAGTGCAGATCCAAAACATTCAATCCAGCAGAACAAATTATGAAAGCAATGTTTGGATGGGACTACAACACATGGTGTAGATGTCATTACTGTGGAGAATATGGACACATTGGCATGAACTGCATAAAACATCATCTAAGGAAAAGAGATACTACCGTAAGATGCTTCAAATGCACTAAACTCAGTCACATAGCCAAAAACTGCATGAATGCTAGTGAAGTTGAAGATGGAAAGAAGAATGAAGCAACTAAAGTCAGGAAACAGGTGAGACAAAAGTGGATTCCTAAATCTACCGAGCAAACCAGTCCAAGTAATGGAATGGGTGGCTCTACCGACTCAAACTAAAATTCTAAGAAAGCACTGGAACTGTATTCTCATAGACAAACTTCAAGCAGTTCCAGAACCGAATTAAAAGAAAGATCTAAATCAGCATACAAGATGCAGTAAGATCATAGGAAGGTCGGTACCAGTCTTTACCAAGCGAGGTCGGTACCAGTCTTTACCGAGCGAGGTTGGAGCAATATGAATTCTCGAGTTCACCGAGTTGTGAAGTCTTTACTGAGCAATTAATTCTTAGTGGGTGATAGTCTATCGGAATTCATACCCTAATTTTTACTAAGCATTAATGACAGAGTTGTAAACAAAAAGCAAGAAATTGAACTCATTCCTCACCACGAACTTTAGCACTTTGAGAGCAGAAAATTTCAAGAGCAATCCAGCGATTCAAATACTTTTTGCGAAAAGAATTTTCTGTGAGCTACCATGGCATCATCCAGCACTTCAGCGAAGAAAGGATCTGAAATGTTAGTCCAAGGGGAATGGAGAGCACCAGATTTCAAGATCGTGCCCGCAATTACAATAGCCCTAGAGCCGAACGGAGCTCAATCTCAGATTCCTCCTAAGGTACTACTTATTAACGATATTCACAATCATTTCAACTGTGCAATTCATGAAATGGGAAACCTAGAGCTAGATATTGTGCATGAAGAACTATGTGTGGATGGTATTCTAAAACTCGAGCACAAACATCTGGAAGATAAGGGATTGGTTCACATTGCACATTTACCTCAAAACTTTCAGGAGAAATGGGTTAGATACATTCTCAGTCGTATACATGATGGCAAGATTTGGCTTGAGCAACCCATAGAGATCACCAAGAAGATGATTCATCAAATCATCGGTCTTCCCATGTTGAACAAAGCAAAAACTACCAAAACCCTAGGTCGGTTGGAAATGGAGAAGAAAACCCTAGCCGAGTGGGACGATAGAGGCATGAAAGTTAACAGCATTACCGATGCTGAATTGAAGTTTGGTACACACATAATTGCCCATAAAATATACAGTTCAAGTCGACAGAATAGTGTCTCCTGTGAAGCTATTGACTTAGCATACAAAGTGGTCAAGAATAACTTATCATTTGACCTTGTAGATTTATTGTTAAAACAGTTTAACAAGAACATGGAAAGCATTCAAACTTCCAAAAACAATCCATGTAAGTTTGGATCCCTACTGGTCTGTTTATTCTTCTATGTTCAGAAATTCTTCCCTTCCAAAGGAAAAGTTGTATGGAGAAAAGATGTGCTAGTCCTTTATGAGATAAATGAATACATCTCAAAAATGGGTGAAAATTTTGAAAGCATCATGGATAGTTATTTTGAGTCTTTCAAAGAGAAAATGAATGACAGATTCCGGATTCCACAGAAGTTGGTGGAAGATTACAAGGATGACATTTGTTTCATGGTAGACTATGACAATGTATATATTCAAGCAGCTAAACCGAGGATTGCATATGTAAAACCTCTTCCTTATGAGGTAAATATTAATGAAACCAAGAATATCATTGAAGCCCTTCTTAATCAGCCTGTTAATCCCAAAGCTCCATATTTTGGAACATATGATGAAGCAAAGGTGAGAATTGAATTAAGCATAAAGCTTCCACAGGTGGTAAACAAAGGAAAGAAGAGGATAGCCAAAATGCAAATGCTAACCAAGGACAAAGGAGAAAATGATGAAGAAGAAGAGAAAAAAGATGAGAAAACAGAGGAACCAGAACCTGCAAAGAAGAAAGGAAAGGTATTCATCACTAAGGCACCTAAGCCTCCCACTGCTATATTTACTAGGAGAAGTGCAAGAGGTAAGGCAGACAAGGCAGACAAGGCAGACAAATATATAGTATTCAAAAGGCCTCCTCTAAACTTTCAAGAGAGGATCAAACTTTTTAGAGACGGATCAGGATCTGGAGTAAGTAACATAAAATCTTTTAAATATGAAACCAGATCGGAAATAGAACAGAAGGAAATAGAAGATGCTGTTATTGAAAAGATGGGACAGTGGAAATATTCTCCTGATGAATTAGCGCCACAGGTTCCAGCAGTCTTATTAGATCTAATAAAAATGAGATGGAGCAATGCAAAGCAAACTGTAATAGACATATTTGATCAAACCCTGAGACAGTTAATGCCGAGATTGAAAAATGATGAAATAAAGAAGGCATTAAAGGAAAATGAAAGTAAGATGACACTAAAGTTCAATACTTGTTTGATTCTGATCAACAATATTGAATCAGTTGTGAAGGCTGCAAATGCCACATGGAAGAACATATACCATCTTCACCAACCGAGTATTGAAACAGTAATAATAAAAGATATTGAAGATGACAGTGATGAACAAGAAGAAGCCACTGAGATAGATGATACTGTGAGGATAGCAGCAGAAGTCATTGCATCACTTCCTACCTCTCCAGTAAAAGTTTCTACATCTAGCCCGGAGACACCTTCAAGCATGGTTGTGACAACTTCAACTTTTGTCCAATCGCCTATAGCAACAACAGAAGCAACCACCATTTCTTCTACCGAGTTGCAGTCTCCCACTTCATCAAGTTTTCCAGCAGTAAGTATTCCAGTTTTTGATTCTACAAGTGTAAATATTTTAAGTTCTCCAGTAGACAGTGTGCCAGTCTCTATAGCCAGTCCTACTATGTCTATTGTCACTACTACTAAGGCATTAAGTACAGATAAGCCTAAGGCTCAACCGAGTATAAAATTTTTGGGTAAGAATATAGTAGAGGATATAGACCTAGATGAAGAAATAGAGATTCCAACATTAGATTTTGCAAATCTATCAGCGGACCAAATACAAAATATAGGTGAAATCCTCCAAAGGAAAGCAAAGCAAAAGAAGCTTAAAGAAGAGAGAGACAAGGAATATCAAATCATTAAGGATGCTAAAGACATTTTGTCTGATGCATTAGGTATTAAAGTAGACTCCTCTCAACATGTTTTGCTACAATTAGCTGAAGCAGTAAATAAATACAATGAGGATTCATCTGGGACAGAAAAGTTAGTTGAAAGAGCCGAGAAGAGATTCAACAATAAAGTGCTTGAGCACATTGCTCAGCACATAGCTATTAATCAAGTGGAATTGTCTTCAGATTTGTCAAACATTGAATCTACCTATTCGAATGTCACCTCTCTTTTGGCCAGACTGTGCAATATTGTCGAGTTCACAAAGGATGTCAAGGATAAAATGAATAAAATGGATGAGGATATGAAGATTAGCATACAAAAGCTGCAACTTGAACCAAGTTCAAGCTCTTCTCATCACATGAAAATCTCATACCTATCAAATATGCAGTCAGATCTACTGAAAGAAGACACAAGGATCCGGTCCACACTACTAGACATCCAGAACATGATCCTTCCCATCATGAATACAATGTATAAGCACATTGAACATTCCAAAACATTGATTCATGACAATCAGTTCTCTATAGCAGATCACATGATTGAACTCTCTATAGAAGTCCAAATTGCAATCCAAACATGCAAGATTCTACAAGAAAATTGGGACAGAACCCTGGCACTAATAATGAAGGTACATTCTGTTTTTCTATCAAATTTTGGATTCTCTCTGTAAATCACTTATATATACACCTTTGGCATTATCATCAAAAAGGGGGAGATATGTATAGAAGGAGATTTGTATAGAAGAAAAAGTTAGCACATTGAAAGGGGGAGATAATGTATTAAGCCCTATGACAAAGTCAAATTTTGAAAAAAAAAAATCAAAAATCTCAGCATGATTCATGTATATAAGTTTTGGGCAATAAGTGTTTTTGTCACTAATGCCAAAGGGGGAGATTGTTGGCATTAAGCAGAATTGCCACTAGTGACAACACTTATTTGCATTCTGAGTGCAAACCGAGCAGAACAGTGCAAACCGAGAAGAATAGTGCAAACCGAGCAGAACAGTGCAAACCGAGCAGAACAGTGCAAATCGAGCAGGACAGTGCAAACCGAGCAGGATAGTGCAAACCAAGCAGGACAGTGCAAACCGAGCAAGATAGTGCAAACCGAGCAAGACAGTGCAAACCAAACAAGATAGTGCAAACCGAGCAGGACAGTGTAAACCGAGTAACATTATGTCTACCGAGTCACTAGTATTTACCGAGTTCAAAACCTACCGAGTGGTTAGTATGAACCGTGCCTCCACTTCTACCGAATGCATGATGATGCTAAGTAATGCAGTGGATGCCGAGTATCAGAAAGTCACCGAGTTAGTTTGCAGGAACCGTGTAACCATACTTGGGCCGACTTAGTGGCACTTATGTTTATTTGTCAAGCCGACTTTGTAATTGTAATTAATTGTTTAGACTTGTATATAAACAATGTTGTAAAAATGTCAAGATGTAAGAATATGAGTATGAATGTGAAAAAGAAAGAAAGGTAGAGATAAGCGAATTACAAAGGGCTACAGCAGTACAGGGAACAACAAAGACAAATTCATCACAGAAGGTGATTAGTACATCAGCGAATCTCAATTAGCAATCCAGTTGCAAAGCAAGAGATCTACTGTTTCATCCTAACAGGTGAATCAGTACTAAAATCCTTTAACCAGGTAGACTTAACAGTCTTTTGTAAAATCTCTTTACCGAGTGCATACTTCATTGTATGTTTGTAAATCCTTTAACAGGGTGGATTTAGCAATCCTTATTGCTCCTAGCAGGGTAGATCATCAGAAGTGATCAAATTGTAAGCCTTAACCGGCCAACTTTATTCTGCAGTACTAAAGCTTTGTGGGTTTCATCCCCACCCCAGTTTTACTTTCTTTTTGGAAGGTTTCTGGGTAACCAAATCTATGTGTCATTATTGTGAATGCTTTTAAGTTTCATGCTTTCTATATGCATAAGGAAAAAGTGAACTATATGTTAATACATCTGTAATTGTAAGAAAATTTGGAGTTTCTCATTCACCCCTCCCCTCTCAGTAACTCGGTTAATTCCTGAATATTTCCAACACAATATCCTTATTAGAAATAAATGACACATAGACACGATCTAAAACCTCTTCATAATCATGAAAATTGACAATAATATCCATAAATATTTCTTTAATTTCCTCATCAGACTCTTCCTCATGACCTTGATAGTCCTCCTTAGACTCTTCCTCACCACTATGCTCTTAAGTTGTTTGGGCATAAATATTCATCTCCTTTTAATTTTACTTGTTATTCTATCTTTAGAATTCTATCAATGATCACAATTTTCCAAAGGTATCTTATTACTTGACTGTAATGTAACTTTAATTATAGTGAAATCAATTATACAAAATAATTCCAAGCTTCTTAGTTAGAGTATTTGATGGTGATATAATTCTATTATAGCATTTTGACTCTACTTCAAGGATTTATAAACACAACATGCACATGGTCTATGATGCTTTGAAGGTTTGTATAATAGATTCAATCATGGAGAAACCTTTATCTAATGTTAGTAGTAGGGTATGTGCAAGATCATGAGGGGCCAAAAAGTGGCGATGTCAGTTCAAAACTTTGACAATGTAGCTGACGACTTTTTTTCACCCGAATTTGATAAAATGAAAAGGGTATCTTAAGGAGATTATCAACTTTCTATTGATATAATTGCTATCAAATTTTGAATTTGGTAAGTAATTATTAGTTATTTTTTAATTGAGCTACCTCTAAAGTGTTGATTTATATACTGATTGAAAAATGACTATAACTTTCAAATGGTATAACATTTTTGAAATCCAAAAAATGTGTCACATTCTATGCTTTGCCTACTATAAGGAAAAAAAAATAAATTTGAATTTTGTAAAGTTTTGAATGAGTTAAGGTGGTCAGCCATGGGAGTTTTTTTATTCTGAAAATGTTGTAGCAAAAAATTCATAATTAATTAATTTTTTGGAATAAAATTACAACAAAATATGCGTCACATCCAGGCATGAGTCTACTACTTATATATAAAATCTTATAATAAAATATTATCATTTGATTATGATTAAGGTGGTCAAACATACACCTACTTATTTTTTTCTTGAAATTTTTGTACTACTGCATTGAAATCTATACTTTTCACCAATCATACTAACTTTTTCTCAAAAAAAGCCTAGTATTTTTGAAACTACATTCAATTTTCTATAGATTCTATTTTTATAACTTTTTGATATTAGGTTCATAGCTAGTTGACTAACCCTTATTTGCTGATTTTTCATTGCCACTTAAGGGCATAGTTTGGCTCCTCATCATCTTACACATACCTAGTATATGGTTTCAAGATACAATTACATGTTGAAAGGGTGGTGAAGTGTGGTTATATAGAGTTTATGAGCTTAAAAAGTGCTAAAAGAAGGAAGTTAGACCCCAGAATGTTTTATTCCATTATCTATAATGACTTGATTAATATTTATTTGGACAAAAATAAAAATCAAGGAGAAACCATATAAGTTCAAATTGGTGTCCCTGTAGTTATCAATAAAATTATAATGAAGAGTGGATTCGACAGTTGGGAAAATCCTAACAATTTGGAAAGGCATGATATATATATATATATATATATATATATATATATATATATATATATATATATATATATATATATATATATATATATATATATATATATATATTGATGAAGGGTGCTCCCCTTAATACCACAAACACATAACAGAAATAGAGAAACGATAACAACAATATGCAAGAACAAAAAATTGGCTTCTTATTATCTCCACAAATGTGGAATTACAAATGTTCAGAATTACAATATGCAAAGCCACATGGGCATTCCCTTATAATATTCTATAGGACAAAGCCTCGAATCAATACCCAGATCTACTACCCAGAACTCCCTAGACAACACTATGGACCTTCTTTATATAGGCATTTTCCACCACCCGAGAAGGTTCCAAAAATTTAGCCCTAAGGGCTGACCAAACTTAGAATTATTTTATTTTTCAATTTATTACATCAAAGTCGGCTCAAAATAACTTTTGAAACCCGAACAAAAATTTTGAAGGAAAATTATTTTCTGCCATTTTAGGTGGCCCGACTTCTAGAGACCATAAGTCATCACCAGTTGACCCGATTGACTATTATAACCCCATTTCAAAAATGCCATGAAGCACTCTACAAGCTCAACCCACGCGAGCACCCATCACCCAAATTTTCAACCTCATCCAGGGCCTCTAAAGCCTTCAAAAATGAGTTCAAAGTTTTTGTACCCTGCTGCCAATACCGACAATCTTCAATATCTTCAAAACTAGACCTGATCTAACCATGAAACTTTGCTGGCAGGCTGATATGACTGAGATGAACCTCCACATGTAAAATCAGAACATTCTGAGATCGTAAGACCAACTTACTAAAAATAGAAAGTTTCCATAAATAGCAACTTTGCACAAGATAGCCCTTATTGAATACAAAAACAAAAATATTTTTGGGTGATGCAAGATTGCTCTTACACCTAGGATGCTCCTGCATCAGACACCTGGGGTAATTTGAGAAGTGACCCCGTCATGACTCAGGTGTGCAGAGGAAAACCAAGATGGTTAATCTCCTCCTTTGTTAGCTATGATGAATCTTCAACATGTCATCCTTTCCATTTGACCAAATACTCTTCATATATCCTATTCCTTGTGTTTCTACCAACATGACTATCCAGTATGTCTTCAATCTCCTTGATATCTGAACTAGTTGCTGGAATACTCCACTGTGCTACTGTAACCTCATCTTCAACACCTCCTTCATGATAGTCTATCAAATCTGAAATGTTAAACATTGGTGAAATATTCAGCTTAGTAGGCAATTCTACCTCATATGCATTTTCTAAATCATACTTCTTCAGTATCTTACATGGCCCAAACTTCTTCATTTTCAACTTGTTATATGTACCAACCAAAAATCGCTCCTTCCGCAAATGAACCATGACTTCATCTCCAACCTAAAATTCCTTATGCCTCCTTTTCACATCTGCTTTAGCCTTATACTGTGCATTCATCTTGGTAATATGCTTCCTCACCTCCTCATGGATGTTCTTCAAGTGTTCAGCAAAATCCTCAGCTTCAGTACTACTTATTTCTCCTTTATCTATCTTTCTCAACTCAGATGCATTTCTAGGACTACTCCCATATACAATCTGGAATGGTGATTTACTAGTGCTCCTGTTCAAAAAATTATTGTATGCAAATTCTACCTATGGTAAAATCAAATCCCATCCTGTTGGCTTATCTCCAACCAAACATCTTAGCAAATTTCCCAAAATCCTATTCACCACCTCTATCTGTCCATCAGTCTGTGGATGATGTGATGAACTAAACTTCAAATCTATCTTCAACTTCTTCCACAATGTACACTAGAAATATTCAATGAACTTAGTGTCTCTATCTAAAACTATGGTCTTTGGCAAAACATGTAGTGTCACTACTTCTCTGAAAAACAATTCTGCTCTATGAACAACATCATTAATCTTCTTGCAGGGAATGAAATGTGCCATCTTTAAAAATCTATTAACCACCACAAAAATTGAATCATGTCCCCACTGTGTCCTTGGTAAACCAAGAACAAAGTCCATACTGATATCCTCCCAATGCTTCTCTAGTACAAGTAATGGCTTATACAACCCTGTATTCTACTTCACTCCCTTCGCCATCTGACATACTCTACAACTCTGTACAAACTTCTTAACATCTTGCTGCAACTGTGGCCAATAATAATTTTCACTAACCAAAGAAAGGGTTTTATCTCGACCAAAATGTTTAGCCAATCCTCCACTATGCTTCTCCTTGATGAGATTCTCCCTCATAGAACTTTTTGGAATGCACAACTGACTCCCTTTGAATAGCATATCATCCTGAATGATAAAATCCAGCCATTTCATCCTGTCTAGAGTAACAAGTTCTTTACAAGCTTTCCAAGCTTCACCAAAATCAGGATCCTCTGGATACAAATGCTTGAGTTCTTTGAACTCAACCACCTCAATCTGCATCTCTGTCAGCAATAGTTGCCTTCTGCTAAGTGCATTTGTAACCCTATTAGACTTTCCACTTCTATGTTTCAAAACAAATGTATAACTCTACAAAAACTCAACCCATTTCAAATGCATTTGATTCAACTTTCCTTGACTATTCAAATATTGCAAAGCTTGATGATTAGTATACAAAAAAAATCCTTAGGAAGTAGATAGTGTCTCCACTTCTTCAATGCCTAAACTATAGCATAAAATTCTTGATCATAAACATAATATTTTGTCTTGGCATCATTTAACTTCTCACTGAAATAAGCAACAGGTTTGCCTTCTTGGCTCATAATAGCTCCTATTGCAGTACCGCTAGCATCATAGTCTACTTGAAACACCTTATTAAAATCTGGAAGTGCTAAAATAAGTTGCTTTGTAACTTTTTGTTTCAATAATTGAAAACTCTTTTCTGCCCCATTAGTCCACTTAAACTCTTTCCTATCCCCTCTCATTGTTTCAGTCAAGGGGCCACAAATACTACTAAAATTTCTGATAAATTTTTTATAAAAACTAGCTAGACCATGAAAAGATCTTACCTTGGTAGCACTCCTTGGAGTAGGCCATTCAAGGATAGCCTGTACCTTCTCTGGGTCTATTTTTAGACCTTCTATTGAAACTACAAATCCCAAATACACTAACTCTTTCTTCACAAAACTACACTTCTTCAAATTAATCAACAATTTCTCATCTCTTAGCTTCTCAAACACCATATGAATGTGCATCATATGTTCCTCCAATGTCTTGCTAAAGATCAAAATATAATCTAGGTACACAATGACAAACTTACCCAAACATGCTTTCAGAACCTTGTTCATGAGCCGCATGAAAGTGCTCGGTGCATTGGTTAGCCCAAAAGGCATGACTAACCACTTATATAGTCCTTTCTTTGTCTTGAAGGTAGTCTTCCATTCATCTCCTTCTCTGATTCAAATATGGTGATATCCACTCTTCAAATCTATCTTTGAGAAATACATAGCTCCACTCAAACAATTCATAATATCATCCATTCATGGCAATGGAAACCTATACTTGATTATGATCTTATTTATTGCTCTGGAATCTATACACATCCTCCATTCTCTATTCTTCTTTGGTGCTAATACCACTGGTACAACATAGGGACTCAGACTCTCTCGAATCAACCCCTTCTGCAATAACTCATGTACTTGTCTATTCAACTCTTCACTTTCTACTAGTTTCATTCTATGTGCTGCCTTGTTTGGAAAATCAGCTCCTGGAATCAAATCCATCTGATGAATGATCCTTCTTACCAGTGGTAATCCATCAGGTACATTATCAAATACAATATCCTGAAACTCATTCAACAAATCTGCAACCTCTACAAGTACATCCTCTACTTCTTCTTTACCAGCTTTTGGAATTAAAGCAAAACACACATGCTCATGCCTCATACCATCTAGGAATTTTCTTCCATCAAAAAAAGTTATTCTTGCATTACCACATACCTTTTCTTCGGTCTCCTTCAATGGCTTTAGCTTATGTCACACTCCATTCTTTGTTAAGGAATAGGTATTTGCACGACCATCATGTACAACACATTTGTCAAACTACCATGGCCTACCCAACAACATGTGACATGCATCCATAGGTATGATATCACATAGTACCTCATCATGGTACCCACCAATCTTGAACTTTATTAGGCACTGTTCACTAACCATGACCTTGTGGTCATCCTATACCTAGGCAATCCGATACGGATGTGGGTGTTTCTATCTCTTGAGCTTCAACTTTGTCACCATCTCTTCGAACACCAAATTGTTAGTGTTTCCACTATCAATAATCACATCACAACATTTACCCTCACACTTGCATCTAGTGCGAAATAGGCTCCTCCTTTGTTCAGGTTCATTCTCACCACTCATTAGGACTCTTCTATTAATCAACGTTTCTCCTCTTTTAGCATCTTCAGAATTTGAGGATCTCACATCTTCATCTACATGTGCCACTCTGGCCTAGCCTTCATTCCTCCTATCTGTCCTTCCTTGGCATTGAGGACATTCAAATGCCCTATGACCTTCTTCTCCATAGTGAAAGCATGTTTCACGGAAGCGTCCTCTTCCTGAACCTTGTCCTCTTCCTCTTCCTCTCTGATCTCTATTGTTCTGATCTTGGAAATGATTGGAATTGTTTCCTCTCTAATTTTGACTGCTACTGGACTCATCCTTCTTTTTCAGATCTTCATTTCAGCCTCCATATGACCGTCCACCAAATCATCCACCACGACCCCTTCCATTTTGTCTGCTCTCCAACTTCTTGTTCAACTTTTCTTCTACTTTTAGGGAAAACTGGTATGCCTCTTCAATACTATTCATTCAAACCAAATTCAGCTCCTCCTAAATGCTTGACCTTAACCCATTAAGGTAACGGGAAACTTTCTCCTTGTCAGCTTCTGCATGGCCTATTCTGATGAGGATTTGATAGAACTCCTCTGTATACTCCTAAACAGATCTTCCTGCCTGCTTCAAACTTTGTATCTTCTTCAGTAGGTCAAGCTCATAATCAACAGGAATGAACTTCTATTTCAATTTATCCACCATCTGATCCCATCTTGTGATTTTATCTTTCCCTCTTCTATTTCACTCCAATTGAATCTCTTGCCACCAGATCTTTGCATGACCTTTTAGTCTGGCCTTCATGAATTTGACCCTATCAGGATCCTCAATATCTTCATACTCAAAATATTCTTCACATTCATTGATCCAGTCGATCAACTCCTCTGGGTTAAGATTTCCTGAAAATGTAGGAACCTCAATCTTAGGTCTTTTTTCGATCTTGGAAATGGCCCAAAAAAGTCTTTCTTCCTCTTGGTTCACAACTTTGACTTCTTCTTGATCTTCTTCTTTGGCTTCATCCTCACTTTCATCTCTGACATTAAGATTCATTCCTCTACAAATCTTTTCTTGCAATGTTTGCACTTGTCTCTGGAGCACTCTAACCTCAGGTGTTACAACACCAGCTCTTCCACCACATTCCCATCATGGAGGCATTTTCGTGATGCATGCTAAAATCCTAACCACGGTCCTAGTGCAAACTGCCTCACAGTCAGTGATCTATTTACACACTCAAGAACTCCTCCTATGATACCACTTGATGAAGGGTGCTCCCCTTAATACCACAAACACATAACAGAAATAGAGAAACAATAACAACAATATGCAAGAACAAAAAATTGGCTTCTTATTATCTCCACAAATGTGGAATTACAAATGTTCAGAATTACAATATGCAAAGCCACATGGGCATTCCCTTACAATATTCTGTAGGACAAAGCTTCGAATCAATACCCAGATCTACTACCCAAAACTCCCTAGAAAACACTATGGGCCTTCTTTATATAAGCATTTTCCACCACCCGAGAAGGTTCCAAAAATTTAGCCCTAAGGGCCGACCAAACTTAGAATTATTTTATTTTTCAATTTATTACATCAAAGTCGGCCCAAAATAAATTTTGAAACCTGAACATAAATTTTGAAGGAAAATTATTTTTCGCCATTTTAGGTGGCCCGACTTCCGGAGACCATAAGTCATCACCAGTTTACTCGATTGACTATTATAACCCCATTTCAGAAATGCCACGAAGCGCTCTACAGGCTTGACTTATGCAAGCACCCATCACCCAAATTTTTGACCTCATCCAGGGCCTCTAAAGCCTTCAAAACTAAGTTCAAAGTTTCTGTACCCTACTGCCAATACCAAAAATCTTCAATATCTTCAAAACTAGACCTGATCTAACCATGAAACTTTGTTGGTAGGCTGATATGACTGAGATGAACCTCCACATGTAAAATTAGAACATTCTGAGATCGTAAGACCAACTTACTAAAAACAGCAAGTTTCCATAAATAGCAGCTCTGCACAAGATAGCCCTTATTGAATACAAAAACAAAAATATTTTTGGGTGATGCAAGATTGCTCTTACACCCAGGATGCTCCTACATCATATATATATATATATATATATATATATATATATATATATATATATATATATATATATATATATATATATATATATATTACCCTCTCTTAGTGTTCATACTAGAGTATAAACCTTCATCTCTACATCATTTCTTAAGATAGCAAACCATGCATGATAAAAATTTAGGTGATATTTCAAGAAGCTTTTGAGGTACAAGTTAATCTCAAAAATTATCCTTTTGATTAAATTAAATGTGTCTGACTACCAAATTGATATTTAATGAGACAAAAGATGATAGGTAAACAAAAATTCATTTGGACAATGATGCTATGATATTTGATAATTGATAAGTGGTGCTTTTAATTAAAATAGTAATCAATGACAATAGAGAGTCAAATATTGAAATATATACCATATGTAGAGTTTGAATAGGGATAAGATAATAATTAAAACATATTTATTTTACTAGAAAGGGAAATCAAAACTATCTCACATGACTTGAGTATATTTATAAAATGTAGTAGGTGTGTCATTCATAATGGCATGAAGACAATCGAGATCCTAATATAGAAGCTTGATAAAACTAATGAATTTTTGGATGATAAAGATGTAAAATTATGTTTAAATTATTGAATAGGATAAAGTAATAAAATGAAAAATGATGAAGAAAAAAAGATTTTTATGTATTTATTAAGCTACATGATAGATTTTATAAATAGTAATTAAAATCTATTAAAATAGTTAAAATATTAGACATTGGTTCCTTTGTTTAGGGGTTTTTTTTGGCATTTCATTTGGTATTTTGAGAAAATTACTGCTACTTTATGTTTAAAATTTTTTCTAGTATTTATTTGAATCTTAAATAGCTTTAAATTGATTTATAGATATTTTGTTATTGTTGTGATCTTTTGTGTCCTTTTATTCAATGATTTTAAAGGTGAGTAATGTAAAAAAAAATTATAGAAGGAAATGTTGGAGTAATATTGTTAAACTAATTTACTTCTTATTTATGTTTACTTAGGTCAAATAGTAAATAAGTTAGATAGATATCTTTGAGTCCAATTTGGACTCTATCATATCCTAGAGGATATTGTAGAGTTCTATAAGAACTCTACTTTCTCCTAGTTGAGACACTTACAATCATGGTGATGGAAAAATTGTTGAGTTTTCTCCTACTAATGTGACTATTATAGAGATGCAGAATCCTAAAAAGGTCATTGCTACAAGCACATTTGATAATGAAACCCACTTGTATAGGTTTGATGGATTTTATTCTCCATCAAGATCATCTCCTATTTTGTATGCATATTATACAAGAAAGCTTTGGCATGAAAGGCTTGGACACCTGAATTATAGATATCTTCAACAGATAAGCACACAGAACTTGGTCATTGGTCTATTACAATAACTATTAACAATGTTGATGATTGATTATATGATGGAGCTGATGATGAAGACCGACCAAGATTAGAGGTATACATGATGATAGTAGAAAGGTTAGATCAACTATAGTCTTGTAATTGATATCATGTAATTGATTTCTAGTTTTTATTATGTTGCCATATCATTCGACAATGGTATAAATTGGATGAGTTAAGGAGAAGAAGAAATGAGAAGATACAAATTTTTAGAACATAAATTGGCAACTGATACAGATCAAACAATGATTTGATTTCTTGATATAATATTTTTTATCTAACATGTGATTATGTTAAGGTAGTAAAGCATGGTGATAAAGATTTGACAACTTGGTAAGATATATTATTTTGGCTACTGAGATGGAAAAGTCACTCGGTAAGGTAAAGTGAAAAAGACAGGTCACTCAGTAAAGCGGAAAGGTTAAGGCATCGAGAAGTTAACCAAAATTCTAAGTGAAGAACATCAAGAAAGGAAAAGTTATTAAATACAGAAGGAATCAACATTTAATGATTAGCTATAGAGAGCTGGGTGATCATGATCAATAAGAAAAGTTAGTTATAGAGATCTATGGTTATAAAAATTCAAGATGGAGATCTATGGTAAGATCTAAGCAGAAAAAGAGATGGAACAAGTTAGAAGAAAAGTTCAAGTTCTTAGGTGAAAAGGAAACGTGTTACTGAGATCCATATTTGATGAATAATGAAATGAATAGTCAAGATTGAACAAAGGAAAACATAATAGATGAGATTAAGAGGAAATTTTTTTCTATACAGAGGATCTTGTATGGAAAAGTGACTGGCAAAATGAATAGTTTAAGGGTTACTTACTATTGTAGAGAAGAAGGAACAAAGAGATTCCAAGTGGGAAAACAATAATTTGATGAAGTGTTGATGCCAGTGGAAGATGAAGAATTGAAGAGAAGATTGAAGATTGCATAAGGATCTGATTGAGAAAATATAGTTGCACATATACAGGTCATTTTTATTATTGTTGCTTACTAGCATTTGTAACAAATAAATATCTTAACAGAGTCAACGTAATATTCTTATTGTAAATCCTTGAGAAAGATGACATTCTAAATGAGTGTTTAAAGCCCTCTACGAAGGCCACTCCTAAGAGGTTGAAGATCCTAATAGATTTAAGGTAGATCTCTTAACCAGGTTACACCTAATAGTGTGTTTTCTAATCTTTAACCAGATTGGCTCTTAACTAGGCATACTTCATAAGAGTATATTTCTTGGTAGGTGATGATTCCCATATTGGATTTTTTCATAGATAGGTTTCCATGTTAAATATTGCTGTTACACATTGTAAATGATTTACTGAATGATATAGTTTATTTATTATTTTCAGTAAATAGTGAACTGTGTTACTATCAAGTAGTTACCGAGTTAATCAAAGACAATTATTTTAAGGTATTTTATGATCATGATTACTAATTCATCCCCCCCTCTCCATAATCCAATAATTGGTATCAGATCTAAATACTCTAAAGAGATAAGTTTAAAGACTTGAGTAAAAGATCCAAATATGTATAGGAGAGAGGTAACTAAGCTGAACATGAAAAGTTTCTCAAAATGGAAAATAAAAATAAAATTGTATCTATCTAGGATTGGATAATATACCCTATATCTACTAGAAAATGAATACACTATACCACCTACTAGACCCTTGAGAGTTGATCATATGAAATAAAGGCAGTAACACAATTCGGTTATGATCGATATTTCTTCTTCCCTATCTGATGTCGAATTCAATGATATCAAGGATTGTACTAATTCAAAAGATATGTGGGATATTCTTACACTTATCTATGGAGGAGATCATCATGTAAAAAAAGCTAAGGTTGATAGCTTGAGATGAAAATATGATGAAATGAGGATGAAAGATGAAGAAAACATCACACAATATAGTAGTCGTATCAAGGAAGTTGTTAGTTCCATTAGAGGTGATGGTGGATCACTAAATAATGAAGAAGTGGTAAGTAAAATCTTGAGAAATCTATCATCTAAGTATGCTGTTAGAGTATCTAAAATTTAGGAATTGAGATCTATAATGAACAATATTGTAACTCTTGAGGCCCTAGTTGGTAAGTTGACTGCATTTGAGCTAAGTAATTATGATAATAGTCTACTAACTATTGAGACAACCTTCAAGTCATCTTGAGTATTGGAACATCAAGAAAAGAAAGAGATAATCATAGTAGTTCATATGTAAGTGAATAAGACAGTATTTTAAATAAAGAGAAATAATAATAGGAATTAGAAGCACTTCTAGCTAACCGACTGCCTAGAAGAAAAGGAAAGCACAAAGGTAAGTTACCATTGAAATGTTTCAATTGCAATAAGATTGGACATATGGCATCTAGATATCTTGATAATGATAGAAATGATAAGAATTATAAAAGAGAACATCGACACCAAAGATTTAGATATTTTAAGGACAAAGGAAAGAAGTCTTGCTACCTAGCAGGGAAGGTGTAACTAATGATGAATCTGATAATACCGACAAAGAATATGAAGTTGTCTTTGTTGTAGTAAAGGAAGAATAAAATGAGGAAAATTTTGAAGATGAAAAAGAACTTGTGTCTCATGTAAGTAAACTAGACCCTTAGATTATTGACAATAGTTGTTCACATCATATGACTGGTGATAGAGAACCTGGAAGAATATGATGGAGGATTTGTTAGATTTGGAAATGATTCTCCATGTCCTGTGAAAGGTAAAGGATCTATTGTATTGAATGAGAAGATGAAATGTAATGATGCATATTGGGTTAGAGTACTAATCTGTAATCTTTGGAGTGCTGTACAACTAAATAATACTAGTCACTGACTGGAATTTCAGAACAAAAAAGTTAAGATCTATGGTGCTGATGGAGATCTAATTAAAACTGGAGGAATATCATTAGGTAATTTATATTATCTTGATACTGATGAATTTTTTTCTTATTATCTATAACTGAAGATGTGTGCTTATGGCATAAGAGATCGTGTCATGCGAATTTTGATAACTTGATCAAAGTGAGTAAGAAGAGTAGAGTAAGAGGTCTATTGAGATTAATAAAACTAGATAAAGGTATGTGTAAAGAGTGTCAATTTGGTAAGATAACCAAGTCAAGTTTTGAAAGTAAATCTTATTCTGCAATCGATATTTTTTAATTGGTTCACACTAACCTTTGTGGTCCTATGAAATTTCAAATTTATTATAGAGATTGGTACTTTATTTTGTTTGTTGATAATTATTCAAGAATGATGTCAGTAATATTTTTACAAGAAAAATCTGATGCATTTAAAATGTTTAAGTGGTATAAGGCTAGAGTTGAGAAGGAAATAGGTAAACAACTAAAGTGTTTGAGTTCTGATAGAGGAGGTGAATTTATCTCTAATGAATTTACTATCATCTATAATGAGCATGGAATTAAAAGACAAGTTTTTGCACTGAGGACTCCACAATAGAATGGGATAGTTGAGAGAAGAAACAAATCTATTGTTGACTATGCTAGAACTTTATTGATAGATAAAAATATTGCACAAAAATTCCAAAGAGAATGTATAAGTACTACAGTTTACACTCTCAATCGAATACTGTTGAATAAAGGTACAAACAAGACACCTTATGAACTATGGTTTGAATGCACTTAGAATGTAAGTTATTTCAAAATCTTTGGAAGAAAGTGTTATGTATTGAAAGATTCTAGAAATGGAAAGTTTGATTCTAAATGTGATGAAGGAATATTTCTTGGTTACTCATTAAAGAGTAAGGCATATAAATGTTTAATCAAGGATTCTAACAAAATAGTTGAAAGTGAAAATGTAAGAGTTGATGAATTTTCTGAAAGGAGTGAAGAGGATAGAAAAAAGGAACATGAGGATTACAAAATATCTTGTTCTGTACAAGATGGTAATTCAGTTGATACAACTAAGCAGTAACCAAGAGGAACCGATGAACAAGATGAGCCTCCACCAAGAGATGAAAGAACTGATGATCAATCCATTGAACCTATATTAGCAAAGTATGTGAGTAGACACCACTCATAGAGAAAAATTATTGGAGACAAGAATGCATGAGTCATGACAAGAAGTAAATTAAGAGATAACACATGTTTGATTTTTGAATTTGACCCTATATTGGTAAAGGATGCACTAGAAAAAGAAGATTGAATCAATGATATGAAAGAAGAAATAGATAAAATTGAAAATAATAACACATGGTCACATGTACTGAGACCTAAGAATATGATTGGAACAAAGTAGATTTTCAGAAAAAAAAAACTTAATGAGAAAGGAGATGTGATCAGAAATAAAGCTAGATTATTCTACAAAGGGTATGCACAAGAACAAGGTATTGACTATAGTGAGATTTTTTCCCTTGATGCTAGATTAGAAGGAGTTAGGATATTTCTTGCATATTCTCTATACAAAGGATTTAAATTTTATCAAATGGATGTTAAATCTACATTTCTCAAAGGAATACTTGAGGAAGAAGTCTACATTGAAAAGGTTGATGGATTTGTTGACAAGAACAATAAGAACATGGTCTAAAAATTACATCAAGATTAGTATGGATTGAAGTAGGCTCCCCCAGGATGGTATGAAAGACTGCATGCTTATTTAGTTAATATTGGATTTGAAAGGACTGGTTATAACAATAATTTATACTTGAAATGTGATAAATATGATAAAATTCTGATTGCTGAGATATTTTTTGATGACATTATATTTTGTGGTAATGAGATAATGTCTAATTATTTTTCTAAGGAAATGAGAAAGGAATTTGAAATGTCTATGATAGGAGAGATCAAATTTTTCATTGGACTTCAAATACACTAAGTTAAGAGTGAGATCTACATCACTCAATCTAAGTATATCAAGGAGATCTTGAAAAATTCAATATGGAAGACTCTAAACTGGTTGGCATGCCAATGGCTATTAGTTGTAAAGTATCAAAAGAAGATAATACTAAGGAAGTGAATGAAACACTTTATCAATCCATTATTGGTAAGTTACAATATGTTGTTCACAGTAGACCTGACATTGCACATTGAGTTGGTGTTTTTTCAAGGTTTACAATAAACTCCAAGGAAACACATTTATTTGTGAATCCTGAAGTTGTGAAGGATGTTTATAATTGTAATGAAAAATATATATACATGAGGTATATCTGAGATATTTATGTTTCTTTGGCATTGTTGTCAGAGAGGGAGAATAAGTCATTTGATGTAGGGATAATATTATCATGAAGGAGATGTTTACTAAAAGAGGGAGAATAGTATATCATAGATCTTATTTTATATCAAAGATCTAAGGTAGATCTCTTAACTGGATCACACCTAAGTGTGTGTTTTCTAATATTTAACTAGACTGGCTCTTAACTGGGCATACTTTACAACAGTGTATTTCTTAATGGGTGACAATTCCCATAATGGTTTTTCCCATAGCTGTGTTTCTACATTAAATATTAGTGTTACATATTGTGAATGATTTATATAAATGATTTACTAATTGATATAGTTTATTTACTTTTTTCAGTAAATAGTGAACTGTGTTACTACCGATTAGTTATTGAGTTAATTAGAGAAAAGTATTTTAAGGTATTTTGTGATTAGGATTACTAATTCACCCCCCTCTCCATAATCCAACATGGTCTACCTCAGATCTCTTGTTCACATGGAGTTTTTTCAAGTTGTGTTCTTGGAAAGGATCATTGAGATCCCTTTCCTAAGGATATGTCCACAGAAGCTTAAAAACCCCTTGAGTTGGTGCATATTTACCTCATGTCATTTTGAACTCCTTCATTTTTAGGGGCTAAGTATGTGATCACCTTCATTTTTGAATTCTCTAGGAGCACATGGGTGTACTTTTTAAAGTAAAAGAATGAGGTCCTTCAACAGTTCATGACCTTTCTTTCAATTGTGGAGAAACAATCAGGATATCCCTCCATAAAATCTGCACAAATAATGGGGGGACTATGCCAATCAAGCATTCAAGGAATTCTGCCATACTCAAGGTATTCTTCATCAGCACACAGTGCCATACACTCAGAAAAATGGTGTGGCTGAGTGGAAGAATAGAACCTTATATGAAATGGCCAATTCAATGTTTCAGTCTTTCTCCATGGCTCCAACATTTTGGGTAGAGGTTGTCAATTGTGCCAATTACATTCAGAATCATATGCCTCACAAGGAAGTACTGAATAAGACTCCTGAAGAGGCTTGGTCTAATGTCAAGACTAGAGTATCCTATATTAGAGTATTTGCAAGTGATGTGTGAACATTCATTCCTGATAATCGATCCAAAGAAATGGAGAAGAAAAGTTAGCACTTCATATTTGTTGGCTATTGTGAGGATGTGAAGGGATATTGACTATTTTTTCTTGTCACTCAAGAGTTGCATTTTCATCATGATGGTAAGTTAGATAAATCCTTTACTCAGAAGGATTCTCCATCACAATCCTTTCACTCTCTTCTTCCATGTTCTTCTTCTGAAGATGTTTTTCCTTCAGATGATGATGATGATGCTCTAGTTGCTATCAGTCCTAAAGATGTTATTTATCTAGTTTTTGACATTAGTCCATATTCTCCTTCTCCTACACCTACACCTAGTAGACCTTTATGGACTCAAAAAGTTGTTGAGATGTTGCTCCTCTTAAAAGTGATTCCATAGCCACCCATTGCATGCATTCCAAAACTTTAGGTATGAGTCTTTTGAGTGATAGTCTCTATTGATCCTCAAAAGTTTTTAAATGCTTCAGGTATACAAGAATGGGACAATTCTATGGCTTAAGAACATTCTTCTTTGATGGATAATTATACTTGGTATTTTATTCCTCTTCCTAAGGGAATAATGCTAGCTTGAAGAAAATGGGCGTATCATACTAAATTTGTAGCTGATGGTTCCGTTGATAAGTATAAGGTCTGTGTAGTGGCTAAGGGGTTTTCTTAGGTTGAAGGTATTAACTATTCTGAGACCTTTTCTCTATTTTCCAAGATGGATTCCATTTGTCTTATACTTTCTATTACTACACCAAAGGGTTGGTTAGTGTATTAGATAGATTTGAAGAGTGCATTATTGCATGGTGCTCTTCAAGAGGAGATCTATATGGTTTTGTACATAATTCTTCACTTTTTTGCAAGCTTTGATGATAATTATATGGTTTCCAGAAAGATCCTAGAGCTTGGTATGAGAAGATGGATAGTTTTTGGCTTGCTTCTAGATTCACTAGATGTCATTCTAATCCTACAGTTTACATTCAATGGAATGGGGGTGATCTTCTCATTCTTGTTCTTTATGTGGATGACTTGATACTCACAGGGAGTTCTCATGCCATGATTGAGAAAAATCAAGGAGACTTGGTGAAGGAATTTGATATGACTGACCTTGCTTTGCTACATTATTTCCTTGGTATTAAGATTCATCAATCTTGTGTAGGTATTTCAATCTTCTAGCAGAAATATGCTCTTGATTTTCTACAAAGATTTGGAATGGATGATTGTAAGCTAGCCCCTAATCCTTTTCAATTAGGTGTTGTGTTGTCTACCAACTACACCACTCCATCAATGGATTCTACCTTTTATAAATAGTTAGTTGGTAGCCTTTATACTTGATGCATAGTCATCTTGATATTTCCTTTGTAGTTAGTCTTATCTGTCAGTTCTCTCAAGATCCTCATTAGAGAAAATTTCATGCATCTAAGTACATTCTATGGTACATTCAAGGCACTCTAAATTTTTGTATTGAATAAAAATTAGGTGCTACTAACATTGTGGGCTTCACTGACTCAGATTGGGTTGGTGATGGTGATGATCAAAATTATACCTCTAGCTTTGTTTTCTACCTTAGTTCTGATCTAGTTGCTTGGTCTTGTAAAAAGAAAACTACTATTACATTATCAACAACTGAAGTTGAATATTGAGGAGCCCTCTTAGCTAGTCAAGAGATTTTTTGGCTTCTACAATTGGTGGTTGAGTTTGGATTTCTAGTAAATCATCCCACTACTCTTTGGTATGACAATCAGAGTTCCATACATATTTCTCGCAACCCTATGGAATGTCAATGCACCAAACACATTGAAATCCACATGCACTTCAATTGACAACTCATTCAAGATGGTGTTTTATCTTTGGAATATTTTCCAACAAAGCAATAGGTTGCAGATATATTCACCAAAACTTTAGCATCTACTTACTATGTTCAGTTGTGATCTATGTTAGGGGTGAAGGAAGTAGTCCTTGGGGGGTCATGAGGAGTCCTCCTTCCTTCCTTTTTCTTTTATTTTCAACATTTTTTGTTCTCTCTTTTGGAGAGGAGTTTTCTCCCACTAGGTTTTTCTCCTTTTCTCTAGTTACAAGAGATTTTTTTGAAGTTGTACATGGGTACCTAACATGGATTTGTCTATTGAGACCCATATAGCCCTTTGCTATATTATTTAACTCCCTAAGTTACACTTAAGGGGGGGTGTTGAAGTAATATTGTTAGACCAATTTACTCCTTATCTAAGTTTATACATGTCAACTCATAAATGAGCTATATAGATATATTTGAGTCCAATTTGGACTCTATCATATCCTAGAGGATATTGTAGAGTTCTATAGTAACTCTACCTCCTCTTGGTTGTGACACTTGTCTCAACCCTATCCTTTCTTTCTACCAACTCTTGCCTATTTAAGCAGAGCCTTTGCATGTTTATTCTCACCTCATTATCTCATTACAATACAACTCTTGTGTTGATTATCTCTCTATTATGGAAGATGTGTGTGGAATGGCTTCTGGGTATAGGATAACCTATCCTAATAGGAAATAAAAGATTAAATATATTTTTTGAGAATGAAAGAAATATTATGCATTAAAAAATAATTGTGTATTAAAGTGTATGGAATTATTATATAGATGTTGAAAATTGTGATTAAGGTATTATTTATAAAATATTAGGTGTTCCACATATAGAATTACATAATTCTTTTGGAAATTAATTTGAAATGGTTATTTATATTTATTGGAGGAAAATTAGTTTTATAGGGACCAGGAACCTAAAGTCTACAAAAATAAAAGGTTTATCCTGTCAGATAAAAGAAAAAACAATAACCAAACAAGACCTAGATGCCAACCAGAAGTGAAAAATAGGGGACTAAGAACCACCCCAAGACCAACTACAAATACTTTTCCTAAGACTAACTTTTTCTAATAAAATCCTCAATGTCTTTGACCTTTTTCACAACACTATCCAAAGGAATAAGGGCCTTGTTATCACTCCTCAACTGCATAGCTAGAGTGGAGCTATTATCTAGGACTGTAGGTTTCTCATCTCCTCCATGCCTGTATCCATTGCTTTATTTTTCTTCTTAACTTAGTTATCTATTTACCATACAAATTAAATTTAATTGCTATGTGACAATAAAAATGGTTAAATATGAACTTTTTTTGCGAAATATTTTTACAATTGATTAAAGGTAAGATATTATTATTTTTAGTTATGACTTGTTACTCACATCATAATCATTATTGGGTCAATCATTTTGTAACTAAATGTAATATACATAAGGGTAAAAGTACAATAGTGTGTTGAACTACAAGACATATTAGGGGGCTCCGGTCTGAAAGGGTCCGACCAAAAGGGGTCCGGCCGGAACCATGTGGCGCCCGTTAGGTGTCAGATGGCATCTATATGGTGGGGGGGATCTGGTTAGACCCGTTCCAACTAGACCCCCAAAAGTCTATATAAGAAAAAAAAGGTGGCCAACGTGGGTCATTTTCATTCAGCAGCTTCGAGCTTGTGAGGAGAGCTACACGGGTGTTCCGACTGAAGAGGTAAGTACATTTTTTATTTTTTAATTTGAATGTTTTTTTTTAATGTTTTTTTTTTTAATTTAGTATTAAATATTTGTATTTTAATTAAAAATTGTTATTTAATAATTATTTTTTGTTTATTTAATAGAAAATAGTTGTAATTCAAACAGAAATATTTTAATTTAATAGTTTTTCTTGTTTATTTAATTTTTGTTTTTTTAAATTGTAGAAATAAAATAATATAATATAACTAATAATTTTTAGTTCATCTATGCACGTAACATGTATTTTCTTAAATTTCTAACATGTGACTAATATGACCAATTAAGACAAACATAACATGATTAATACGACCCCTTAAGACTTAATAGGATTAATACCACATAAACAACATAAACAAAAATTTCATCTAAACCAATTAAGATCTAATACCTAACCAATTAAGACCTAACAAGTGACTAATATTTAATCAATTAAGACCTATTAATTAACTGGAGTTAAAATTTAACATGTGACTAATATGACTAATAACACCCAAATTGATTAATATGACCTAATAAGACTTAATACCTATTTTCATAAGAACTAATAGTCCACCCTTAAGAACTAATAGGACCTATATTTAACATTTATGTTTAAATTTGTAGTTCATGTATGTTTCTTAAATTTCTAGTTCATCTATGCACATAACATGTATGTTTTTTAAATTTCTAACATGTGACTAATATGACCAATTAAGACAGACCTAGCACAATTAATACGACCCCTTAAGACTTAATAGGATTAATACCACATAAACAATATAAACAAAATTTCTAGAAGCCAATTAAGACCTATTAAATTGTAGCACTAGAAACTAACATAAACAAAAATTCTAGTGTAAACCAATTAAGACCTAACTAGTGACTAATATTTAACCAATTAAGACCTATTAATTGACCAATTAAGACTTAACATGTGATTAATAGGACTAATAATACCTAAATTGATTAAAATTACCTAATAAGACCTAATACCTAGTAATAAGACCTAATAGTCCACCCTTAAGAACTAATAGGACCTATACTTGACCAATTAGGTTGAATATGACCTATTAAGACCTTATAGTCCTACCAATTAAGACCTAACACATGACTAATACTTGACCAATTAAGACCTATTAATTGACCAATTAAGTCTCATTAATAAAAGTAACATGTGATGATTAATACAACCTCTTAAGACTTAATAGGATTAATACCACCTAAATAATATAAACAAAAATTCTAGAAACCAATTAAGACCTATTAAACTATAACACTAGAAACTAACATAAACAAAAATTCTAGTGTAAACCAATTAAGACCTAACTAGTGACTAATATTTAACAAATTAAGACCTATTAATTGACCAATTAAGACTTAACATGTGATTAATAGGACTAATAATACCTAAATTGATTAAAATTACCTAATAAGACCTAATACCTACTAATAAGACCTAATAGTCCACCCTTAAGAACTAATAGGACCTATACTTGACCAATTAGGTCAAATATGACCTATTAACACCTTGTAGTCCTACCAATTAAGACCTAACATGTGAATAATACTTGACCAATTAAGACCTATTAATTGACCAATTGAGTCTCATTAATACAAGTAACATGTGATGATTAATATGACCTCTTAAGACTTAATAGGATTAATACCAAATAAACAATATAAACAAAAATTATAGAAACCAATTAAGACCTATTAAACTGTAACACTAGAAACTAACATAAACAAAATTTTTAGTGTAAACCAATTAACACCTAATACTTAATCAATTAAGACCTAACTAGTGACTAATATTTAACCAATTAAGACCTATTAATTGACCAATTAAGACTTAACATGTGATTAATAGGACTAATAATACCTAAATTGATTAAAATTACCTAATAAGACATAATACCTACTAATAAGACCTAATAGTCCACCCTTAAGAACTAATAGGACCTATACTTAACCAATTAGGTCGAATATGACCTATTAAGACCTTATAGTCCTACCAATTAAGACCTATTAATTGACCAATTAAGTCTCATTAAAATACAAGTAACATGTGACGATTAATATGACCCCTTAAGACTTAATAGGATTAATATGTTTATTAAATTTTTATGTACATGTATATAGAGATTTCATTTTTAAACTAGATGATCTTAAATTTGTAATGTATGTATGTTTAAATTTGTAGTTTACATGTATGCATGTTTAAATTTGTAACATCTATGCACATAACATGTATGTTTCTTAAATTTGTAAGTAAATGTATGTGTTACCCTAATTTTCCCATGTACATGTAAATTTGGTTAAAACCTATTCCAAAGTCTCTATTTTTATCCTTCCAAGCACTCTACAAATTTTCATGGCTTTATCTCTCCCCCCTAGTCTCTGCAACTATTTCTAGGTCTCTGGCTAGGTGCAAAAAGCTCTTAAAAATTCATAAAACTAGCTATTATGTCTAGAAACCCTAGAGCTCTATTCTATTTTGTAGTTACTTTATCTCAGCCACTTAAGTTTTGAATACCCATGTGCTCTAATTTTTCATTGGCTGGTCGCTAGTTCTCCAAGATAGTCAGTGGTTACCTTTTCCTTCCAGCGATTCAGTGAATGCCTTGTTTGCATAATACCCCAATGTTTCATGGTTAAGTCCTCAACGGTTAGTGATTTAGCAAGTGGTCTATTCTTCCTTTAGTCACGTAGTCACTTAAATGTTTGGCTATCTCGACTTGTGGCATCCCAGTTTAGTAAGATCAATGGTCGTTGTAAGTTTGCAGAGGGTCTGTCAAAGGCTTGCGATCTTGCGACGACCGTAGATTTCCTTTCCCTACAGTGCTTCAAAGTCAAGTGGGTCCACTGCCATGTTTTCCTACATGGAGGCTTCCTATTGGTTGAGAAGTGGTGACTTGTCCAATTTTTAGAGCAGGCTCGGTAGACTGTGTCCCTTTTAGATCAATGGCTAGCATATAATCTCATGGAGTTTCTCTGACACATGAGATTATGCACCGACCGTCGATCTTTCTTTATTCTTGAGGCTCTGATGGTGGGTCCTTTCTTTCTTATGTTCTCGTGTTTGGTTGGTCCATGTAGTGGTGACTAGTGTTGCAGTGGGTCTATTGCAGGGTCTTGCCACGTAGTCTGAGCTATGCATTTGTGATTGGTCAAGACTTGTGATTCAATGCCATGTCAGCACGGGCCTGATAGTCATCAGTCGACTGAAGATCTAACAGGTAGCATATAATCTCATGGACTTTCTCTGACACATGAGATCATGCACCCACCGTTGATCTTACTTTATCTCTGGGCTCTGTCAGGTGGGTCCTCTGTTTCTGACGTGCTCGCTCTTCATTGGTTGGTCAGATGATAGCTGGGCTCTATTGGTAGGGCCGTGTCAGGGTATCTATGAGGATGTCAGTAGACTGAAGATCTATGGTTGTTGCTTGATTGCAAGGGATCTTCCAAGCCCTTGCGATCTTGCGAAAACTATCTGATGCTCTTTTTGCAGGTCATGGGTCCAGGTCTATCAAATGTGCTAATTTGCTCATGTTTCATTAGCCACTGAATTCCACGATGGTGTTTGACTTGTCAAAGATAGGTTTTTAGGCTATTTTCAAGTGCATTGCAGCTATTCATCTACTAGGAAGGGTTTCTCATCGATGGTTACATTTTAAAATCTATCGCTAGCCATTATATTTCAAAATTCAAATGTCTCTGCAAGGGTTTTGTGTTCTTTTGGCCATGCACGGCATCGGGTAGCCTAGGAAATAAAGTCTCAGGATGGTTGTGGTTGAGAAGATGATAGAAGTGACCATTGGCCAGTGTTGCTGGGTCCTTTGCCATGTTTTAACGATAGGAAGTGCTAGAAAGAGTTGGTGCCACCTTTTCAAGTAGTACGTCTCCTAGGGAAATATAATCAAATTTGGAGCCTTCATGGCTTAGTGGAGTTGCAGATGGATTGGTAGGCCGAGGTTGTGTGTTTGTAGGTGTTTTTAGTTCAGAAGGATCAACATGCAAAGAAAGATATGATTTGATCACCGGTGTTCTCAGAGATTATCATTAATAAGTGATCAGTACCCTAGGCTTTGATATCATTATTTAATCTTGTAACCCTAGTTGGGTTTTGACTCTTACCTATGTGCAATAAGAGGATATATATAATGTATTTTTGGAGCTTTTGAGCTCAAAATTGACTTTTTCTATAAAAAGAGAGGTTCACAATTGTAGAAGAAATTCATATTTTCTTAAGGGTCATCCATGGTATCATTTCTACCCTCTGGCTTATATAGTTGTAAAGTTCCCATTGATAATAAAAATATTATAGAGGTATTTTGTGACAATCCTTCATGTCCCTATGCTTCCTTGTATGAATTATCTCTTATTGGATTAAAGTATATGATGTTTTCAGTGATACCTTAGGGTTCTTGATCCCTCTTGCTTTCTGTAATTTTGTGTGTTATTGTGTTTGATCTAATTTAGATGTTTTTGTGGGTATACTTCACCCCCCTAACAGTCTTGTCTCAATCCTACACTAAGTTGCAGGAGTGAATGTCTACTTGCAGGTCATAAGTTGTGTCTTATATTCAGGCCCTCCTATGAAACACTTATGCAAGCCTATTCAGTAAGTTGTGACCTACTAGACCTAAGCCTTTCATTGATTCCATTCCTCTATACTAAGATCCAAACCCTAATTTTTGTGTATCACCTAGTAGGTAGTTTGCTTTCAAGTCATTTTCCCTTCCAAGCATTCCTTCTATCCATTTCCCTCAAAAGTTTTACTTTTCATGTCTAAGAGCATATTAAGGTGATTACCTAAGAGGAACCATCCTAGAACCTAGAGGTCTCATCTTAGTTAGCATAGGTCCCACAACCTGGAGATGATTCCCATGTTATACTAGGTTATCAAGACTACGAGAGCTTGAAACAAGGGTGCAAACCTAGTGTATAACAATTCTGGCATGCCCGGTGGGACTACACAAGAAGTTCATTATTTGAAAGATATGTTATCTCTGATATATAGATCACATAAAATAGGCTTTTAGAAGTCATTCTATCAATCATATTTGGTGACTCCACTGATTTCAAAGATCCAGGCTAACCTTGTTCGAGGTTTATGAGAAAGATTGAAACTAGGAGCTCAAAGCGCACTAAATTTTTAGAGTTGCCCTCAAGAGGAGGTCATAAAGGCAGGTTAACTCAAAGAACATCCCTTGCAAGGAGAGTCCAATCAACACCTTCTGATACTTCAGAAAGGAGATGTTTCCCTATTCATTCTAGAAGAAGAGGCAGATCTCTAACCAGAGACCTAGAGGAGGATTCAAATCTAGCAGCAAATACAACTCATATAGTTGTTAATCTTCAGATTTCAACTTCTACAATGGCAAGACCATTTGCATTTGCACCCTTTAATCAGGGTAGTCCATTAAACTTTTCTCAACATCATGATGTGCCCTTGGCAGCACTAAAGAGTATACCTGATTTCACTGGTGAAGGGTAGACAACTAATTTTGAACACATAAGGGATGTGACCACCATCTGTAGCATACACAATATTACTAAAGAGGATGTGGCCACAAAGTTATTAGAAACCTCTCTAAAAGGTAAGGCTCTTGAATGGTTTAGAACTCTAATCATTGGTTCTATTACTTCTTGGGATGAACTAGGAGATGCATTAAGTAAGAATTTTGAGGATAAATCAGATAACTTGTCTCTAGTTGAGCAGTTAACAACCATTAAGAGAGACCCTCAAGAGCAAATGATAGATTACAATAGTAGATTCCTCAAAACATGGAATAGAATTCCAGTCTCTGTGAGACCATCAGCCGACCATGCTTTCCTTTACTATTTGCAATGTTTGAATGGTCAAATTTCTGTCATGATCCAGTCTATGGGTGGTAATTCTTTATCCCAAGCATTTGACATAGCTGTCAGGACTGAAAACTATTTGATCCAAGTAGGCATGATTTCTAGAAGGCTGCCAATGCCCATTTTTCCTAGCCTTCAACCTATTTCACCTACTCAAGTACCCCCATTTACCCCTATCCCCACCATATTAGCACCTCAGGCTAGTACCAGTGGTCAGGAGCTAACAACTAGTTTCTCTCAAGAGCTACAAGAGATAAAGAATAGCCAACAAAGTAGTCAGTAAGAAATGATGAACTTGCTGCAAACCTTGACTAAAGAGGTCACAAATTTGAAGAAGCAAGGTCAAGGAATTAGACCACCATTTCAGCCACAAGGCCAAGGTCCTAATCAGCAATATCAAAATCAAGGACATCCTTATCAAAATAATAGGCCACCATACCAAGGAGGGTATCAAGGGCAAAGAAAAAGTTTTAATCAAAGACCATTCCAACCATATAACCCTGCACCTCTAAATTCTACAAATCCAGTGAGGGATATGGTTCCTAGTAAAAATAATATGGCCATGGAGAATGAATGGTGCTTTCCTTGTAATCAGCCTCACAATCAGGCTACATGTTCAAATGGATGGATGAACCAAGCTCTAATGGTTCAGAATGCCTCACAAGCTTAATCAGAGGCTTCATCCAGTGGGTCAGTGCCTCAACAAGAACCACAAGAGCATGAGACTGCTCTTTTCAATTGGGAGCAGCCAGACTTCAATGGAGTCAATGATGAAGTTTCTTTTTTTTCCTATACAAGAGCAAAAAGGAGAGCTCAAGACATGGAGAGGGAAAATTCCAATGCCAAAGCCACCACATCTACAAAGCCACTATAGCAGGCTAATCCCATCACACCTAAGGAGGTTCCTATCATTACAAGCAAGGAAGGCCAACATTCCAAAGAAGTGGAGCCCATCATAGTGAAGACACAACAAAGAGTACACACTATGACACCATTTAATATTGTAGACAACATGAAGAAGGTGAATGTCACCATGTCCATGTGGGACTCTTTGGCTCTTCCAGGACAACCTAAGATTTTGAAGAAAGCTATGAAAGAGGTAGCAACTCCTCAACCTACAAAAGAAGTTGCAAAGCCAGTGTTGGTTAACACTGATCAAGAAAAGGAGGCTCTAACTAGCAATTCCAAGGCCAATGCCACAGAAGATAGGAATTCAAGGCCACCTCCCTTTTATGTATCTCTAATTATTGGAAAATATTTAGTGCATAATTGTATGGTAGATAGTGGAGCTACTAGCACTGTAATGCCCAAGAGGGTAGCTGACCAATTAGGACTAAAATATGAACCCTTCCAAAAGAAGGTTACCCAACTTGATGGATCCTCAGTCAATACTATAGGTGTGGCCAAGGATACCAGTCTAATCCTTCATGCTAGTCCTAATTTTTCCATCCTTCTTGATATATATATCATAGATCTCCTTGCATTGTTTGCCATATGTTTATCAAGGGAGTTTATAGCCAAGATAGGAGGCTATCTATCTTCTGACTGGTCTCACATGTTATTTCATATGAGGTATGGTACCAAGGTCACCATTAAGTCAAAACCATTGGTAGCACACCATATAGAACCATATGTGTCTAATACCATCAATGTAAATTGCCCTATATTTGATGACAATGACTTCCAAACCATTAGTGAAGCAAGCACAAAGATAGAAAGTATCCCTAATATTCTTTTAGATGAAAGAGCTTCAGAGGCCCAAGAAAGTCTTGTTTGGGATTTTGGTTTGGGAAGCTATCTGATACAAGAGAGTGGAGCCATAGAGCCAAGCCTTTTCAAAGAAAGTACTAATTCAATGGATCAAAGCAATCAGGTTTGGGAACTATTTTTTGATGGAGCTAGAAGTAGACATGGTTTTGGTGGTGGTGCTATGCTAGTGTCTCCAAAAGGAGAAAGGTATTATACTGCCTTTAGATTCAGTTTCTCCTACACTAGCAGTACTATAGAATATGAAAGTCTAGTCAATGGACTAGAGTGGGCTAGAAAAAGAGGGCTTAAGGCCTTAAAAGTTTATGGTGATAGTGAGTTAGTTGTCAGCCAAGTAAGAGGGATAAGTGCAACCAAAAATGATACTTTGAAAGCATACAAACATAGAGTTTGGGATGCAATTAAAGATTTCCATGCTTTCAATATTGTTGTTATCCCTAGAAAGCTAAATCAAAATGCAGATAGATTAGCTACTGTTGGATCTCAGTATGACATCCTAGATAACATTTCAAAAGAAGTTGACCAATAGCATATTAAGGTGATTGTCAGACCCTCTATCCCTGATAATGATGTCAATTGGCAAGTGTTTTGACAATGATGAACAAATTTTGCAGTTCTTGTTTGAAGAAGATGTTTTTTCAGAGCATAATCAAGATAGGATATCACAAAACTATGGTGATCAAGTGATACAACTTAAGTCTAATAAGATGCCTAGAGGTCTTGTTACCTTAGAAGTTGTCTTCAACAAGGATGATCAAGTCAAGAAGAATAAAGTTGGCCTAGTAGTCCAACAAGAACATTGTGTTGAACTAGAGTTGGAACCAGGTAAGAGCCTATAATTTGGAAAAGTGAACACTAAATTGGAAAAGCAAGCTCATACCCAATTATTCAAAGAATTTAGTGATTTATTTGCATGGAAATATGAGGACCTTAAAGGTTTTGATCCTACTCTTGCTCAACACACCACTAAATTAGAACCTAATGCCAAACCAGTGAGGTAGAAGCAAAGGCCTATTAATCCCAAGCTTGAGCCACTTATGCATAAAGAAGTACTCAAACTAATAGAAAGTGGTATCATCTACCCCATTAAGCATACTAGTTGGGTTTCCAACGTTGTTCCTATTAGGAAGAAGAATGGGGAGTTGAGGTTATGTGTTGACTTTAGGGATCTTAACAGGGCCTCTTTAAAGGACCACCATCCATTACCCTCAATAGAACAAATTCTACAATGTGTCTCTGGATCCAAGATATTTTCACTGTTGGATGGCTATTTAGGATACAATCAGATCTTAGTGAGTGAAGAAGATCAATATAAGACTACATTTACAATCAAGTGGGGAAACATGGCTTATCAAAAGATGCCCTTTGGTTTGTCAAATGCAAGAGCTACATTTAAAAAGGCAATGGATATGGCCTTTAAAAGCCTCATGTACAAATTTGTACTGGTCTACTTAGATGACATAATTTTCTATTCAAAGCATGTAGTAGATCACATCAAACATTTGAGGAAGATCTTTGAAAGGTGTAGAGAATTTGGGATATCTCTTAATCCCAAGAAATGTGTTTTTGCAGTTCATGAAGGAAAATTGTTAGGATATGTAGTATCCAAAGAAGGGATCATAGTAGATCCTGAGAGAATTGCAACTATCCTAGAGCTACCCCTACCACATCACAAGAAAAGTCTCCAATATTTCATAGGAAAGATTAATTTTGTTAGGAGGTTCTTGCCTAACATTGCAGATTTACAAAAGCCTTTGACAACCATGTTAAAGAAGAGTTCAGCTTTTAGTTGGACCAAAGAAGGGAGAGTTAATTTCAAATCTATCAAAGAGGCCTTAACAGAGGCCCCTGCTCTCCTAAACCCAAATTTTAGTAAGGATTTTATCCTTTATGCTTATGGAGGTCATGATGCTATATCTACAATGCTGACCCAAGAAAATGTGGATGGATTGGAGCAGCCTATTGCTTTCTTTACCGAAGGTTTAGAGGAGTATGAATAGAGATACTCTTTTGTAGAGAAACATGTACTTGTTGTGGTGAAGAGCCTTAAAAATTTTAGATATCTATTGACCCATAGCAAGGTACATTTAAAAGTTACTCATCCAAGTGTCAAAGAATTTTTGCTTTCCAAGGACCTGAATGAGAAAAGGGCCGGTTGGATCACCAAGGTGATGGAATATGACATAGATATTCAAACCACCAAGCTGGTTAGAGGAAGAGGTCTTTGTGAACATTTGGTAGGGGATGAAAGTTTAAAGAAATCAAAGTAGGTAGATGCATCTCTGGTGGTGCATTCTATAGAAGAACAAGCCAAGGCAACAAGCTGGTTGCCTAATATGATCAATTTCCTAAAGACAAGACAATGTCCTATAGGTTTGGATCCAACAAAATGAAGGTATTATAGATTACAATCTATTCCATTTGTGTTGATAGATGAGGCTATTTTTAGAAAGGATCATAGTGGTGTCCTTTTAAGATGCATAGATTCAGAAGAGGTAGTAGATGTCCTATTTGAATTTCATGATGGACCTTCTAGAGGTCACTTTTCTCCTAGGACTACTACTTTTAAAATCATGAGGGCTAGATACTATTGGCCATCTATCTTCAAGGACAGTCATGAGTATGTGAGAAAATGCACCAAGTTTTCCATGTTGTAGGAAAAGAAAGGCTTGCAGCCTTGCCCTTATAGCCAGTCAAAATAGAGAAACCTTTCATGAGGTGGGGTATAGATTTCATTAGCATGATCAATCCTCCATCTAGTGCAGGCCATAAATGGATAATCACTACAACAAATTACTTCACCAGATGGACATAAGAAATTACTTTAAAATAAGCCAATGAGAGTGCTATCCTAAGTTTTTATGATGATATAGTTCATAGATTTGGCATTCTAGATTCCATAATTTTAGATAATGCATTGGCATTCATAGGCCTCAAAGTCTCAGAGTGGGTAGTCAAGAATGGCATCTATCTGAATACCAGTTCAAATTATTACCCTCAGGGCAATGGCTTGGCTGAATCAACAAATAAGAACTTAATTAGGATAATCAAGAAGACTCCGCAAGATAATCAGAGGGATTGGCATACAAAACTCAGGTCTACCTTATGGCTAGATAGAATTACTCCAAAGAAAATCATTGATAATTCTCCTTACATGCTAGTATATGGTAAAGAGGCCAAGTTGTCCATTTAAGCTAAATTGCTAGCTCTAGACTTGGCTACTCAGTATGCCCTATTTGAGGAAGGAGATCCTTTGTAGATCAGATATGCTCAGTTGATGGAATTGGAAGAGATTAGAGACAAATCAATGCAGGATATGGAATTCTATCAGATTTAAACAAAGAGGAGTTTTGACAAAAGAGCTAGGGTTAGGAATTTCAAAGTTAGAGATGTAGTTCTCAAATGGGATGAGTTCAGATCCAAGCCTGGTAGACATACAAAATTTGATTCATTTTGGAGTGGACCATTTGTTATAACAGAGTACAAGGGATCCAATGCTTTCTAGCTATCAAATCTTGAAGGAGTTGCCTTTCCAATCTCAGTGAATGGATTCCACTTGAAGCCCTATTTTGAGGTTAACCCCTCTCTATAAAATCTTGTAAATATGTCCTTCCTTTCTTTCCCTATTTTCTAGGTTAGTTTCCTACTTTCCAAGAAGTGCCTATGCACAAGTTTGTCTCTTTGGTTCTAGTTTTGTCTCTCAGTCAAAGTTTTGTGTTCCTGAGGTGACCCCATGCCCAATGAATGTATCAAGGCCACTAGTTTTCCATGTCTAGCAGGCTGACATCCTGCAGAAATCACCAAAATGTTACCCTAATTTTCCCATGTACATGCAAATTTGGTTAAAACCTATTCCAAAGTCTCTATTTTTATCCTTCTGAGCACTCTGCAAATTTTCATGGCTTTATCTTTCCCCCTGGTCTCTACAACTATTTCTAGGTCTCTGGCTAGATGTAGAAAGCCCTTAAAAATTCATAAAACTAGCTGTTATGTCTAGAAACCCTAGAGCTCTGTTCTATTTTGCAGTTACTTTATCTCAGCCACTTAAGTTTTGAATACCCATGTGCGCTAATTTTTCATTGGCTAGTTGCTAGTTCTCCAAGACAGTCGGTGGTTACCTTTTCCTTCTGGCGATTCAGTGAATGCCTTGTTCACATAATACCCCAATGTTTCATGATTAAGTCCTCAGTGGTTAGTGATTCAGTGGGTAGTCTATTCTTCCTTTAGTCATGTAGTCGCTTAAATGTTTGGTGGTCTCGGCTTGTGGGGTCCCAGTTCAGTAAGATCGATGGTCATCGTAAGTTTGCGAAGGGTCTATCAGAGGCTTGTGATCTTGTGATGACCGTAGATTTCCTTTCCCTACAGTGCTTCAAAGTCAAGTGGGTCCACTACCACATTGTCCTACATGGAGGCTTCCTATTGGTTGAGAAGTGGTGACTTGTCCAATTTCCAGAGCGAGCCTGGTCGACTGTGTCCCTTTTAGATCAATGACTGGTGTATAATCTCATGGAGTTTCTTTGACACATCAGATTATGTGTCGACCATCAATCTTGTTTTATTCTTGAGGCTTTGACAGTGGGTCCTTTCTTTCTTATGTGCTCATGTTTGGTTGGTCCATGTAGTGGTGACTAGTGTTGCAGTGGGTCCATTGCAGGGTCCTACCATGTAGTCTGAGCTGTGCATTTGTGATTGGTCAAGACTTGTGATTTGATGCCATGTCAGTGCGGGCCTGATGGTCATCAGTCGACTAAAGATCTAATGGCTGGCATATAATCTCATGGAGTTTCTTTGACACATGAGATCATGCACTCGTCATTGATCTTACTTTATCTCTGGGCTTTGTCAGGTGGGTCCTCAATTTTTTACATGCTCACTCTTCATTGGTCAGTCAAATGACAGTTGGGCTCTATTGGTAGGACTGTGTTAGGGTATCTAAGGGGATGTCAGTAGACTGAAGATCTATGGTTGTTTCTTGATCACAAGGGTTCTTCCAAGCCCTTGTGATCTTGCAAAAACTGTCCGATGCTCTTTTTGCAAGTCATGGGTCCAGGTCTGTCAAATGTGCTGATTTGCTCACATTTCATTGGCCACTAAATTCCACGGTGGCATTTGACTTGTCAGAGATAGGTTTTTAGGCTATTTTCAAGTGCATCAGGAACGTTCATCTACCAGGAAGGGTTTCTCATCGATGGTTACATTTTAAAATCTGCCACTAGCCATTATATTTCAAAATTCAAATGTCTCTGCAAGGGTTTTGTGTTCTTTTGGCCATGCATAGCATCGAGTAGCCTAGGAAATAAAGTCTCAGGATGGTTGTGGTTGAGAAGATGATAGAATTGACTATTGGTTAGTGTTGCAGGGTTCTTTGCCATGTTTTAATGATAGGAAGTGCTAGAAAGAGTTGGTGCCACCTTTTCAAGCAGTACCTCTCCTAGGGAAATATAATCAGATTTGGAGCCTTCATGGCTTAGTGGAGTTGCAGATGGGTTGGTAGGCTGAAGTTGTTGTGTTTGTAGGTGTTTTTAGTTTAGAAGGATCAACACGCAAAGAAAGATATGATTTGATCACCGGTGTTCTCAGAGATTTTCATTAATAGGTGATCAGTACCCTAGGCTTTGATATCATTGTTTAATCTTGTAACCCTAGTTAGGTTTTGACTCTTACCTATGTGCAAGAAGAGGATATATATAATGTATTTTTGGAGCTTTTGAGCTCAGAATTGACTTTTTCTATAAAAAGAGAGGTTCACAATTGTAGAAGAAATTAATCTTTTCTTAAGGGTCATCTGTGGTATCATTTCTACCCTTTGGCTTATACAGTTGTAAAGTTCCCATTGATAATAAAAACATTGCAGAGGTATTTTGTGACAATCCTTCATGTCCCTATGCTTCCTTGTTTGAATTATCTCTTATTGGATTAAAGTATATGATGTTTTTAGTGATACCTTAGGGTTCCTGATCCCTCTTACTTTCTATAATTTTGTGTGTTATTGTGTTTGATCTGATTTAGATATTTTTGTGGGTATACTTTGGCCCCCTAATAGTCTTGTCTCAATCCTACACCAAGTTGCAGGAGTGAATGTCTGCTTGCAGGTCATAAGTTGTGTCTTATATTTAGGCCCTCCTATGAAACACTTATGCAAGCCTATTCAGTAAGTTGTGACCTACTAGACCTAAGCCTTTCATTGATTCCATTCCTCTATACTGAGATCCAAACCCTAATTTCAGTGTATCACCTAGTAGGTAGTTTGCTTTCAAGTCATTTTCCCTTCCAAGCATTCCTTCTATCCCTTTCCCTCAAAATTTTTACTTTTCATGTCTAAGAGAAAATTAAGGTGATTATCCAAGAGGAGCTAGCCTAAAACCTGGAGGTCTCATCTCAATTAGCATAGGTCCCACAACCTGGAGATGATTCCCATGTTATACTAGGTTATCAAGACTATGAGAACTTGAAACAAGGGTGCAAACCTACTGTATAACAGTATGTTTCTTAAGTTTGTAACACATGTATGTTTCTTAAATTCAAGTATGTACATTTGTAGAGATCTATATATTTTTTCTTGTTTATCTATTACACATGGCATCGAGTAGAGGTTCAACTGATTCAGGAGAGCCTAGTGTTTAGGGGGGGATCTCGCAGTGGTAGTGGTATTAGTACTTGCTCCTCTCATAGATCAGCTGATATAGCATAGGCTAGAGAGAAGCTATTTGCAGACACTATTTAGATATTGACATGAGAATTACTTGTTCTTGATCAGACATTAGCTTCACCCACCAGCATTCCCAATAGGTAAAGGGTGAACACTATTAGAGATGAGTTGGTGTGAATGATTGACACAGTTCAATCATACAACCCATATGAGAGTATAAGTATTGATAGATTCTATGCATCTTTGTCTCACAGTGTTATCGGCACTATGAAGTATAGTTAGGTCGATACAGTTGTTTCCACTCCTATTATGAAGGAGATGTTTCCCCATTATCGAGACCTAAAGAAGGTCAAAGGGTACATGCCTACGAGATGTGAGGGTGACTTGGTAGGACCATTTATATATCCTTGCTAGTTGGCTGCTCACCATATGTGGCCCTAGAAGGATGAGTTGCCATTATATTTCTACAAATAATTATTTGCAAAATTTCAGTTGCACCTTGATGTTGATTATACAAATTTCCCTGCTTATGTTGGGCAAGGGAAAGGGAGATTATTTGACAAGTTCAGAGTACCTGATGCCCCTGTGCCTACTAATAAGAGGCAAGGGTGGGTCCAAACCTTTTGGCCATACCAAAAGGTTTGGAAGTGGCAGGAGTGAGTGTTCCAGATGACATGGTGAGGATGGATGTTTTTTCTAGTATACCGACTATTGCCACACAGGTTCATGAGATATCCTCTAATCGTGTGGGGAGATATATGTTACGGTCTGATTCCAGCATTCCTTTAATTGCACAGGATGCATCTTCTAGTGCACCTAATTTATATGATATAGTTGACATACCTTCTCCCTTGGAGGTTGTATCTATATTAGATATAGACCATTTGTGATCTACGAGTGCATTGTTATCTAGTGATCTTCTTTCTACTTATCAGATCATACATATGGTTCATGGGATTTCACTCAGGGAGGTTCCATCATTTGTGAGGTCCTATATCATTTCTTAGCAGACTGCACCACTGATAGGTCTACAACACATGACTACACCACCGCCGATAGCTCCTCCGCAACAGACCTTACCATCGATAGCTCCGCAACAGACTGCACCACTGACAACTCCTCCATAGCAGACTACACCATCAACAGCTCCTCCATAATAGACATCACCACTGATAGCTACTCCACAATAGACTACACCACCATCGATAGCTCCTCCGTAGATGACACCACATACAACTGATCATCAGACCACGCAGGCCACTTCATCATGTCTAGGTTGTCAACTTTTTAATACATTGCTTATAGATGACCAGATTGATCCTGCGGCTATATCATTAGACTCATCCAGTTTGAGCACTTTTAGGAGAGCATTATAGACCACTTTGGTATATTTAAAATTAAATTAAATTTTTATTTATTTAAAAAACTTACACATATATTTGAAATTTGATTAATATATGTTATATATATGTGTACTCTAGGAGGTTATGTACGATGCTGCACCATATGGAGATTTAGAGACTCCACGCGATCCTATTCATCGTGATACACATGTACATTGAGATGTTTGTTCACAAAATTAATTTTTCTATGATAATACGTATTTAAAATTTATTATACATGTATGTATGCATGACATATTTTTTTTTATTGTACATAGGCATTAAGAGGAGGTGCACTGGCATCAGGTCACAGATTAGGACATGGCCCTACTTGAGTGACCATGTTATTTTAGATATTTCATGTGACATTTCATATATACATGCTATAACATTTCATAGATATTTCATTTTATACATGTAGACATTTTATACATGAGGTCATTTTATACATGTAGACATTTTATATATTTTATACATGTAGACATTTTATACATTTTATACATGTAGACATTTTAGACATTATATATATGTAGACATTTTATACATTTTATACATGTAGACATTTTAGACATGTAGATATTTTAGTCATTTCATATATGTACATGGTATATGGTTGTGTATTATTTCTTATTTTATAAATTACATGGTATATGGTTGTTTGTTATTTCATATTTTATACATCACATTACATATTTCAGACATTACATGTTAGATATTTTATACATGTTACATGTTATATGTTCATGTGTTATTTCATCTTTTAGACTTAGTTTTATACATGTGTTATGTATACATTATGTTAAGGTGATGTAATTAATCAAAACATACATTTAATTAAGTAATCTAACTAACATAATTAAGTAACTAACATCATTAATCAAAGCATACAATTAATTAACTAACATACATACATAAAAACATACAATATATATATATATATATATGTGTGTGTGTGTGTGTGTGTGTGTGTGTGTGTGTGTGTGTGTGTGTGTGTGTGTGTGTGTTATGTATACATTATGTTAAGGTGATGTAATTAATCAAAGAATACAATTAATTAACTAACATACATACATAAAAACATTATATATATATATATATATATATATATATATATATATATGAGTTCAAACATGAAAATTCAAACTATAGAGTTCAAATATATGAAAGTACAAGAGCTACAAAAAGAAGTTTATTCTGAAGTTTATAGAGTTCTAACGCTTGTCATACATATAGTTTGGATCGTCTCTATCTTTTATTATCTCCAAAAGTTTTTCATGTTCTTCAATAGACAACCTCCACTTTTGATTGACATTTTTTCTTTTTGGCAATGTCTTGAATTGCAACTTTGTTGCTATAACCAAGTGACTATAATGTAGAACTTTTTGGCCAGACTGGTATTCAATAAATTGAACACCATTTTTGTTGACCTTTATTTGCTGATAATAGGTTCCTTCAATAACAACTAAACCAATTGGATATTTCTATCCATCACCATCTACAGTTTGTTCTGTCAACTTGTATTTTGCTTTCATGCATCTTAGTAGATAATAATCTACATTTTCTATATTGTCAGGATCTGCAATTACAACAAAAATATCACCTAGATACAAATAGATTTTATTAAAATTAAACATCACTTATACGATAAATTAAAATTAAATTAAATAACATGTATGTGCACATACCTGTAACAACTAAATTAGCAACACACTCATAATCAATTGAATATATAGGATCATGAATGTTTATGTCAATGTCATCATCTTCATAAGGAGGCATTCTGATTAACTCCTTCATATCCCATCATGAAACATATCTATTTACAATATTCTCAGATTGACTCAATGGATTGTCCTCAATGCAATGAGCACAAAAACATGATTTTTCTCTTACTTGAATCAAAAGAGGCTTGTGTTGTCCTGTAGTGATCAATTGATGTAAACTTCTAATACCAACAATTGTTTGACAATTGTAAGGATTAGATCGGTCTATATCTACAAATATGAAATGAAAGTTGCACATGTTTAGATCAACAATTATAAAAAGATAAACATAAACACGAAATCAAAATTTAATTTAAAATTTTACAAAAAATATAAATTACCTTTCACTTCCCAAAAATAACATTTGTTGTATATGGTGTCCCGGGGAGCAAAATGACTTTCACACCATTCAACAATTTTCTTTGAATTCTCTATCATGTTACCTATACATTTCTGAATTATCAGTTTAAAGAAAATGGAGATCTAAGCTAAAATTATATTATTTGAAATTTATATATAAATATATATATTTAACTATTGAACACCATTTGTACCTGCAAGTTCATGTTGGCAAAGTGCACACTTTACACATGCTCCTGCTCCATCGTGCTCTCTTTTTCCATGTCCACTTTCAAAGAAGTTCTAAAAAAACTTAACATTGTGTCTAGCATGTTGCATGGCTAGCCAATTAAAGGCTTTTACAGATTTAAATTATCCTGAAAAATTAAGTTGTACATACATACATACATGTCATCTTTTAATAATTTAACAAATAATTAAAAGACAATAAAAATAAATTGAAGTATCTATACATGTATACTTGCACAACCATCAGACCAAATCTAGTGTTGTGAGACATTTATCCCACGATTCACAATATCTTCAAAAAACATTGCAAAACAATGAGCCACATAGCTTCTATCATGAACCTTATCATCACTGATATAGAAATGAACCTCCTTGATGATAATGCATTCATTTGGATCGGGACTTTCTACCCCATCCAAATTATATTGTGCATGTCTATAGGTCACTTGCACAAATATTGCAACCTGATCAGAATGATAATATTGAGCTTGAAGCTCTTTTTGAGGAGAAAATGTATAGTTCTTGGAGAAATCTACAATTGAAAGAATACAACCAGGTGGAAAACAATCTTTGGAATCATGAAACTATTTATCTTGCCATCGTGCACCATGCCAATGCTAGATATGTGGATAAACTAGAGTACAGAATCTAGTCATAAACTCAAGGTAGGGCAATTTACTCTCCTTCAATACATTTTTTTTGGATTCATCTTCTCTCTTTGTTTGATATGTCTCATTCAAATCTTTTCCACAAAACTAGTGTTGAAACATTAATATTCTCAATTTGCAATGTAAATTTATGCAAATCTCCACAATCACTTCATGCATTCTTTATACACTATACTTTGAACTCATATGAATCTTCTAATTTATCACATAAAATAGACTTCACAAATTGTGTTGTACTTCTAGGGATAACCATATTTGAATCAAGAACTGCCATAACTTTTTTATATGATTGTAAATATAGATGAAGCTCACCATGATTTTGACAAAAAGTTTCATGAACCTTATTTATGTGTACAAAGCAAGGATGCAACCTCTCAAACATTCTTTGACATATTTTCACATTTGAAAATTCTTTCTTGAATGTTTCAAATAATTCACTTTGTGTTGCATCTATAAAATGTTTTGGATGTGCATTTTTCATACCAGTCTCTTCATCTTTCATCTGTATTGTATCCCTTCTATTAGAAGAAACAGAAGAGTGATTGGTCCAATATTCAATGACCTATTTTTTTGCATGTTCAGAAATTCTATCTTTTCGAGGAAGCCTACAAATATTTACCCAATTTTTTTCAATGTTTTCATCTAACATATTTCTCTTCTTGATATATCTTTGAATAGTTCTTGTAGATACATTCAGTAAATCAAAAATTGCATGCACTTGTTTTCTCTGTGTCAACCTCCTAGTAGATAAAGTAATCATAATTTCTCTACGTGCAACACTTAAATTAGCTCCTTGACTTGAGTTATTAATGTTGTTCAATGCATCTTGCAAATTTTGAACTATTATTTGATTTACATTTTCTCCTGAGTTTTTCTTGTTGTCAATAACCAACAACTCCAAAATAGGAGTCATTTTTTTTTTCCTGAATAACCTAACAAATAATTGAGCTCTTGCAACCATACTTTTATTTTCAAAATATTCATCCCAAAGTTTTTTGCAATGAGTTTTAATTGTACTTTTAGATAACATTTTCTCAGATGGAATTTGACAAAAAAATGAATCCTCATTCATCTCCATCAAATTGCCCATGCCAAAAGATCTATTTTCAACTCTAGAACTACCAATTTGTTCCCCTGCTTGAATTGCATCTTCCTAAATATCAATAGGTTCTTTCTGAACTTCAATAGGTTGATCTTGATTATGTTTTATCTGATATTTTTTGTCATCCTTTGTTCAATCATATTTTCTTAATCTATTCCTTTTATTCCCCATTGCAAAAACTATTTAGATTGAAAAATATAAAAGAATCACTTAACTGGAAAAATGCACACATTTCTATAAAAGCTTACGCTCATAAGCAAACAAAATATTACATATTTATCATTCACAAAATCATAACAATCTAATCTTGCAAAATTTTTGAAGGACAATGAAAAAAATATAATTACTCCAAAACCATCAACCTATCTTGGAAACACAATGAAGACAATATTTTCCACAGAATAATTGCAAAAAAAAAATTCAAACCCTACCTTAAATCACCACTTGACAAAAACCGTGCAAAGAACAATCCAACAACCCTAAAATTTCCCAAAGCTTTCACAATCCTTGAATTCAATCTTAGAGCCAAAATCTATAAACCTGTATATCGAATACTAGCCAAAATTCTCTTAATAAAGTAAACCGAATAAATTTTTTAATACATGTAACACTACAAATAGGTAAACAGCCCTGTGAAAAATAGAAAAAGAATCAGTTAACTTGAAAACACTAAATCAAAACTTGACATGCAATACCAAAAAATAAAGTTAAAATAATTAATAAATTCAAAAAACTATTAAAAATCACTTAATTCAAGATAAAAATCAATTAACTCTTACAAATAAAATTAAAATAATTTATAATTGTGAAAATTTGGATTTTAGGGGCTGGCCATGCACAGGATCGTGTTTGGTCACCTAATGGGTCTAGTCATACCCAGTCTGGCCAGACCCATGTGGAATCCTATTTCGCAGCCAAGTCAGCAAAAAAGGGTTGCTCTCTTAAGTTCTCCCTTCTGGACTTGAATTCTCTATCAAAATTTACCTTTCTATAAAATCTAAAAATACCCTTTTGTAGAGCTCGTAGTTAAGATTATGGTCATGTAATTTTTATCATGTTTTGATTTCATATAATATATTATAAGTTGAAAATACTTCAAGTATGTATTTTAACATTTAAGAACATGCTCGTTTGAAAAATATTAAAAATAAAAAATCATGTTAGAAAAATTAAAACTTTATATTTAACACTAGAGGAGATAGTCCTCTTCAAGAATATGTGATTTTTTTTTTTAATGGTGTAGATTTGATAGGGAAAATTGCACGCGAACTAAAAACTATTGATTTCAGGTAACACCGACTTTGGATAGTTATTACAGACAAAATATATAATGAAATCCAATCTTTGTTTGTTTATGCATTAGCTATACATGTCATCTAAAACATATTATGGAATCAGAGGAAAAAAAATATTATTTGCATATAGTTTTTTAACGCGAACTAGACCCTAGATTTTCAGCATATTTCAACAATAAAAAAATGGACTTCAAAAATTAAAAAACTATGTCAATTTTTGTTCAATTTTTAAAAAAAAAATTATAAGCATAAACTTCATCAAATTTTACACATTTCATTAGTTTACATCATCTTCAAATTCTAAACACAAATACCATTTTTATGTCGTTAAAGTTGAACAATTTGAATGTTGTCATCCTTTTCCTTTATAAAAGTGTGACATAGGTTTGTACTTTTACCCATAACTAGTAACTACTCTTGTAGTACATAACTAGTAACTACTCTCCTATTCATTGTATATATGTGGTTCTATTTCTTAAAATAATAGTTATTAAAATATTATCATCACTCTACTTCATTATTGTATCAAAGGCATATAAAATTTCTAGTTGTGTATCTTGCAACCAAAATGTAGAAAGTCATGGATAGAGGAAGCCATTGTAGAAGTTTAAGCCACAATGGAATGCAATGTGTATTTTATATCTCCCTATCTTGGATTTTTTTTTTTTGTTCTGATTAGAAAACACATATGCTATAAATAATAAGATATCATTAGAGTGATGCCATGACAGGGAAGAGTGTGAAGGATACACATCAAAAGTTAAGAAAGAACATGAATTTTTATGCATTTAGAGAATTGAAAGAGACACTTGATATACAAATACCATCATTTCTCAAAATGAAAAATACTCACATAGTGTAGGAGGAACCTTGAATGATACTAAAAACAATTTGGATTCATTTTATAAAAAGGAGAATAGAAGTGAATAGTTGGATGTTGGTAAAAATTTTAAGAGGTGATATTTATATCTATCAACTTTTTCTTGTCATCAATTTAAGATACTCATGTACTTGTAATGACATGAAATCACACTTCAATGAAAAAATTCATGATAAATATATATGTAGGAGAGTGGTGTGAGATTTTTTTCAAACTTGCTGGATTTATATTCAAATGTGCATTGTGTGGAAATCTAGATGAGTAGAAGGTTGAACCAATAAAGGAAACTCAATATGTCATTTTGAGGAAAAGCATAGGCCCATTGATGGGGTTAATACCCTTGCACTAGGTGTTAAATAACATTTTATGAATCATGCTCTAAGGTGTAGACATAGAAAGAGTTCTCTTGATACTTGGTTAGGAAATTCTAGAGATGGGTATTTAATTTGGAATAAAATGTTGTTCAAATATTGCTAAAATGGTGTCATGATTGATATGCCCTTGGTTTCCAAGAAGAAGACTAAGAATATGAGACCCACATATAAGGGTATGTGCAAGATCATGAGGGGCCAAACTATGCCCTTAATTGGCAATGAAAAATCAGCAAATCAGGGTTAGTCAACTTGACGTAAAAATTTCAACTAGCTATGAACCTAATATCAAAATGTTGTAAGAATAGAATCTGTAGAAAATTAAATTTAGTTTCTAAACTACTAGGCCTTTTTTGAGAAAAAGTTAGTATGATTGGTGAAAAGTATAGATTTCAATGCAGTAGTACAAAAATTTCAGGAAAAAAATAAGAAGTAGGTGTATGTCTGACCACCTTAATCATAATCAAATGATAATATTTTATTATAATATTTTATATATAAGTAGTAGACTCATGCTCGGATGTGAGGCATATTTTTTTGTAATTTTATTCAAAAAAAAAATTAATTATGAATTTTCTGCTACAACATTTTCAAAATAAAAAAACTCCTGTGTCTGACCACCTTAACTCATTCAAAACTTTACAAAATTCAATTTTATTTATTTTTCCTTATAGTAGGCGAAGCATAGAATGTGACGCATTTTTTGGATTTCAAAAATGTTATACCGTTTGAAAGTTATAGTCATTTTTCAATCAGTATATAAATCAACACTTTAGAGGTAGCTCAATTAGAAAATAACTAATAATTACTTACCGAATTCAAAATTTGATAGCAATTATATCGATAGAAAGCTGATAATCTCCTTAAGATACCCTTTTCATTTTATCAAATTCGGGTGAAAAAAAAGTCATTAGCTACATTGTCAAAGTCTGGAACTCAGAGAAATAGGGGAAAAACATGTATTTGAGACAATCCAATAGTTGACCATGTAGGTTTGGTGCGCAAAGCAATACCGAGCCTAATCGGGTACCCGATATTTTTGGGTACCCAATTTTCACCCAAATATGATGGCAGAATTTTGAATTTTCACTTTGCCTCCACTTTCTCCCTCCCATTTCTCCATCCTTCATAAACTATATATTAGTTATATATTAGATATATTAAATATTATATAATATTAATTATATATTAAATGTTATATAATATATATTTTACATTAAATATTATTTAATATATATTAATATTAAAAACTATATATTAGATTATATATTATATAATATACATGTAACATTAAATATTATTTAATTATATATTAATATCAAAAACTATATATTAGATTATATATTATATATAATACTATATATTAAATATTATATAATATACATTTTACATTTTAAATATTATTTAATATGATTCTGAGCATGAGCATGAGTCCCTACAGGGGCATAGTTTTGCCTTTTACAGGCGCCCAAAACCCTAGCTACACAGAAATGGAGGCTTTGAAGAATAGTTCACTGGAGGCGGATTATAGAAGCAGAGGACAAGAGAATCACTCTATTTCCACCGTCTGTGGCTGTGAAATGGTATCTTTCCCTGCTTTTTCAACCAGAATGCTAAATTGCAAATGTTCTTGAAATAGATTATGGTCACCGGACAATTGTACCATGCTTGTTGATAATCCGGTAGCTCAACAGAGTCATTGGGAGGTTAAACAAGAACAACCGAACGGACCTTTGAACCAGCCGAAGATTATGGAGAGTTGGGAAGGGTTTGGTAAAATGAAAAGTTGTACTAGAAATTATGTAGGCACCATAGAATTGACCACATTAATAAATTTAAAGAAGAGATCAACGATGGTGTGACATTATGAGGAAAGCCTTGCTGTTTTGATGGTGCTACCCTGATATTATGAAGAATGTCTTGCCGCTTCAATGCCAGCGCCACCTCTATCTCAGACTTTCACCATTGCTTCTCATCAACACTCTGAGATATGGCAGGGATTGCAAGCTTTTGCATAGCATAGTCCATCATAAATTCTCTATAAATCATCCTGTGTTACAGTATTCTACATGTTTTTTAATGACTTACTCAAAGAATTTAATTTTTACCATAATTTTGGATCCATGGATTGTCATTTTGCGCTCCGAGAGAAGTTGCGGATTGCAAGAATTTGATAAATTTGGTTTATCTCATTTTCTTTCTCTGCCATTTCTAAGTAATACAATTTTGTTTTTGTCCATCTTAAATGATTTCGCCTAAAGTTAATGAATTTTTTTAGATGATTTTGTCTAAAGTTTTAATGAAATTTCTTCCATGGATGCTAATGAAATCTCTTCCATGAATGTTGATAAGATGTTTAAATTCAGAGTTAATAAATTCTATAGCTTGAATGTTCTTTGTTGTAGAAGGTTATTTTCATGGGTTGTGATTCATGCAATTCCTTAATAGTTTCATTCTTAACAGAATTCATAACTAGATTTTCCATAGCCAATTTTCTTCTTGATCATTGCAACATTTTCTCCTCCAGTGAACATTTTGTAATCAGTTGATATACAATCACATTTTTCTCTTGGCCAATTCTGTGGGCTCACAATTGAGCCTCTAGATCCACAAAAGGGTTGAAGTTTGGATCTAGTAGAAGAGTAGTATTAGAAAGAATTCATTCACTAACATCTCATTTGGGCCATGGAGACTCTCTAGGGGTCCTAGTATGCCTTATCATGCATTAGGACCCCTAGAGAGTCCCCATGACCCCTTTTGACACATTGGAATGCTCAAGTGTGTCTTAAGGGGTCTTAGGACCCCTTAAGACACACTTGAGCATTCCAATGTGCCAAAAGGGGTCATGGGACACACTTGAGCATTCCAATGTGTCAAAAGGGGTCATGGGGACTCCCTAGGGGTCCTAGTATGCCTTATCATGTGTTACAACTCCTAGGGAGTCCCCATGACCCCTTTTGACACATTGGAATGCTCAAGTGTGTCTTAAGAGGTCCTAAGACCCCTTAAGAAACACTTGAGTGTCCCAATGTTTCAAAAGGGGTCATGGGGACTCCCTAGGGGTCCTAGTATGCCTTATCATGCGTTAGGACCCCTAGGGAGTCCCCATGACCCCTTTTGACACATTGGAATGCTCAAGTGTGTCTTAAGAGGTCCTAAGACCTCTTAAGACACACTTGAGCATTCTAATGTGTCAAAAGGGGTCATGGGGACTCCCTAAGACCTCTTAAGACACACTAGAGCATTCTAATGTGTCAAAAGGGGTCATGGGGACTCCCTAGGGGTCCTAACATGTGATAAGGTGTACTAGGACCTCTTAAGACACACTTGAATGTTCCAATGTGTCAAAAGGGGTCTTGGGGACTCCCTAGGGGTCCTAACGCCTAATAAGGCATACTAGGACCCCTAGGGAGTCCCCATGACCCCGTTTGACACATTGGAACACTCAAGTGTGTCTGAAGGGGTCATGGGGACTCCCTAGGGGTCCAAGTATGCCTTATCACGCGTTAGGATCCCTAGGGAGTCCCCATGACCCCTTTTGACACATTGGAATGCTCAAGTGTGTCTTAAGGGGTTGTAGGACCCCTTAAGACACACTTGGGATTTCCAATTTGTCAAAAGGGCTCAAGAGCATCTCAAGGGGTCTTAGGACCCCTTCGGACACACTTGAGCATTCCAATGTGTCAAAAGGGGTCATCGGGACTCCCTAGGGGTCCTAGTAAGCCTTATCATGCATTAGGACCCCTAGGGAGTCCCCATGACCCCTTTTGACACATTGGAATGCTCAAGTGTGTCTTAAGAGGTCCTAAGACCCCTTAAGACACACCTGAGCATTCCAATGTGTCAAAAGGGGTCATGGGAACTCTGTAGGGGTCCTAGTACACTTTATCACACACTAGGAACCCTAGGGAGTCCCCATGACCCCTTTTGAAACATTGGAATGCTCAAGTGTGTCTTAAGGGATCGTAGGACCCCTTAAGACACACTTGAGTGTTCCAATGTTTTAAAAGGGGTCATGGAGACTCCCTAGGGGTCCTAGTATGCCTAATCAAATGTTAGGACCCTTAGGGAGTCCCCATGACCCCTTTTGACACATTGGAATGCTCAAGTGTGTCTTAAGGGGTCCTAGGACCCCTTAACACACACTTGAGTGTTCCAATGTGTCAAAAGGGGTCATGGGGACTCCCTAGCGATCCTAGTACACCTTATCACGTGTTAGGACCCCTAGGGAGTCCCCATGACCCCTTTTGACACATTGGAATGCTCAAGTGTGTCTTAAGGGGTCTTAGGACCCCTTAAGACACACTTGAGCATTCCAATGTGTCAAAAGGGGTCACGAGGACACCCTAGGGGTCCTAGTATGCCTTATCATGTGTTAGGACCCCTAGGGAGTCCCCATGATGCCTTTTGACACATTGGAATGCTCAAGTGTCTCTTAAGGGGTAGTAGGACCCCTTAAGACACACTTGAGTGTTCCAATGTGTCAAACTAGGTCATAGGGACTCCCTAGGGGTCCTAGTATGCCTTATCATGCGTTAGGACCCCTAGGGAGTCCCCATGACCTCTTTTGACAAATTGGAATGCTCAAGTGTGTCTTAAGTTGTCCTAGGACCCCTTAAGACACACTTGAGTGTTCCTATGTGTCAAAAGGGGTCATGGGGACTCCCTAGGGATCCTAGTATGCCTTATCACATGTTAGGACCCCTAGGGAGTCCCCATGACCCCTTTTGACACATTGGAATGCTCAAGTGTGTCTTAAGGGGTCCTAGGACCCCTTAAGACACACTTGAGCATTCGACCCCTTAAGACACACTTGAGCATTCCAATGTGTCAAAAGGGGTCATGGGGACTCCCTAGGGGTCCTAGTACACCTTATCATGTGTTAGGACCCCTAGGGAGTCCCCATGACCCCTTTTGACACATTGGAATGCTCAAGTGTGTCTCAAGAGGTCTTAGGACCTCTTAAGACACACTTGAACATTCCACTATGTCAAAAGGGGTCATGGGGACTCTCTAGGGGTCCTAGTATGCCTTATCATGCGTTAGGACCCCTAGGGAGTCCCCATGACCCCTAGGGAGTCCCCGTGATGCCTTTTGACACATTGGAACGTTCAAGTGTGTCTTAAGGGGTCCATATTAGGATCCCTAGCGAGTCCCTATGACCCCTAGGAAGTCTCTCTCTTCCTCTAGTGAACTATTCTTCAAAGCCTCCATTTCTGCATAGCTAGGGTTTATGATGCTTGTAAAAGGCACATTTAATACAAAGATTTAGCTGACCACCTTTAAAGACCTAAAAGAAATGAGAAAAAAATTTAGGCCAAAAATACATACCGCATTTTTGTATGTAGTACCGTAAGCTTCAACAATCCAGCCGGCTTCCTCTATTAAGGCACAAAGAACTTCATTAATGTATGCTCTAGGAGGAAGATTATAATTTCCATATTTTTGCAAGAGATTCTCCAAAATTTGTAATATTATATATAATATATTAGTATATGTATTATATATATATATATATATATATATATATATATATATATATATATATATATATATATATATATATATATATATATATATATATATTATATACATGTTAGTATATATAATACATTAGTATATATATAATATATTATATATATTAGTATATTTAATACATTAGTACATATAGTACATTAGTCTATTATAATACATTAGTATATATATAATATACATTATATATATCATATGCATCTTTTCTATATATATATATATATATATTATATACATCAATATATGTAAAAGTTCAATTTTTTTCATTTGCTCCCACCCTTTTTTCATCAGCCTGGGAATATCGGGTACCCGATAAGGTCTGTGCTTTGGTGGTAGGTTTGCCCAGGTGTACTGACACCCAGGCCTACTAAAAAGTCAACAAGCGCTTTCATGCACTTTTGGACAAGTGAAAAGTGAATATTTTTCACATCGCCACTTTTTGGCCCCTCATGATCTTGCACATACCCATAAGAAGAAGAGAACGATGGCCTTCACCCTATTGATGATGATAGGACTCAATATATTTGGAGGAATGATTGAAATTTGATGTTTTTTATTATGTCAAATAGGTTTTATAGGGTGCCTGAAACCCAATACATATGAAAATTAAGAAAAATAAGTTCAAGTCTTAAAAAATCAGATACTAAGAACAAAATAGGCCACTAGCAAGGCCATAAGAATAGCCAAAACAGAGACAAAGAAAACAAAAAAGAAAACCTCACACAGGGACAGGCAAAAAAAACTAGGGACAACAGTCAGGACAAGTTCCTGAGTAGGGTAACCGCATTGGACTCTAGGAGCTCCATGTTCTTAGCTGCCTCCTTTCTCTTATGGATGTCCATGGACTCTTCATCCTCCTTATTCTTCTTGGATATGGTCATAGTCCTCTTTCTAGGTCTTTCATCTAGCTTCTACACTTTATCCTCTTTTATTATCTGCACTTCTTTCCCTCCTGGATTTTCTTCCATTTTCTCAATAAGAAGCTTGATATGCTCGTTAGAAGCCTTTAGGATATTCAAGTTTTGATCTATGATGCCTTTGAGAGTGTCCTCAAGGCTCAACATTTTCTTGTCCATCTTAATAATCCTAGTTTCCAGAAACTAATAATCCTCAGTCGCTCTGCTATCCTTATTATTTTCAGTCCCATGCACTCTATCTTTGAGATCCCTTAGTTCATGATAAAGCCATTTAACAGACCTAAAGTTGTCCAGCATGTTGTTCTTTGCATTATTAAGGAGGTTAAGCTCCATTTCACTTGTATTATCAATGAGGACCACCGGACCTGGGTCAATCGATTCCTCCTTCTGATCCCACCATCATCACCCTCAAGAACTTTGGGATTAACATCTTTCTTGATAATTGCCATCTTCAAGGTGTTAACATTAAAGTTATGCCATACTTTCTTCCCCTTGATAGAATCACTACTTGTGATACTCCTTGTCAATCTGGTCCTTGTCTTCCTCCAAATTGTGGGGGTGAGGAGACTAGAGAGAGGAACCTTCCTGGTAATTATCTTTAGGTTTTTCCTAATAAGAGTGTTGGATCTTCTCATGGGGGCTAGAGGGGGTAGTGTTTCTATTTCTCATGACCCTCTCCTCAGGAGACAACCAGCCAGAGCATTTTCCCCTGTGCTTGATTTTTTTGTTCAAAATTATCTCCATAACATGTTCCCTTTTCTTCTTGTCTTTTCTATTGGTGACCTCCTCCTCATCATCAATATTCATCCCTTCCTCTTTGTCATTATATTCCTCTTGTGAGGAAATAACAATTCTAGCCTTATTTTTGTAGGGTTTTTCTTTTTTAAAAGAGCTAGTAGTTCTATTTTTTGGTGTCACAATACTCCAGGTCCTCTGAATGCAGACCCATACTATCTTTAGAGTTCAAGGAGACATAATCAGAGCCAAAAACATCCACTCTATCCTCATTAAAAACAATTTCCTTCCCCAATATTTGGGATTTGAAATATTCATAAATCAAGAGTAATAACCCCTTGTGAAATGTAGGATTAGCAACATCCGTGTCCCTATAGCCATTCATTTTTTCATTGATATAAGCATATAAGTAGAAAGGGATGGAGACCTTTATACCATGTCTGAAGTGATTTAGAAGGATGAAATGGTAGGTCCTTATCCTTTCAAACTTGGTATCCAACACCACATAAGAGATGAGAGCTCTCAGGACAAATCTCCACAACATTTTAATCCCTTCAGGTTGGTAGTGCGTACCCACTTTGGTGATGGATTTATTCTCATCCTCATCCCTCATAAAATCATTGACCGCAGAGTCTGAGATTTTCCAATCCCTATAAAATTTCTTACCCACAATGGGAACACCACTGAAATTCAAAATAACCTCCTCAATGACAGTGAAATTTCTCCCATCTATCACCACACAACCCTCATTCCAGCTGTTCACAAATATTTTGGTCACTACCGAATTTATACCATGTAGCCTTTCAATGAATATAAAAATTCCCCCTTTTTCCAGAGAATCCTAGAGCTTGGACCATCTCTTCCATTTCTCACTATCATTCAAGGGCTCCCTTCTGTTTCTTTCACCTCCTATAGCACAAAAGTGGTTTAGATAGGCTCTCTAGTTTAACAAATTGCAACTAGTCAGATTATTTCTCGCCCATGTTTTCCATATATTTCTTCTATTTTTCCTTAAAAGGTAGCTTTTAACTTTGGGAATGGACACCTAGAAAGCATGTGAATGAGACACAGTGTAATTTCCCTTCTTGTCAATTCGGTGCTTTCCATTTATGGGAAATAATATCTGATAAGAAACATTAATTTTTGTTATTTCTAATTATGATTCCCTCCTTTCCCTAAACTCTATCCCTTTTCACTAAATCCTTCACCTCATGAAGAAGATCTCCACCATGAAGCCATCTAATCATTGCATCACTTTTAATGGCCAAGTTGGAAAATACGTTAGCAACTTGGTTGGCTTCCCTATACATGTGGGATATGTGTAATTTTTCAAAGGATTTTAAGAGAGAACACATTTCTTCAATCATATTGGTTATGTTCCATGAAGGGGAATGATGAGAGTTTAAACAATTAATGATATTTTTAGAGTCTCCTTCGAGCCATAGATTTTTCACACCAATTTTATGGGAAAGTTTAGTAACTTGAAGAGATGCGTTAGCTTTAGCATAGTAGTTAGATTGGGTACCAAGAGGGAGAGAAATGAATGTAATCCCCATACCATAGCAATCTGATCACTCCACCACTTCCCACCTTTCCTAGATTACCCTTGGCTGCACCATTAAAGTTACCCTTAGACCAACCTTCCAGGGGATAGCTCTAGGTGTAATTTTTCATTTTATTTTTGTTATTCTTAGGGTCAGTATTTTGGTCTTTACCTTCAAAAGGGTTAGTTTTTCCATATATAATAAAGTTTTCTTTTAAAGGATGGTGAATCTTTTTAAAGATGATTTTGGTAGGAGCACAACAATCATGAAATATATGATTGTTATGCTATTTCCACACTCCCCAACAGAGATGTAGGAGTTCCCAAGAGAAAAAAATTTGAGAGTCAGTGTTCTTAAAAGGCAGGGACCATTGAGAAAAAAGATCTTGGATAGAGGAGGGAAAGCACCAGAATAGCCCAAAAGAAGAAAGGAGATACTGTCAAATCTTACAAATAAAAGGGTAGTGGATAAAAAAGTGGTCCACAAACTCTTCTTGGCATCTAAAAAGCACACACCTATTAGGATCTGGAAACCTCTCTTCAGAAGATTATGTACAGTGAGGATGCAATTCTGAAGGAAAAGCCAGAAGAAGACATTAATTTTGGGAATAAGGCTAGGAAACCAGGCTTTGTCCCCAAAAGGCCCCATCGGGTGAGCCTTCTGAAATCAGAATATCTTAAGAGGGGGAAAGAGAAACCACATTAAGGATAATTTGAAGAGGAATTAGGGCCTGAGAAATATAGGAAAAGTTCACCCAAGAATTTCCTACTCTATAATTATAGACCTGAGAACTACATTTTTGGATACACTCATCCATCCACATATTGAAAGGCTCACAGTCCTACAAGGGTCCCAGCTAGAGCCAATTATCATTCCAAAAGTTAATAATTTGACCATTTCCAATTTTATATTTACCCTTAGATTTAGCAATATCCTTAGCATTAAGGAGTCCATTCTATATCTAAGAACCTTTCAAAATATCATTAGAACTAGAAAAATGGTTTATAGAGTTGTTAGAAAGATACTTATCTTCAAAAGTGTCACACCATTCCCCCTTGCTATTGAAAATGCACCAAATTTGTTTTTCTTGGAGAGATTTATTGAAAGGTCTAATCCTCCTTATCCCTAATCCACAAGCTCTTTTAGGAAAAAAAACTTTTTCCCAAGAAATAAGAGGGCTTCTCTTACATTCTTTGGTCCTTGACTAGAGAAATCTTCTCTGAATTATATCCATCACCTCCAAAATTGTAGAAGGTATAGAAAAGAGACTTAGAGCATAAGTGGGAATATTTTGTAGGGTAGATTTAACTAGCTAGATTTTTCCTTCTTGACTGAGAGTGATCCCCTTCCAACCAGCCAATTTCCTGTTGAATCTATCAATGAATTTATTCTAGAAAGCGTCAGGGGGTTTAATGCCTAAAGAAAGACCCAAATAATTTGAGGGAAGAGAATCAATGCAACAACCTAGAATATCCACAATTCTCCTCTGTCCCTCCTCAGGAGTGTTGATGAATAAAATTGAGCTTTTAGTCCAATTAATGGATTGACTAGTAGCCCTTGTGTAGGAGTTGAGAAAGTTCTTCAACAGTCTAGCTTCACTCATTAAAGCCTCCCCAGCTAAAATAGTATCATCCATGAACTGTTGGTGAGAAAAGACAGTGTTACTAGATGATGGCTTTATACCTTTCAAAACCCCAAACCTCATAATGACTTAAATAAGTCTCCCAAGGAATTCAAAAAGAATAATGAAAAGAATGGGGGAAAGGGGGTCTCCTTGTCTCAAACACCTAGAATATTTGAAAAAAGATGACGGGGAACCATTCACTAGAGTCACCAGCAAAGGAGTGGAAATGAGTTGATTAATCATCTTACAGGTGTTCAAATTAAAACCAAAGGCTCCTAGCACCCTGAGTAGGAAAAGCCAGTCAACACAATCATAAGCCTTGGACAAGTCAAGCTTGAGAAGGAAACCTTCCCTCTTTCGAGTATCTAAGGAGTGGATCACTTCATGGACTTCCATTATGGAATCAAGAATTTGTCTGCCAGGGATGAATCTGGACTACTAGTGAGCTATGATAGAAGGGAGCACCTTGATAATTATAGAATTGAAGACTTCAAAAATTATCTTGTATAAGGAGTTGCATAAACTAATAGGTCTAAAAAACTCCATCGAGTCAGCCCTCAAGACTTTAGGGATGAGAACTAGGAATGTGGTATTAATTTCTTTGAGGAGGTTTTTTGATCCAAATAATTCATGCACCGCTTTAACTAAATCAAAGTTAACCACTTCCCATAAAAGATGGAAGAAGAACATCAGGAAACCATCTAGTCCTTAGGCTTTGTAACCCGGGAGAGAGTCCAAGGCTTTTTTAACTTCTTCCATATTTGGAATAGCACATAAAACTTTTTTTTGATCTTCAGAGATGATTTTGGGATTGTTGTCATGGAGGGTATCCTAATCCTCCTTTGAAAGCTCATAATCTTTGGACAAGAGGGAGGAGAAAAAATAAATAGCTTCATTATAAATACTCTTATCATCCGACAAGAGTTGGTCCCCCTTCTTTAGACTACTAATTCTATTAGTAGTCATGTGCTTCATTATTGATAAGTGAAAGAACATTGTGTTTTGGTCTCCTTCCCTTAACAAAATAGATCTAGATCTTTTCTTTCAAAAAATTTCCTCCTTCCCTATTATATTATGGTACTTGGAAAACATATATTTCTCCTTAAGAAGCCTATTCTCATCATACCCCTCTCTGAATTTCCTCTTGAACAAGGTTTAGATTAGAGATAGCCTTATCTTTCCAAGAAAAGATATTACCAAATTTTTCCATGTTCCACTATTTGATATTCACCTTAATATTTCTATATTTTTTAGCCACCCTAAACATAGACAAACCATTAACATCTATATTCTACCATTTCATAATTTTTTTTATCTAGTATGGATGGGTGGTCCACATCTTCTTGAATCTGAAGGAGAAACTCCTTTTCCTAGCAAGTAAGTCCAGAGAAAGAGAGAGGGGTGAATAATCCGAGCCAATCCTCACCAAAGAAGATACGTTACAATTGTAAACATTCAACCAATCACCAATGATCAAAGCATGGTCTAGTAAGACTTGGATGCATTCCCGCCAAATTCTCCTCTTGGACCAGGTGAAACTTTCACCCTGAAGGTCCACATCTAAGATGGCTTGGTCGTTGATGAATTCCATGAGATCTTTCTTTCTTTCCAAATCAGAAGAAATACCACCTTATTTTTCCCCTTCTTTGAGAGGGGTTTTAAAGTCCCCCATGATAATCCTCTTTGAAAGATTACATAAAGAACTTATGCCTTTAATTCTTTCCCATTATGATCTTCTACCTTTTTATAATTAGGAGCACAAATATTCATGATATACCAACTTTTATTATCTTTTATTCTAGTAAAATTCATGAGAAGCAAAATAACTTCTTCATGGATGACTTCAACCTTTAGGCGAGAGGAGTTCGACATAGTCATCAGACCTCCAAAAGCTCCTTCAAAGCTAGAAACACTAATTTCCATAGATTTATAGAATCTAATACCCTCAAGCTTATCCTTCTTCATCTTAGTTTCTTGTATTAACATAATATCTCGTCTATGATCCCTAATCATATTCCTTATAACATCCTTCTTATGTGATCCATTTAGCCCATGAATATTCCAAGAGATGATTTTCATTTCTTTTTGGATGTACAAGCTTTGAGGATGGTATTTTGGGTTCCATCCTCTATGTTCTTGTTGGCTTCTTCTTTCCAGACCTGGCTCACTTTCTTTCTCCTTGTAGTTTTCAATTTAGCCCCTACATTAGCTTTATTCCTACTTTTGGTTGTTGCTGGAGAGACTAGTGAAGGATCCCTATTGTTAGATTTCTTCTTATTTTGAACCTTGGTCTAGTCTCCCTCCTCCCATTCTTTATATTTTACAAAGAGTTCTTCCATTATAGTGAATTTCCCTAGGGAAGTTGATTTAAGGAGTTCCTCCATCTTATAAACTTGTCTAGAAGGTGTGTACTATGTGCTATGATTAGGGTTTGAATCCTATGAGGACACACCCATATACTTATATTGTTTAGGACTGGATATCCCATCTTCCAAATAAGGATCAAGGGAATCTCGAACAAAGGATAGTTGAGCCATCCCTGGGCAAGAATCCCCTCCTTCAGCTACTCTCATCTCTTCCCTAGCTCTGACCTCTCTTGAGACTTCTTGTAGGATATTGACTTCAAGAACCTTATTCTAGTCCCATTTAGGGGAGGAAACTCCTCCCTTTCCATAAAAAATTCATTTTGAAGCTGGATGATCTCCCTAGGATCATTATTTTTATTTTCTACTATTCCCTCTTGGTTTTTAAAAACTTCTAGGCTTACCACAATTGAATCCTTTTTCTTTCTAAATTTTTGGGTATTAGCCTCAATTCCATCTTGGGGCTTTAGGTTTTTCTCCCTTATTGAGCCTGCTAGATCCTAATCCTTGGTGTTTCCAACTTTTCTTAGGGCCTTCATGGCTTTCCTTTCTTTTTCCAATGTCAAGAGCACATGGCACAATTTGGCATAGCGTCCATCTTTCTTGCAGTGGAAATAGGCAAAGGGCACACTCTCATAATCCTATTTCTACACTCTTTTTCCTAGTTTTGAGTGAATCTCTATGATCTCTAGTATATATTTTCCCTCTTCCACCTATATGCAAATCCTAGCATAAGTGAGGCACTACCTAGCCACCATCATAGGATCTATCGATATAAGTTCTCCAAAAGATTTAGCTATTCCATTAAAGACATCCTCATACTAGTATTCCAAGGGAAGTCCTAGTAATCTTACCCTCACAGGGGCTTGAACAAAGAAAGAATGATTAAGATCCAAATTCGGAGACCATTTTTGCAATGCCAAAGAGGATTTCCCTATGGTCCATGTACCATCACATAATATTTTGGCTAAATCCTTCTGGCATGAGAACTCAAAAGAAAAAAAAGCATTTCACCATTGATGTTATTTGAACTTGACACTTTATGTCCCATTTTTTCTTATAAAAATCCCTTACTATGTCAATATTTGGCCTCAAACCAACAAATTTTCCAACTAGAGTAAGAGCCATGGTAGCAATATTATGGTCAACCAATTCGTCAGGTACTGCAATAACGTATTTTCCCTTTTCCTTATTAGATAGGTCCTTTATTATTGGGAAAGAATACTTGCTTGTGGGATTTACCCCAAATAATGTTGACCACTGACGGTTCAAGGCATTCCCTTCCTGATCACATGACTGGGCCCATGTTCCTGAGGCTAGATAGGGAAGAATGCCATAAAGCCCATCCACCCCCATGTCCCCTTTTTTTGGATCTTTATGTTTGTCACGTGGGGCCCCTTCATTATTTTATGAATCTTTCATGTCCTGATCTGCCTGAACTCCATCAATAGAAGAATCTGAAACACCCAGATCATGTAAACTAGGTTTCCCGTCTGCTCCCACTCTCACTCGCTCCATTTTTTATTTTTGCTCCCCTGATTAAAATTTTATGTTTCAAGTGACAACCAATAACTCCTTCCATATCATAACTCTTATGCAGACGAGGACAAAAAAATAAAGATTTGATGTTATTACTATTACAATTCTTGATTTTTTTGTCCTTGTCTGCATAAGAGTTATGATATCGAAGGAGTTCTTGGTTGTCACTTGAAACACACTTAGTTGTTTCATTTATTACAATATCTAAATATTGGTTTATGTTTTGGTTTAGTGAGAATATGATGAAGTTTTTTTGTTGGCTTAGATTATCATGGAAAAATTCTTTTACATTATAATTTCTAGTCTACTTTTATTCTTAGTGTTATTTGGAAAGTGGTATTTTATATAATAATTCCATGCTTACCGTCTTTTTATCTATTTTGAATACTTTAGGAATCCCACCTCTTTTTGGTGTGATCACTCTATATTTCCTTTCAAATATTTTGGGTGGACTTAAGAATTATGGTGTTGAGTCTACACCAGTATTTAATGGGACTAACTATGTGATTTTGAGAAAATAGTCAGGCTATGAATTTCTCTTCTTAGGAGTTTACGTTTATATGTGGCTTGAAATTGGAAGGGTTCACTAGAAAGAATTGGGATTTGTGGTCACTATTCACCAATATCTTGGTGATAAGTACTATGCTATAGAACTTTCTTTTGAACTGGTTTTGAAAGCTAAGGAATAAAAAAATATTAATTTTTGAGGTTAGAGACACTAGAGGATGGAGGAATTTGGTTTGAAAAAAATTAAGTCCCTTTCTTTTTGTTTCACGCATTTGCCTATTTATTTTTCCTTGTACTCTTTGGGTTTTTTTAACATTAAAAATCTTGGTATTCAGGGGTATATAATGTTCTCCATGAATTATCTATGATTTTAGACTCCAAGGGTTTCCTTTTCTTGATTTTTTTTCCCTCGAGATTCTAGAGTTCAAGACCCTAGGGTACTCAAGAAAGTTTTATTCTTATGGTACATGAAAACCTAGGATCTCGATTCTCTATACATATTGGAGTTTCAAAATCCATAGCCTATTCCTATCCAAATTTGATATGCCTTAGAGGCCAACTATATAAATCCTAGAAGGGATCATTTGTACTTACCAAGTTTATAAAATGCATTCTAATTCCTTCTAGAAAAACCTATTCCTTTGTAGAGAATTTGATCAATCAAGCTAGAGTATTTTCTTGTGGACTTCCATACCTCACCCATGTGCCTTCCTTAGTTTATCTATTTACAGGTAGGGTGTTCTCCTTCCTCCCATTTTATATAATTTATGTTTTAGTTTTTTATACTTTTTTAGCTCACTTGTTTTCTTTCCTTCTTGTTAGAAATAAATATTTCTTTGAGAAATACAATAGTTTAGCAAATTTAAGTCATTTTAGCCTTTTACCCTAGTTGTGCATCAACCCGAATCATAATGCTTCCTCCAAACTAATCCAAAATATCAAAAATAGGGTTTTTGTAAGGTTCAACCTTTTCTTTAGGATGTATAGTCGTAGGGTTTTAGAAACATAAGAATTGTCACTATGGTGGTTTCTCTTTTCTATCGATGCCTAAGTTCCAAAGTATTATTACTTTCTCACACATTTTATTGAGCAATTACATTGTTTCAATAAGGGCTAACATGTCTCTACTATTGCAACTAATCTTTTAATGAAGTATTTTTAGTGCCTTTAAATTATTAATTTTGTCTCTTAATCTAAAATAACATAAATATTATGTTTGTGATAGAAGCATATGTTTCCGTATAATTTATCAATGTTAGATAAATTTCACACACATAGTAATAATATAGGTAAGAGAATTTCATTTATGAAACATATGAAGTTTAATGGTTAGACTTTGTTGCTCTTTTTTAAGGAAATGGTACTAATACCATCCTTTATATCCATACCTTATATGATAACGTTTATTCAATTGAATTTATCATGGTTAAAATTCTTAAACTTAAAGATTTAGACATTAGTAATAATATATGCATGATCATTGAGATAGCTAGACTCTCTTACCCTTTTAAATCTAATAATTTTAATAGTAAACTCATTTGATAGCTTTCAACCAACCTAGATTTTTTTCTTTTTGGAAACCCTTTACTTTAGCCTTTTTGAATTCACCCCTCTACAATTGTAACCTATGTCAATGAATTTAAAATAAAAACTTGAAGAATATTTATAAAAGGGTACATAAGGCATGCTCTTAAACCTATCTTATCCATTGTATTTCCTCTATCAAGAACACATTACATCATTTCTTTTACCGAATTATATAAGATATCATGCTCTTGTATTAATCTCTACTTTTGTGAAAAAAGTAATCACTCCTATATCAAATTATATCCAATGAAGATTTTGTGGATATTAGACATGACCTAATTTTAGTTTTCCTCTTTTGAAAAATTTGAACTCTACTAACAACCAAAGATTTTTAGGAAACACCTTAAATCTGAATATTTAATGGAGACACCTAAAATTGTCACCACTTAAGTGAATAAATATTTTATCTTATCAATTATTTTACCAGAATGTATTCTATTATTTAAATAAATAGATATTATTCTTAATTTAATTCATTAACCATTTGTCTCCCATAATTACATAATTATTTATTTATTTAATTATCTAATTCTTACACCTTTTTCCTCTATAAATTAAATATATTTTTTATTTGATGAATTAGTTTACTATATTTTCCTTTCTAATCCTAGCCTTTTATTCTGTTCACATTGATCACAATCTAAATTCATAGGTATGTGACAAATGTCTTAATTCACCTTTTATTTTCCATCTCCCACCATTGCTAGACTCATTGAATTGAAAGATATGTTATCAAATGTCAACATCTCTACCTAATCCTCACTTGTTACTTATTCTTACCCCTTCATTTCTAAACAATCATTGAATTGAAAGATATGTTATCAAATGTCAACATCTCTACCTTATCATTAGTTGTTACTTATTCTTATCCCTTCATTTTTAAACAACCTCTGAATTGTATTCATTCCTACCAACCCTCTTATCTTGGTCATTCATTCTTTAGCCTTTTTTTTTAGCTCCTTCCTTGTTTCTTTTGATGACTTCTATAAAAGAACATCTTTCTTTCTCATTTGAGCCTAATGCAAAAATTGAATCAATTAAAGTAATGGTATAACTTTTTTTATTTTATCATTTTACATTTCATGAAGAAGAACTCTATTAGTTATTTATTGAATTAGTTTTTAGATTTAGACTTGTGGTTGAGTTGTTAGTGTTTACAAATAAGATTTTAAATTTAGCATACATCAATAAATATAACTTATTGCAAAAAATATATTTAAAAGTGATTGGTAATAATATTTATTTATTAAATTTTAACATGAGAAGATGATGGTGTATAAACCATGATTAACAATATTCATTTACAAATTTAACAAGTAAAACTTGTATTATAACTTAATTTTTATTGATTCTATTTTAAAATTCATTATTTTACATCATTGATTCCTTCACATATTTTTTTCCTTTTTTTCCTTCAATCGTTTGATTGAAACTATTTAATTATTTCTTTTTGTATAGATTAAAATAAACAATGCTTAACTAAATCCTCTAATCTTAATTTCATTACTAAACTAGATCGTTGGAAGGTCTACTTTAATATATTTTGTATTTTCACAATGACTCACATTTTGAATCTTGAAGCTAGAATTGATGAAATCTCTTAGGCTCCGTTTGGTTGAGGAATTATAATTTGACTCAAAACCTGATGATCTCAAAATAAGGTTTTGAAATTCCAGTTTTGTGTATTTAGAAGATAGTTTGGAATGTTTGGCTGACCCGGAAGATGACTGAGACAATCCATCTTCTGCGTTTGGTTGCCAATTTTGAAAATAGAATTAGAACTAAGAAATTCCTATTTCTGTGTTTGGTTCTAGAATTCAAAATTGGAATTAGATTATCCATTTATGTGTTTGGTTCTACATTCCGAATTGGAATTGGAATTTGATAAAAAAGAATTAAGTTTTTTTAAATGTTAAATAATGTTTAATTTATTTTATCCATTTTTTATTTATATTTTATTTTATTAATTTATATTTTTATATAATAAATCATAAACAAGATTAACTTGTTGAAATTTATGTTTTTTTTTTTCACTTATATTTTGAATAACAAACTTCAATTTTTTATAATTTTACAGATTATCACAAACAAACAAATAACAAGGAAATAATCGTTACATTGCTCGATATCACATCAAAATATAAACAAGTATTATAGTCTACATCAATATATATATATATATATATATATATATATATATATATCTCTATCTCTATCTTTATCTCTATCTCTATCTCTATCTCTATCTCTATCTCTATCTATATCTATATCTATATATATATCTATCTATCTATCTATCTATCTATCTATCTATCTATCTATCTATCTATATATATATATATATATATATATATATATATATATATATATATATATATATATATATATATATATATATATATATATAACTATTTCTGCATAATGACCCAACAAAGTAGTACGATTGTTGCACAAAGAAAACATCGTAGAAACATGACATCAACTTTATAGGTAGCCTCCACTTTTTCCATTGATGTACTTTGTGCGAAAATAGATATCTCGAGTGCCTTACAAGACTTGCACTCATCATCCACACTATGTATATGTGTCAATGATGCAGATGATGTAGACAAAGATGGGGCATCATGCCCACCAAGAGTAGTCACATCCACCATCATCCTAAAATATAAATCTAAGTTAGTATTGCTATAATGATTAATATTTATTCTTTGTAAGCATTAAATATAGTGCAATTTACAACCTTTTTCTTATTTATGCAAGTCCAAAATTTATGCTTTAGATTAGTGTCTATGTGTGATGTCCTCAACATCCAACGCACTCCATCACCACAGTCAGACATAGGGACATTTATCCTAGGCATCACCACTGTATCAAACAATTTTTTATTCATTCATACTATTGAAGCAACCAAACTTAGTATTGGAGACAGATAGAAAAATTCATATAACAACATGACTATTTTCTATCAATACAAAATGAAAAAGTTTTAATTATGTTGATATTAAAAATTTATACAAAAAATGCAATGAAACATCCATAACATCAGATAGAAGATGGGGAAGAACAATATCCATGAATTGAATGGTGGTGTGAAAACACACCATTAAATAAGAAAACATATAGAAATCCATGCTCTACACCCTTATGCCTCACATTCGGCAAGTAACCTTCTCATATCCTGCTCATTCTTCCCATTACTGTCTATATTGTTAGATAGTCAATCCTGCGTATACAAACTAAACATGATAGAAAAAAAAGGAATAATTTAAATGGAATACACCAAGGAGTACCATCAGGAATATTGACCGTTTACAAACATGAATAGTAAACAATCATCAGATAGCTCATTTTTTTATCAGAAAATGTGGAGTCTCCCACATTTATGTACATTAGATTTTTTATGAGATAATTCATTGCATTCAAGTGTGTACATATTTTTTTTGCATCAACATTTCAGATGACACTTTGTGATCCATCATCATGATGAAATAGAGAAAAAAGAATGAAAGAGAGCAAAATGATGGACTTTTCTTTCAATCCTTTTTCTCTCTTTCATCCCGATGAAGGATCACAAAGTGTGATAAAAAATGTTGATGCAAAAAATATCTACATAATTGAATCCAGAAGCTATTTCAAACATTTTTAATATTAACATATGTGTAGTCTCAGAATATCATTATATGTGTAGTCTCAGAACTATCCATTTATGTTTCTTTACCTATCATTTGGTTTTGAAAAATGAATGAAATATTAAAAGAAATTCAAGATGAAATAGACCATTGAATAAAGTAGAAGTATTCCACTTAATTTCCTAATGCAATAGTAATAACATATGCAATGAGTATATACATATAACATAGGACAAAATCATGAACGATACAATCATCTACCAAAACACATTTATATCACCATCTGTTCTCAAGAACTAGAAATGGACAGTTCTGAGAGTACACCTTAACAATGCATTAAATTAAGCATTCATCATGTGGTACTCCTTGGTGTATTCCACTTAAATATGTTAAAAGAAACAAAACTAACAAACTCAAGAAAAACAATAATCTTTTTTTCTATTTCATGTTTGACTAACACTCCAAATCCATAATTTATCAAATTTGATAAAATATGGATTTGGAGCGTTGATAAGACAATGAAAAGAAATGAGAAAACAACCTTTTCACAATGATGTCAACTAGAAGAGGTCATTGCAGGTGAAAATGTTACTACAAAAGTTTTGGTCCATGAAAGTCTGAATTCACTATATCCTAATGGATATTGTAAGCTTAACAAGACTTAAAATTAAAATTAGTGCTAGATATTTGTAGGAATTCCTATTAATAGACCATATGTTATGTAATATTTGAATGTACATAATAACATACAAATATATCTCTAAAAATTAAAAAATGTATGTGCAACACTTTCTTGACACAACATTTTATTTAAGAAACTATTACCCCTCCATTGACTGCCTAAGTTTAATGAAACCTTAATGTAACTATGCTTGGAAAGGGATGCACACAATCTACATTGTGGAATTCAAATACAATATTTATCTATGCAATCAAAGATATATAGAAACATAAGAAATGAAAAATAAAAGGAGAGAAACATTAAAATTTCTAAAGTAAGGAATATATCCCTTGGCATGAGTATGTAACAAGATGATTGAATAATAATGCTAGTTCTTGTAAGAATTTTAAATTTACATCTCATTCTTCACTATGACTATGTTCACAGAACATAAATATCCCAAGGCATTATATACATAGCTCTCCAAATACACTATGCATGTAGATTCATGTAACAAAACATGTAAATGGATTAAGAAGCGGTAGATTTCACTACAAAAGCACCTATAAATCTAGAGATCTGATCACATGGCATCAACAGTGGTTCCATTAGTTGAAAAATGCAATAACCCCCCTTTCATGGAGATCCCACCAGAGCTTTACCTACCACTTTACCTTTGCAAAGCTTTAACCTCTTAACTGCTAACATATAAATTCATCTTCCTATTAAATGTGTACCCCGCTATCTTGATTTTGAATGAGACACTAGACATGAAGTCCCTTCAAGTATGAAATGACTAATGTTATATGCATTTATATTAGATGAATAGAAAAACTATGAGATCCTTTTAGAGGTGAAGGATTTCATAGCCAAAAAACTTTACGTAAGTTTTTATTCTAGGATCTAATTGCTATTATTTTATTAAGGATTCAAGGCTATGCCACAAATGGTTCTCCACTTAATTTATGTACTCATATATGCATTAAAAAAAACTTTTATAATCAATCCTATTTGTAGATATATTATTGTGGGACCTATCAATATTTTTTAACCATAAATGTAGAGGCTATTAGATATTTAAATAATTAAGATGAAAAAAGAGCTCAAGATTGACTTATTGATATTGTCCTTTATGTTAGAATGTGATGATATCGATTGTTCCTCTCACTAAGATGTGTGCCCTCACTTCCATTACGATCCTTCTTATATTGAATGATTGATCTTAATCACTCACCCATATAAAAGTATAATTACTATTAATAGTGCATCTACATTGTAAGAACCATGGCTATAAATCTTGGAGCTTAAAACTACCTTCTCATTTGAGAATGCATATTCTGTAGGGTACTTAGATTAAATTATAATATTTTTTTTCAAGATATCCCATTATTTTATAGATCAATACACATGTGATATCTTCTAGACCCCAAAGAGAAGTAGACATTAAGAGGGAGTTAAACATGGAAATATTTTGTGCCCCTTTAAGATGAAAAAGATCAAGACACTAGTATAAAAGATTATGCAATAGAAGCTGGTTTTAGAAAGCCTAAAATTATAGAGATCAATATTTTTGAGAATGATGAGACAATGATAGTAATGCACAAGAATATCTTATCCTATTTTCGATTAAGTAAAACAGGTTTTAAAGGGTGCCTGAAACCCACAAGAAAGTTTAAAAGAAGTAGAAACAAGTTTAGTTCAGAGGTAAAGCATTAAAAAAAAAAGGGATAGAAAGGCCATCCAAGAAACAACCACTAAAAAGGAAAGAAAAAATAGAGCAAAAAGAGGCAGGCACTAGAAGTCAGGTTAAGCCAAGCTCCTGAGCATGACGACAACATTGCATTCGAGAACCTCCATCATCTTTGTTGCCTCTTTAACTTTCTGAATGTCTTAGGGTCCATGGGAGCCATCATCCACCCTATTTTTCTTTGTTTTGGCTTTAGTTCTTTTGCCTAGACCCTTGCTGGGCTTCTTCTTCTCTTCCTCCATAGTCCTTTGATCAATCCTGTTGTCCATCTTTTCTTCCATTTTGTTGATTAGCAGCTTAATGTGGTCATTGGATGCTTTAAGAATGTTATAGTTTTTCTTAGTAATACCCTTTAGGGTGTCCTCTAGACTGATCATTTTAGATTCCAGGTGCTTAACCCTAGCCTCTAGGATATGCTTTTGCTTGGTGGTTTTGTGATCCTTGTCATCAGTACTCTTAATTTTTTCTTTGAGGTCTTTAATTTCATGGAAGAGCCATTTGAAGGACTTGTACTAATCCAGCATACTATTCTTAGTATTGTTGAGGAAGTCCATCTCCATTTCCCCAGCCTTATTGTTGAGAACCACCAGAGTGGGGTCAATCAACTCCTCCTTATGGATTTTGCCTTCGGTATCCTCCAAAATTTTAGGGTAAATGGCCTCCCTTATGATCCCCATGCGCACTATATTGATATTGAAGCTCCTTCAAACCTTTTTCCCTTTTCTAAAATCTTGACTTTGATATTCCCCTCTCAAATATCTTTTCATGTTGTTTATGATGATATTACAGATATTTGAGGTCAACATATGTGTGGGCATGTGCAACGTTTGTCTTTTTAATAGGAAGTGTAGATATAATGGTATTGATGGAAAGACGTAGTATTCATCTTTGTAGTTGTAGGTCTGATTTGTTCATGAAAAAAAGTTGTTGAAAAAGGTGTGCATGTTGTACACTACAGATATTGATATGCAACATTTGGGTGTAAAGATTTTATTGTTATAGTGATATAGAATGCAAATATTAAAATATTGATTTTACATGATCTCTTCAAAGCAGAGCATCCTATAGAATACAATTTGTATTTAGTGGCTCTGTTGAAATGGATTGGGGCATAATTACAAGACAAATATAGATGAATCATTTGATACAATTAGAGTAATCAAAGGCATCAAAAGACTATACTTGACTTCCTAAATTCAAAATAGCTCACAATTCCCTCTTATAAAAATAAAAGAACAAAAAGTTTAAGGTTTTGAATAAATATGATAAATACATTATGAATGACCATTTTGCCTAATTCTAATATCCAGGCATTCCAGATAGGTTCCTTAGATTTAGCTTCAAGTTATACCAATATATGTAGATGATGAAACCATGGATGGAGATGTTAGGGTCTCTTCAACTAATATTTATGTCTTCTAGGTTATCAGACAATATTCATATACCTCAGAACCATATTTTTTCAAAAGGACCCGAAAAATCAGCAAATAAGGGCCTCATTCAAAATTCTTTTTGTTTGTTTTGAAGATTAAGCCATTTTAAGAAACTATGAGTTTTTACAAAGGTCGACCAGGGGTAAATTAAATTTTGAAAATTAGTATTAGAAAAATTATAGGACAAAGAAGCTTAAAAAACCCTAAATCTTACTCAGACAAGTTAGGAAAAAAATACTAATACCTTTCACAAAAAAAATTAGGCCACAAGTAGAGGAATGGAACTTACAAGTGTTTCACAGCTACAAACCCTTTGCACTTAAATTTTGGAAACTTAGCACACACAACACTTATATGTAGTTCAATTGTAACAAATAGTGGGAAAGTCTCTCAAATAATACTTCAGCATACCCAGATGTTCAAAATTTGGAAGTCTATCTTGCATATGAAGGATATAGTTTTTTACTATAATGCATGTTACAGATTGCAAGGTAAAACTAGGTGAAGCATACCAGTTAGATCATCTCTCATGATTTAAGAAAACAAACTATTGACCAAAAAAATAACTTTACAATATCTTTGAAAAGGAAGAAGCATGGTTTAAGTGTTTGTAAGAGTGTAAATGTCTAGTTTTTGTCAACAAAAGGGAAAACCCTTTTAAGTCTAGGAGAGAATAATTTGTTCCATCTAAATGTTCCATTAAAATTCCCAAGACTAAAAGTAAGGAGTCACTATTCTCAAAAAGGTGTGTTTAGTTTCATTTTAAGAAAACTAAGGGTTCCAATCGTAATAAGAAAAGAAGAGAGTGATATCTCTCTAATATTGATATCCAATGAGACAACTATCAAAGTGCATTTTCTACAATGACTCTAATGCATCCCAACCAAATGTCTTCTCTCATTGTGCAGAGATTTTAATCCAAGAATAAGGACATATTTTTTCCCTTCCTTGGAAGGACATATCACTGAGCCATAATAGGATTCCTAGAGAGATCCCTTATCCAATTTGTCACCTTCAACAACTAACACATCTTGTGGTTAACAACAATCAATTATCAGGGAATTTGCCTGCAAGTTTGGGAAAATATTACGATCTACAATTGTTGGATCTCTCCAATAATTAGTTCAATTGACACATACCTCATGAAGTGGCCAATCTTCCTAATTTACAATTTTATTTCAATTTGTCTAGAAACGCATTGCAACGATCTCTGCCTCTTGAAATTGGAAAGATGATTCATGTTCAAGCTATTGATGTTTCAGCTAACAGGTTGGAAGGTCAAATTCCAGCCACTCTAGGTAGCTATGAACAACTTGAATATATGAATCTTTCTTCAAATGAATTACAAGGCTCAATACCAAATTCTCTCAACAAATTAAAAAGTCTTGTGAGTATGGATTTATCTTCCAATAATAATTTAGGTTTGATCCCTATGTCTCTAAAGTTATTGAATATGCTTCAGTATTTAAATTTGTCTTTCAATAACTTGACTAGAGAGATTCCAAAAGAAGGCATCTTTTAAAAATTGACAACTGCATCATTTTTGGGAAATGTGTTTCTATGTAGGGAATGGATGAAATTAATTTCATGCCCTATTTGCAATACTCAGCCTAAAGACCACAAGAACATAATTAGAATTTTAGCACTAGTGGGAGGAACTCTCACCTTCCTATTGTTATGTTTATTGATCTTCACACTAATTTACTTGAGATGCAAGATCGGGTTTGATGTTCCCAGTGATATTTTTCCCTTGAAACTCATGGATGACAGGGGAATTTCCTATCAATAAACAGTTAAAGAAACAGATGGATTTAACCTTAAAAACTTGTTAGTGACTGGTAGCTTTGGCTCAGTGTACAAAGGTATAATGGGTGATGGTACAAAGGCTTCTTTCAAGATTTTAAATTTGGAAAATGAAGAAGAAAGATATTTTTTAGGGAATGAAAGGTGTTGGCAGAAGTTAGACATAGGAATTTGGTAAAAATTATATCCATTTTCTTAGAATTTGGACACAAAATGTTGGTTTTGTAGTCTATGTCTAGAGGTAATCTGGACACACTGTTGCACTCCAAGGACAACCCATTGACCTTCAAGGAAATATTAAACATAGCAATATATGTTATCCATGGACTAGAATATCTACATCATGACTATTTTCAACAAATTGTACACTGTGATATAAAACCAAGTAACATTCTTATTGACGAGGACATGACAACACATATAGTAGATTTTGGCATTGCCCAAATCAATTTTGGATTAGACACCAACTCATGAAGTATTTCCACTCTAAATATGAAAGGATCCATGGGTTACATTTCTCTAGGTATTTCTTACAATTATGGAATCATCTTCATCATCATATATATTTTGTGTATTTTTAAATGGCTTTTGTAAATGATATAACTAGATTTATTATGTTTTTCTTTTTATAATGTAGAGTATGGAGTTGGTGGGAAGGAATCAATGAAGGGTGACATTTAAGGGAATCTCTTCCCACAAATGATTGATATCATCCAACAACCTCATTGAACGCTAATGTAAATTTTGAACAAGAAAAAAATACATAATATAATTTCTTTATAGATAGATTCTTGGCAACAATCACAAATTAATGAATTTTAATAAGTTGGACACAACAAGGAAGAATCTACGTTGGAGTTTCAAACATAAAATATATCCATTTAATTCATTATAGATTGCAGTAACAAAAATACTAAGTATCAACGTAAAAATCATCAACCAAAACACAGTTGTATCAGTGTATGTGAACTATGATCAAATTTGAAGTCTTCAAAGTGATAGAAAGTAACTACAATCCACCAAATGTTATTGCAATCTAGTCCACTCTCTCCTCTTCATTCATCAACATGAACCCTTTGGCTCTTTCATGTTAAACCATGAAGGTGTTGTATACCCTCACAAAAACACCTCAAATCAATTTAGGGATGGATTTGAGAGTAGTATACGTGCTAATCAAAACATTATCTTTATCAGATTTATCTATTTTGTGAAGGTTAACATTGTCGATGCCATATTTTATTTTCTTAATTTTTTCACATATGACATCTAAGGAAGTGGCCATAATTTCCTTCCTCCTCTTTCTCATCCTTGATAATGATGATGTAGGAGTTCCTCTACAACTTGCAGTGGATTGATTGGAATGATTAAGGTCTTGGTCCAAATCAATAGCATTGTCAATATGTATACCGAAACTAATATCCTCTTCATCATGCACATCGAATGCCTCTTCCATAGGATTCGCTTCTTCAGTCTCATGGGCCATCATAGGTGCATTACCTTTAGCAATGTCATTACCCACAATTAACCCAATTCATTAAAGTATTGGAAAGACTAACTCTTATACACTTTGGCATTTTTGAATTCTCTTCTCTTCATGTTGGCATAAATAAATGGATTAGGTTCTTTGTCTTTCATTATTAAATTTATAAGGAAATATTATTTCAATCCAAATAGTAGAAACACCACCCTACCTTCAGAAGCTCATTCCACACACTATCCTCAGCATCCATGCATTGTGTTGCCTCATTCCAAGAGAAACCACTTGTATTTCTCAACTCTTTCATCACTCTATATGCAAGCTTCCATGTTTTCATCTTATTTTTGAAATTGTCCTTTGTTAGATTGAGGTGCATATTTGTGTTGAACCTCCTCTTAATAGCGGTCAATGCTTCTTTTTCCAATCCCTCGTCACCTTTTCTTCCAAGTTGTACTTGCTCGAGGAGCAAGTCTAGAAACTTGTGTTCCATCTATTTTATCCACATTACCTCCTTTGAGGAAGAAGATATCTAGCTCATGTTACCTGTTTCTTCCATGATCATCATTAGTTCTGTGTATGCCATGGTCTAGATCAGCTATTCATAATGTACATATTGTTGTTAATGGTATAAATATATTGTTGTTAATAATATAAACATATCACATGGAGCATATTTATGGACATATCATTGTATTTTCATACATCAGTATAATATAGAAAATAAAAATCCAACATGTCCAATACTTCCAGATACAAACAAAAGAAAAAGGAAACCATCATGTATATCAAAGTATCTGAAGACATCAGTTTACTCAAATAAAATACATTAACCCATAAAAGTACAACTATTCTCAGGATCTGTAAACTTCCAACATTCTACTTGCTATATCATCTTGAAATTGTGCCCAGTGGTCTCTATCATACTGAGATAAACCATATGTCTCAAGCATTGGTACATCTATCCCATCATGATCAGCTTCCTCTTCAGTACCAATTTCTAATGGAATGTCATCCTCTATCATAATGAAGTTGTGTAGTATGCAACATGCTAATACAAGATTGGCTTATGTCATGATAGAATAAGACATGGCATGCCTCAGGATTGGAAAATACTTTTTTAGAATACAAAATGTACACTCTATTGCATTTCTAAGAGAGGAGTGTCGATGGTTGAACAACTCTTCTCAAGAGTTTATTAGATTTTATCTTTAAAACTCCTTCAGGTGTTAGCGTGTACAATGATAAGGAGTGATAAATCTAGGTGCATTGGGATATCCAACATCCAGTAGAAAATATTTTCCTACACAAATAAAGTAGATTGTTAAAACTTGAAACATTGGTTGTACCCTTGAGTATATAAAACTATGATTTGGCTTAGTAGGGGGAACAACAAGTGGATCTTCTCTTGACATAAATGAAGCTAGAACATGACTATCCATAGGAGACCTTTCCCAACCAGCAAGGTATTACTGAAACTTATAATCGAAGGAACACACACACACAAAATTTTGTGACAAGTTGCCTTTTCTATCATGATATTTACCTTGCATGTCGACATTGACAATGACTGGTATATGTGTGTGTGAAAATTGTACCTGATCTGTAGACACAACACTTCAGTAAAACATTAGAGGTTAGCAAAAATCAAAATCATGCAAAATTGAAATCTAATTTAACTAAGTGATTTACTGCCTTCTAGTAGGTGCAAGATCGATGTTCTCATTTTGCTATCGAGATCAGTGACCTAGACGACACCTAAATGAAGGATTTGAATGCAATTGATCTAGATATGAATTGAATGCAATTAATCTATATTTTTGAATTTTCTATGCAATAAGAATGATAAAAACTAATATGAATCTATGCTAATATGGAAATTGATGTGCTAAAATGATCTAACAATGATATGAAAAAGAATCTAAATGAATGTAAAAAAAAAACAAATTGATCTCACAATAGCCTTGATTTGCAATAAGCTTTGATTCTCCAAATTCCAATTCTCCAGCGTGATTGTGCAAATTTGTGGATGAATTATGAAGAGCTGAGCCTTGGTTTTATAGAAATTCAAGGCTTTGGAGGTGCATGAGAAAAAGCCATAAATCACTCAAATAACTCAGGTTGATTTTTGAGTTATTTTTAAATAACAAATAATTAAGTCACAAAAATCATGCAAAAGCACAGTTCAACTCGAATTAGAAGTTTAGATCAACTTTAAAACTCAAAAAGATGTTGAGTTTCAAAAAGCTAACAACTTGCATTGATTTTCCAATTTGAGTTTAACTGGTCCTTGAATATGCACATGGATAATTATGATTTAATAAATAAATAAAGTGATTTATTCTCAACTTAACTGATTTTTGAAATAAAATAATTAATTTATGGGTTAATTAACTATTTTATCAAACTTTTATTAAAAACTATATTATTAAATAATGACAACTTGCTTTAATCAATTAAATAAGAATTTAATCAATTATTCATAAGATATTAGATTTATTGTCAAAATTAAATAATACAATTAATAATAGATAGAATTAAATTTAATTACACAATTAAGTGGCAAATATTAAATCTAATTAATTAAATATGAAAATATTCAATTAATCAAACTTTAGGATAAATGTGATTTATTGCCAAATAATTATAAAATTAAAGATAATTATGATGATTAGGAATATTACTAGGAATATTCCCCGATGCAGAATTTAAGATAATTAATTATGATTCGATGATGTTTAGATGTGCCTTAGATTAGGACTTTGATGTCGATTTCGTTCGAATTGAAGATGTAGGAGATTAATGAACTTATAGCCCATTTTTAGGGTATTACAGTATATGGGCTCCATCGACATCTCCAACACAATCCTATACGATATGATACAATCATAAATTGTATGGTAAACCAATAATTTGTAACAACAAAAGAATTACCTTGAAGAACAGATCAAAATGGTTCTTCCCACTAATTTCAGGAGGAGTGTTTGGACCAAGTGGCATAAATTAATCCTCATGGAGTGGTAAGATAGTCCTCAATACCTTGTGGAAGTATCGGATGATTGTCTCTACTGAGTGCACAAAGTTGTGGGAAATCTTGCAATTCCTTAGATTGTGGACAAGGGTGTGGAGGAACATCACAAGTTGTTCTTCTAACTTCAAATGTATCATATATGTCAAGTTTCCTTTCAGCCTTAGGATACTAGCTAGATGAAAGAAGGCTCCCCTACTCATGCAAATTTGATCATGAAAATCCACATCATTGGAATGAATAACCATTATATAAAAAGAATTTCCTTTTTCTTATTCATTTTCCCATTTGTGCATTGCCTTCTCAGGAAAACACTACTTTGGCTATGAGAAGAAAAGAAAGAATAGTTGTGAGAAGAAGAATGTATGTGGTCTCCATAGCTATGCATCCTAGAATTTGAATATTCTCAATAGGATCCATCAATGGCCTGAAATGTGGACAAACAAAATGATTTAAGTGAGGAGATATCCACTATCAAGCACAAAGATAGAGCCTACATTAGTTACTAAAACCACATAAGTATGTATCTCATGAATTTGTTAGCCTCATTGCATTAAGAAGTCAATCGGTTTACAAACACCTAGAGTGTATATTAATTTCTAAAATACAACAAGGAGTACCAATTGGTAATGATCACAAGCCCATCATTAAGTATTCATAATTCTATCCCATGTTATATGTATATACCTAATCCATTGGTTTAGGTTGATGATTGTATTGTTCATGATTGTATTGTTGGTGATAATTTTGAGTAACCTTACCCAAGCCCACAATTTGAATCACAATGAGAATGTTCATCTACGGGGGTTGTAATGCCTACTCTGACCAAATTAGTGTTGATGATTACAAAGAAAGGTATTTTAGTCATCAAATTTTCAGCCTATCTTTGTAATAATCAACACTTATATTGGGCACAACAACCTTTTGTAATCATCAACACTGATCACTGCTTAGTCTTTGGTTTTCTTAGTGAAGAAAACCAACTTAGACTAAGCAGTGATCATGAAAAAGTACCACCAATTATGCACTTATTGCTGCAAATTTTGAGGCTTTGCATTCATATACTTCTAAGACTAACTGGAAAATCAGTGAGTTCTACTCATCATATGGCTAGGAAAAGACATTTATTTACATTATTTGAGAAAGTTGTGTGTGTGTGTGTGTGTGTGTGTGTGTGTAGAACAAAATCAAATCCAAAAACAACATTCTCTCAAGATCTTTATATTTTTGAGAATTTCATAGTAGAGTAAATGGTAGAGTTAAGGTGCCTAATTGGGCTATTCATGATGTCAGTATGTGTTTTTGAAAAATAGGGTAATCTATTGCCTATCTACCAAGTCACTTAGTTGCTCAAAAAAAAAGAAAAGAATTTTAGCCTAATTGCATTGTTATAAATGATATTACTAACAACTCTTGGGTACTTGTTGATGGAACATTGGATAAGCCCTATAATCTTCATTTCTTCAGTGGATTTGTCAATCTTCAAAGAATCATGGCCAGTTTGAATTGGTGACAAGAAAAGATTGTAAGATATTCCTCTAGTATTTTTTGTTAGGGAACCTAAACTTTCAAATATTTGTGGGATCGGTAAATCCCATGACCATCCTCCATATATAGTGGACAAGCACAGTGTAGAAAATTGAGCCAAGCCATCTTGGGGCTAAATACATTCATTTAAAACTCCATGATCTAGAAAGGTTTCAGAGAGAAGCACGACCAAGGGAATATAATAAAGATGTGTCTCCATCCACTATTATGGAAAAGAAAAATATGGGAGAATATGTTGCGGCAAAGATGGAAAAATAGTGGGTTTTTGTTTAGATATAAAAGCCGAAAGTCCTACATCTATGCATTCTCATAATATTGTTAAGGCTAGATTGTTTTTGGGAAAGTCTTGTTGGTTAAAATGAGGACCAAAAGGGTTAAATATGTAGTAGTACCCTAAAAAATACAATGCCAAAATATGAACATTGAAGTAGAACTTGTGTATACATCAGGATTGAATATAAATAAATTTTTCTTGATATGATGTTAAATGGAGAAATAAATAGGTCTTCGGGTCTTCACCATTGTAAGATAGGTTTAACATATTTGATGCGCACTTAAAGATTCTCTTTATCCAAAATAAAGATGGAGAAGAGCACAATACCATGGAAAGAAAGTAGCCAACAAAAGGAAAAATAGGAAAAACAAGATTGAAACACCATCTTCCATGGAAATAGCAACCTAGTAAAATTCACCAATGCGAAAGCTAAACAAATACAATCAACATGAGACCTAAAAATGGAAAACAAGATTACATACCTTTCCTTTTTGCCCTCTACGTATGCTGAAAATAATTACAATACAAATTTTCTAGCCCTCATACCCAGTCCACACACATCACTTTTGTTGGGTCTTTCTGTGAAACTCATTCACGACCAGTGGCTATACCAATTCAAAGGAACACCATCTCAAATGGAAGAGGTATAACTAATAGTAAGGAGTAGAATTGCAAATAGATTGTCATTGTATAGTATTGAATCATTAATGATAGTTTTCTATGGAGTCACTTGAATAGTTTAAGATACTCATGTACTTGTAATGACATGAAATGTGTATAGTATTGAATCATTAATGATAGTTTTCTATGATAGTTTTCCATATAACAAGGATCAAACACAAAAAATATCCAATCATGATTGTCACAGGACTAAAGACCAACCATAGTTAATGTTCAGTCCAAAATGCATCATCAAAACACAAGCATGCAATCATTTTATCAGCTTCATCTAATGACAACATCATAAACACAATGAAGAGATACCAGATGTTATGTAGAAGATAAGGTAGTGCTCTAAAAGATAAATATCAATCAAGGGACATCAAACAAGTAAAAGATCAGTTCAGAGACATTGGTGCAACATGTTTAAAAGGTATCTTGTTACAAGAAAATTAGTAATGAGGGTGTGACCATTATCACGTCTTGAACAACATATATATGAAGGCAAGGCTCCAATAAAACATGAGAAACAAAATAAACATGTTGGTTTCATTGCCTTTGGGGAAAATTTTATTACAATACAACCATATGTAACAATTAATGTTAATGCAGTGAGCCTAAGAAACCAAGTTATAAATTAAAGGTATTCACAATTAGAAATAGTGAATAATGCTGCTCAAAAGCAGAGGCATGTAGTAAACTTCAAATTAAAGTATAGCAGTTTCTAGAGGGGCATCAATGGTATTTATAGCAGAGAATCCTCAGTCTACATCATGAATACACTTTTTAGAAGTGTCATTTCTTAAGTGTATGCTAGGAAATAAAATTTATAGAATAGAAGAGGATTCTTGGAAACCCTCAAAGGTATAAATGCATTCATTTTCCAAAAGTATAGTGCAAATATCAGAAATAAGAACTTAGCCTAAAAATAAGTATATAGATGGAACATCGAGCTTAAAGCTAAATAGATACTTGGGTCATGGTTTTCATAGAGTAGACAAAGAGATGTCATAGAGTTTTGAAAGTTCAAGTTTCAAAACATCACACGCAAAGGGTATGAGAATTAGAGAAAAAGAAATAATCCTATATAAGATTCATTGGTTAAATGTACATAAACATAGGAGCAATAGTCATAGTGAAGAAATTCTTAGAAAATGTGTACAAATATATAAAGCCATGACATACACGAGTGGAAAGCTAATCTCAAAGTTTGCATAATGTCCTTTCTAGAAGGAGAATCTCATGTGAGCATAAGAAGATAGATAGCCGTTAAGGAAATAACATACAAGATGCCATGAGTTGCGAGAAACAAACATAGATGGGGCTCATTTTCTTTGAGCATGGAGTATACAAGCAAGAATTATTAAATATAGAAGCCACAACCCTCATATGTTGCAAAGAGTACACAATAGAACAAAAAACAAAGAAGCATCTGAGATATAGCAAAAATCAATAGTTTTCTTTTTTTTTTGGTTGAGAAATAGAGCTTGAGAGTAATAGGAATGGTTTTTTCTCACTAACGTGCCTGCAAATGGTCAAATATCTGTAGTGAATCTCCTCAAAAACCTAGCATCAAACCCGAAGGTTTTCTCTATAGGAATGTTGTTAAACCCTACTATTGGCCACACCCTACAATTCTACGGTTAAATCCTTGACGATCTGGGATGATACGACATGAGGGAGGAACCTACCGGGGAGATTGAGATCGAAGAGGTGGGGAGTCGAACAAAGACTGATGAGTTTGTCTTCTTTTCTCCTTAACCCTGATATATTCGGGTTTAGGTTTTCACCGTTGCAAGAAGATTCACGGACCTGACAGGACAATTAAATGGGGTTCACAAAAACCCAAAACCAGCATATGATTTAAAATTCCACCTATTGGGTGGGAAGATAGTGCCACCGACTTTTGGGGTCTAAACCGGATTTTTATCTCCGAAACCCGAATTGTAGTTTAGTGTCCCAAATGACAGATTTGACAAAAAAGTAGAAGTTCCGCACCCAATTCTACCCCAATTCCACTAACCAAATGGGGCCTTATGAAGTTATACCTCCAACTTTTGATATGAGCTAATTACTTGCATGTCGGAGAGGGACAGGTGTTATGAGCTGCTCAGTTATCAAAGGGAATCGTAAATAATGATGACCCTCAATATCGCCGAGGGGGAGATTATGTCGTCCTTGGGAATGAAAGTTGGCGTCTCGCTTTGTTGTTGTTCGTTGGATAGAAGCTCAACATTAACAAATTCTTGATGAACAAATACGAATTTAGTGATGTTGAGTGCAATGGTTGGTTAATTATTTGCATCTATTCAAATTATGCAAGAGGAGCTCGAGTTATGAGCTGTTGCATTGTCAAAGCTATCGTAGAGAACGGTGATTATCAATTTCGTCGAGGGAAAGGCGGTGTGGTCCTTGGGAAAGAAAACACTGGTTTCTCCCGTTGATGTCATTCGTTGGAGATAACAATCTTTGACAAATTCTTGATCACCAAATGTAAAATTAGGGGTTGTAAAGTGCGATATGGCTTGTAGCGCAACTCTTGGTTATTATAGGTACCAGAGGAGGGCAAGGTGTTATGTATTGGCAAAGCGGTTGCACTAACAATGAGGATATTTTACTTGATCAGTTCATCCGCCTTCTCTGTCATCATTTTTCACATCGGTGTCTTAGGTTTGCATTTTATACTTCCATTTGCTGTTTAAGCTTCGTGAGGAAAGCGATTGCAACTTTATCTAAAAGGAATAAATTATTTTTTTTAACATTATAGTTGTACCTATGGAATTGGGTTGCCTGACCACATAAATCTTTTGCCATACATTTATTTTACATTTTGAGTGCCTAAAATTGTCGTTGATAAAAGAGATTCTAAAATGATAATATCCTTAATAAATTTATGGGTCCTCCGTGCAACTATGAAATTAGCTAGATATTTGATTTCCAAGAAAGGGAACAGAAAACTAAAGGTCAACTAGCAATGTATAAGGAATCCTTCTATGATTAGTAGTGCAGACTTATTCTTTGAAGGGATTGTTAGTGTCTCTTTTTATACATTGGTATATAACTGATAACAAATTTAGAAGTCATGTTGTTTATGGAAGATTTTTTGTTTTCTCTATTTTATATATAAATTATTTTGAAATTTATGAAATTAGAATGTTGAATTCAAATAATTTTCTTCTCAATGTTTTATATGAGAAAGGAGCATTGAGGGATCACATTATTTTAATAAGTACCATCTAGTGGCTATTACTTGTCTCTAGTATAGTTTTTAATTATAATTAAATATTAAATATAATTATAATTTTAATATAATATTATATAAATTAATTTATTGAAAAAAAAGAGAAAATCAAATTAAAAATAAAGAGTTAATAATAAATATTATAATTTATTAATTTATATTAAATATATTTGTTTTTGATAGAAAAAAGCAGCAAGAGGGTGCTAGCCTAAACAAAAGACTAGTAGTGCATTAACAACACATTAATGTAACCAGTCACAGTAGATAAACAGTTTAACAGTATAATCACTAGTCTAAATCTGCCCCTATCAAAAACATAAATCATAAAAACAATATATCTAAACCGAATAGTAGCAAATAAAGTATCAGTTGAAAGCCACACAAGGTTGAATAGAAAGTGGTAAAAATTAACATTGACCCCATCAAAAAACTAGGGGGTCCACGGGCCAGGGCCAGGTCCAGGTAAGGATAACCAACACATAAGAAACAGAACTAATTTTTTCCACCCAACTGCTTAGACAGCAGGGTCCTCACCCATTCTTCCTGCAGAAATGGGAACAGGTCCTTGTTGTCCTCATTTGCTTCTAGAGTGCCACCTGGTAGCTTCTCCTGCACATTACAGAGAGTAGTAGCCAAAGCATGCATCACCTTCAAGCCGAATTTGTTGGTTAGCATACACTGGTTCATCAGCTCTTGCATGTTATTCTTGATCTCTGTAATTTCTCTATCCAAGTTCGCGAACCTCCTTTTAAGAGTACCTTTGAGACTATCCTCTGGGGCCTTGGTATTGTAAACAGAGTGGGGCTTATCCTGGGGGTTTTGAGCAAGACTCAGGGGCGGGGTAGGAATGGGGTTTCCATGGCCTGCTTGGGGTTAGGAATAGGGTTGATACTAGTCCTAGGGGGGCTCATATGGTCATCCAAAAATATTCATAGACTCAGTGGTTTGGGAGTCTTTCTAAGTCATAGACTGTTCTTTAGAAGCCATTTCCTACAGCCTAGTTTTACATTGCTCTTTGGCGAGTCTGTTAGACCTCCTACGGCCTGAGCCACTCAAATCCACCTCCAGACTAACTTGGCTCTCCATCATTTTCCTTTTTTTGGGCCTACATTCTATCTCTAGAGTACTGTCATCCTCCTTCCCATTTTTAATATCCTCAAACTCAAAGACATGGGACACCTCTTGGTCATCCTTCTTTTTAAACGGGTTTTTGACACATTTTTTTTTATTCCTACCCTCTTTGGTACCCGGTTCAGGTTCCTAGATGACACGGATGGACTGGGAGGAGGATTGGGTGGGATTTTCAACTTTGTTCGAGGAATCCTCTTGGGGTATTTCTTAGATAATCAAGGGGGTTTGGGGTGCTGGGCAGATGGCTTTGTGGAACTAATAGATGCAGAGAAGGAGGCCCTAATGGAGGATGGGAATAGGCTTATCCGGGTTATCCTTAATGTCAAGAATGTTACTTTCTAAGGAATGCAAAAGATAGAAAGGGATGGAGATTAAATCTTTTTTACGAACATGGTTGAGGATCAGTAAGTGGTAGTAGTAAAAGATAGTAAACTTGCCTTCCAACGTGAAGTATTTCATCACTATGAGGTAGATTTTGGGCCATAAATCCGGTAGCTCCTCCCTATTGAAGCCCCCCTACTTTTTCACTAGTAGTTTTCCCTCCTTGAAGAACTGGTTGAGACTGGTAGGGTCAGGAGTTTGGCTGGTTTTTTTGTATTTTCTCCCCATCATAGAGAGCCCAGCCATCTTGGCAATGACCTCCTCATTCAGCTAAAAGTGGATACCACCAACAGAGACATTTTGGTTGTTCTAGGACGACACAAATTGTTTACAAATTCATTTGTCATGCCCCCCCTTCATTCTCTCCATAAAGCCCCAAATGCCACTCTCCTTGCAGTAATGTGTCACCAGCGCATCAAAGGTGAAGGCCTCATCAATTCTATCAGGTTCAATGCGAAGAGTGTTGCCACCCATTTCCAAATTTAGACCTTCCGACGCCAGAATACCCAAGAAACCAAAGAGGTGAATGTTATTGCAAAGCTTAATACCTAGGAAACTAGAGAGTCGAATGCTATTATAGAGCTTAAAGAACCCCTTGAAACTATAAAACCTTTTTGAGAATGGTTTATACTTAAAATGCTAGCTTGGCGAAAAGTTTTAGAAATCAGGCGTTGTACCGCCAGATCTAACAGATCTCCAGGTGCCATAAATAGTAATAATGTCAGGGACACACTTGTTGTCCTCATTCGCCAAGTAAGCCCTCATATTTGGATAGTGCCTAATCCACACGTTTAAGGAGTAATTATTATTTTTTATGGGAATTTGGGTTCTCCTTTCCATAATCACAAAAATCATCGAAACACACCAGCACGTGATCCAGTAAGGAATCACAATGAATAAGATGGTGTGGCACATTTAAACCTTGATATTCATTTCTCCCCCAATTATTTGCTGAGTCACCAGGGGTAAGTCCCTAACCACCCTCCAACTATTGAGTTTAGTTTGTTTTAGGCCCATTGTCGCCATTGAGTTAGCAACTGAATTCCCTTCTCTGTACGTGTGGGCTATGGTGGTGCTTTGGAAGCTATTACTCAGCTCACCAATCTCTAGAATAATAGGTATAGCCTGCCACCCTACACTAGCACCCCTTTTGACAGCCTCAACAACCACTTTAGAATCCCCCTTGATTTCTAGCTATCTGACATTCATTTCTTTTGAAAATTTAATCCCCCAAAGAAGGGCCAATCCTTCCGCCTGGGTGACAGTGTAGTTATTGATAGGGCCAGCATAAGCGAGTAGGCAATTGCCTTTATAATCTCTTAGGACACCACCCCCACCTTGGATCAAATTATTAGCTGCCCCATCAAAATTTAACTTAGTCCATCCTCTAGGGGGGGCAACCCATCTGGTAGATTTCCTAGCTATCTTTTTAGCATCATCAAATCTAGAGAACTCGTCAAGGATATTCCATCTGTCAGCAATTCTCACTTCCCAAGTAGCGGGAGGACAAGGGGGGAGCTTCCACTTAGCCATCCTAGCATTCTCACATAGGAGCTTAGTGCCTATATGGAGACATGTCTTAGAACAGTTTCTCTCTTCTCTAAAGATCCTATTGTTCCTTTCCTTCCAAATGGCCCAACAATGTGAAGGGGTAACATATGCCAGAGGAGTTGGAGTAGGGGGTGATTGGAGTGGGATTTCCAGTTGCTAAATTGATGCACTTCTCTATCCAAGGCCCATGATATACCCAAACTGATGATAACCTCCTACCATATTCTGGAGGCATAATCACAGTGGATGAACAAGTGTTCCACCGTCTCTTCCTCCTTACATAGGATACATCTATTCACCATGGGGATGCCCCTCTTTATTAGGTTATCCTAGGTTAGGACCTTACCATGCATTAAAGTCCACTAGAAAAAAAATATTTTTGGTGTGAGCTGGGGGATCTACACCTTTTTTGAGTCCCCAAGGTTGCACTCCTCCTTGAGAAGCAGATTGTAAGCAGACTTAACAGAGAAGGTACCAGCCTGGGTGGGGGGCCAGATAATAGAGTCCTCAAGCCCAGAGATTCTAACATTAGTTGTAATTTCCATGAGATCCTTGGCTAAGTATTGCAGGTCTGGTCTGTTCCTTACCCAATTAGGTATATCCTCCCAATCCCTACCAATGATATAGTTGGAGACCCAATTACCCAAGATAGGTTTGAGGTAGTCCATACGAGGTTTGAATCTACAGCCTAGATTAGGCTGGTTCACAATCCAGTGGTCATTCCAGAATCTGGTAGATCTCCCATTACCTATTTTCCAGAGAGCACCTTTAGGTAGGAGGGTCTTATATTTACATATGTTCATCCAGAGTTTGGATCCACAAGGAAGGTCTCCATCATGATACTTCCGCCTAAAGGGGTGTCCTTGGAGATACTTGGCTTCCATAAGTCTGCACCAATCCACCTTCCCTTCTATAAGCTTCCAAGCAATTTTCGTGGTAAGGGCTTTATTCATCAGCCCAATTTTTCTTAGCCCTAAGCCACCCATTCTTTTTGGGGAGCATACAATATCCCAGTTCACAAGGGACATCCTCTTCTTTTCTTTAGCTCCAGCCCATAGAAAGGTTCTTTGGATCCTTTCTAGTTTGTCTGTAATGTAGCCTCTGATTTTAAAGAGGGATAGGAAGTACACAAGAATCCCTTGGAGCATGGAGGCCACCAGTTGTAGTTTTCCAACATTGCTTAAAAACTTCCCCTTCCAACCAGCAAGTTTCCTCTGTGTTCTTTCAAGGATGGAATTCCATAAATCCTGGGACACCTCTTTAACCATAAGGGGGAGGCCCAAGTAGGTGGAAGGGAGCGAGCCTACCAGACAACCCAAGATTCTAAGCACCTTATTTTGAAGCTCCAAAGGGGTATTGAAGAAGAACAACCTGCTCTTCTAATAGTTGATACACTGTCCAAACGCCCAAGCATAATTTTCCATCATTTGTTTCCACTGTCTGGCCTGAATCATAGAAGAGTACCCAAAAAGGAAGGTGTCATCCACAAATTTTTCTAACACCACCTGAGGAAGAGTGGAAGTAGGTTTGACTCCTTTTATTCTTCCCGTGGCAGATAGCATATAAAGATTCATGCTAAGCACATCAGCCACCATAATAAAGAGGTAGGGGGAGAGGGGGTCTCCCTGTCTAAGACCCTTCTCAAGTTTAAAGTAAGCCCTAGGGGAGCCATTGACCAAAATAGAAAGGCTAATAGTTTGAGTACATTCTTGTATAATCTAAATAACCTTCTCATTAAACCCCATTTTAGCAAGAATTTTAATCAGAAATGACCAATTGACTTTGTCATAAGCTTTGGAGATATCCAGTTTAAAAGCCATACCTGGAGCCTTGCTTCTATCCATGGAATGGATGATTTCATGAGTGGCAATGGCCACATCAAGGATCTGCCTACCTAGCACAAAACCTTTTTGAGTAGTGGTGATAATCTTGTCCAGAAGAGGTTTGATTTTGCCCACCAGAATCTTGGTAAGGATTTTGTAAAAGGTATTGCACAGGCTGATGGGCCTGAAGTCCATCATAGTGGTAGGATTGTCATGCTTTGAAACTAGTACAATGTAGGTTTAATTATGTTGTTTGAGGATGCACCCAGTCCTAAAGAAGTCTCTAGTAGCCCAGGTAACATCGGTCCCCACGATGTCCCAGTACTCCTAAAAGAACATCGGAGGAAATCCATCTGGTCTGGGGGATTTGTAAGCTCCCATGGAAAATACCACATTCTTAACTTCTTCATCAGAGACCCACTCCATAAGCATGTTATTGTCATTGAGCTTTATAGCACTTTGGATTTGGTCCAAAATTTGGTTTTGGATGCTGTCTGGGCATATCGGGCCCTCACTAGAGTACAATCTCCTAAAGTAGTTGACCACCACCTAGTTGATCTTATCCTTCTCCTTGACTTCACTCCCTCCTTCGTCCTTAATAGCAGTGATAGTGTTTCTTCTTTTATGGATGCTGGCAAACCTATGAAAGAAGTTAGTGTTCCTGTCCCCTTCAGCAAGCCACTAGACTCTGGGTCTCCACTTCCAGTAGATTTCTTCTTTTTTCAGAACTTCCTACCACTTGTGTCTAGCTACCTCCTCCTCCACCTAAACCTGGGGCAGGTAGTTTCTAGTAGCGAACTAGGCCTGGAGGGAGTCTAAGGCTCTAGATAGGTTCTTCTTCTCATTGTGAAAGTCACCAAAATTATGTTTGCTCCAACCTTTAACCTCTCTTCAGATAATTTTGAGTTTTTGGTCTATTCTGAACATAGCAGTACCCTTGATGTTAGTTTTCCACCAGAATTTCACTTGGTCCTTGAAGGAAGGCTAAGAGCACCACATAATTTTAAATCTGAAGGGTGTTGGGCTGGCCATGGGGGTGTCGAGCTAGTTGAGGAGGAGGAGGTTGTGATTCGATGTGGTACGAGGGAGGGAAGAAAGTGAGGAGTTCAAGAAAAAGTTCCATGAAGAGGTGGCTAGGGCTTGGTCTAGTCTCACTTGGATGAGGTGGGAACCTTTCCTATTGTTAGACCAAGTGAAGGGGTTCCCTTTCAGGGTGAGGTCCGTAAGGCCTATGGAGGAGATAAAATGAGCCAGCTCCCCCATACTATCCGAGTAGTCCACCAGACCACCACACTTTTCAGAGGGGTAAAGAGGGGTATTAAAGTTGCCAGCCAGTTGGAAGTTTGCACCACAATCTAGGTCCAGTCGATTGCCAAGCTCACCCCACAAAGAAGCTCTACCTGCCCAGGTATTAGGAGCGTAAATATTGAAAATAGTCCATTCAGACCCAATCTTCCTGAAGGTGGTTGCAAGGAAGTAAGGAGAAAAAGTAGAGAGCTGACCAGTTATCATGTTGAGGTTCCAGAGTGTAGTAATACCACTAGACGTCCCCGCAACTTCAGAATAAATGAAGGCAAGACCTGGCCAAAGATTAGGCATCAGGGTATTGAAATTACTAGAAAACATCTTAACCTCTTAAAGGAGCAAAACATCAAGCTTGAGATAAAAAATCTAGTGTTTGACAACACTTTTCTTGAGGGAGCTGTTCAATCCCCTCACATTCCAAGAAAGGCAATTCATTTCTTACTTTTAAAACTAGATTCCAGGGTTTTCTGCTTACCTACTGCAACATCCCTTGTGGTCCCTTGGGATCTCTTAGCCCTGTTTGAAGGCCTTCCCCTAGGATTTTCCATTCCCACATCAACCTTTTTAGGCTTGGTTTTCTTTCTTTGCATTTTCCATTCTCCTTCATCATCCTCCAAGCCATCGAGGGGGCTGGAAGGGCTCTTCTTCATCAGCTTTGGAGGGGGTTTGGCATCCTGCTTTGGGGAAAGCACCTCCAGAGCCACCACAATGGTAGGTTGTTCAATCTTTGTAGGGCTAGTCTTCAACTCCACCAGGGGGGACTTCAGGGGGGGAGGGTTTAACAGCTCCACCACCTATTGAAGAACTGGTTCCTCAGTGGACTCAGGCAGACCCAGATCAGGGCACCCGACATTCATCTCCCAAGGGGGAACTATCTCACCCTCTTCTAGGGCCAGATCTTCCATAGCTAAGATTTTCATTTACTTAGTCACCAAAGGTGGCCTAGAATCAACGTTCTCTTCTTCACCTACAGGGGGAGGACCCTCAACCACTCCTTTGTCCTTGTTTCCTTTTTTTGTCCTATCTTTGAGGACTTTCAAGTATCACTAGCATGGCCCCTGCAATCACAGTTCTGGCAAAACAGGGTAGCATTCTCATACACCAGAGCTTGGGTCCATCTACCTAGCTTAGATTTCAGAATGATAAAGTTGGGCAGGGTTTTGTTCAGAGAAACATTCACACAAAATCTAGCAAAAAAAAGTGTCAACATTGAGCGAGTCACTTGGTCTAATGTGATGAAGGAGCCAAAGGAATCACCTATCCATCTGAAGACTTGTTCATCCCAGTACTCGAGAGGAAGGCTAGGGAGGCAAACCCAAATCAGGGTCGTTCTTGTTAGGTCCATCATCAGATTGAATCTGGGTTTCCATTTTGCGAGGGCCAGGAAGTGCTTGCCATAAACCCATGAACCTGCCAACACATAGGACAGGTCCTTGAGAGTGGTAAACTTGAACAAAAAAAGCCCCCCAGGCATAGCATAGACCACGACAGAACCCTTGATCTTCCATTGAATAGAGACCCACTTCCTAACCATTTCAATGGTGGGTTGAAAATTGAAGAAACGACCAACCAAGGATAGTTGGAAATCTGCCATCATTTGGTTCACCACTGATTCTGGGAGTGACAGTTCAACACCTTCCTCAGTCTAAATAAAATCCACCAACAGGGCCTCCAGAGATTGATGAGTTTCTCCAACAAGGGCACCTTTCCAATTAGGCTTCAAGGGGGACAATGGGGCATCTTTTTGAGATTCCCCCATTGACTCAACAGTTGGGCTCATGACAGAGGAGATCACGGGCGTGGTCTGGGGTCCATCAAGACCAACAGGCAGGTCAGCCAGGGGGACAGCATCTCCCCCAGAGGAGGGGGGCATGGGAGCCAGTAGTTTGAAAAAAGTTTTGGGTGGGAAGTTGTAGAGCTTCAAAAAAGTTGCAGACAAGTCAATATATTAAATATATTTGTTGAGTATTAGATAAATTTTAATTTATTTTATATAATGTAAATTGTTACATATGTTTTAAAAATATTATTATATTATGAAAGCATATTTTGTATTAAATATAGTAAATATTTAATATATTATTGGAGTAAATAAAATTAAGCAAAATTTTGGTAACAAAAAATAAGAATTTAAAATTATTTTATTTACTTTAAGTTTTTTTCATTATAGATGTTGAGATAATTTTATGTGAAGTTTCTTTGAAAAATTTAAATTCCTTAAATATTAATATTTAATATCTTATTTTGTACTATTAATTTTTTAATAAATTTTTAAATCAACTTTTGAAATAAAAATATGATAATAAATTTAAATATTAATTTAATATATTTTAATTTAAATAAAAATCAATATATATTATAATATCACAAGTTTTATTTAAATTGTAATATTTTGTAAAAATAAATAGTATAAACTACAAATAAATTTATAAAATATAATTTCTAATATAAATTTATTGATATAAAAAAATTTGTTAATTATTCTGCATGTTTTTACCGTCTATTTTTTTTTTTAATCAAGATGGTATTACCACTTAATATACTATATATAAAATATGTTAAATTGTTATTGGTTCATACAATTAGTTTTAGTCACTCATTAAGCTTAACAATCCAAAAAGTGATGCAATAGTACTAATAATAATAAAATCTTCTAATTAAAAATATATATAAAATAATATTTAAAATAAAAGAAATTAAAATAATAAAGAATCTAAATTTCTACCAAATTTATCACAAACATAAAGATTTGGTGTAGCAACCTTTTCATGAATGAATTTACATGTAACTTCATAGTATAACAGTACATGACATATATGTTGAATCTTTGTAGTGAACATGAGAAAAAATATTGATTCATGGAAATAATGAGGATACAAGTTACTTACATATTTTCTTATATGTAAAATGGAGGAGGAGAGTAAAATTTGATTATATGAAAAAATACAATATTGAACCCCTATAAGGAGAATAGTGAATTTAATTAAGCTACTAAATATATAAGGAGAAGAAGTTTATATCTAAAGATATATAAGATGAAAAAGGGAGAGATAAGTAGAGACATAGAGAGATGTGGAGGAATTGAGGGAGTTAGGGAGGGAGAGAGAGAAAAAGAGGATGGAGAAATTGAAAAAATATTTAAACAATTATTGTTCAAATTGTTCTTTTTAAGTTTATTTTTATTGTGTCCTTTTATGTAATTTTTAGGTATCATTTCTTTACACTTGTATTTTCAGACATATTTTCTAAATAATTTTTTAAAATAATATATTTTTATTAAATTATTATTATATTTCATATAATAGCATTGTATTTTTTAAATTTTATTATATATTATAATAGTTACATTATGATATTTTTATGATTGTTACAATTAAAACATTATGTAGTATATATTTAAATTATATATAATTAATATCATAGTTATATTTACTATTCTATATTATATAATATATTATTAGTACTTGCCGATAGGCTAAGCAAGTACTATTGCATCCATTTTTGAGTTTTTAGTGTTAACTAGTGATTAAATAAAACTGTTTAGATCAATTAGAATTTTTTAGAAATCATTTTTCTATCATTTGATTGGCTAAATAAATTGAAGTCTTATTACAGGAGTGAACCAATTAAAATTTACCATGTTTGTTATTTATTGTACACTTTATTTCGGCTTCGAAACAATTTTTGTTTATATCTTTAATTAGGATTTTCAATCATCTTTTTCTTTTTTATATTAATTGTATATTAAAATTTTTAAATTTTAAATTATATTACATGAGTTTATTTTAATATGTAACTCACTTTTGCTAATGTAAATAAAAATATTGTAAATATATGATATAATATAATATATATTTATTCTCATTTATATATTTTTTAAAAATATTTTAAAATTTATTATATATAAATTATGCATTAATAAATATTTAGGTAAACCAATGTGTGATATATTTTCCCTAAATATTTTATTTTATAATTAATTAGAAATGTTAAATAAAAATAATATATATTTCTATTATATAATCTTCTAAGATAAATTATTATATATTATTATTATGATATAGATTATAATATAAATTAAAATAATAATATTATATTTATAATTATTATACATTCTAAATATATTATATTATAATTATAATTTATGTATAATATAATAATACAATATTATATATATAATCATATGTAATAAAAAATATATATCAATAAAATAAAATTAGCACTATTGTTATATTTACAAATAAAATTAAAATGAAGATTTAAATTAATTATAATTTGCAATCAATAATTCTTTATATAATTATAATTTTAAAAATTATTTATTACTACAATTATCATTATATAAAAAATTATAATTATATATTTATATAAATAATTAAAATATCTTATATATTATAATAAATTTATTAAAATTAAGATTAAATTTATATTAAAAATTAAAATTAAAATTAATTACTAAAGGCAAGTATTTGACCATTAAGTAGAACTTGTTGAATTTAATCTAACCTATATTTAATTGGAACACTTATTTTAGGGGCTCCAAAACCAACGTAGTTGAAAAGAAAAAGAAAAGCTTAAGAAATATTAAAAAAATCAAATTCATGTGCAAGGTATCATATAAATCCTAAAATCGTATTAGATAATATTACAACTAAATAGAAATGTGTCAAAGATAGCGGAGGCATTATAATTTCTTAGTTGCTCTTCCCAATGTTAAGCAATGTAATTGTGCTTTAATATCTCAGACACGATAAATTAACCCAATTACCTCCAAAGTTCATATATCATTTTCGGTAGTATCCATCTGAAGTTCTCTCCTCTCTTCTTAAGCACTCAAGAACTAATAAAATACAAATACACCAATTCACTAGGTCTTGTGAGTAGTGAGTTAATTGGTGAAAAAGAGCTAGCACAATGGATCACAAGTGTTAACGGCTTACGTAATTTGTACAGTGGAGGATGAATTATTGAAAACATGTAATAATAATGCTAAAGAAACAAGCCTAAATCTGTTCACTTGGATTTGCAAGCTGTTAAATGAATCAGTGGATAAGAATGCACAAGACTGTGAAAGCAGTTTGCAGCAAGAAAATTTTGATAGTGAGTATGATACGGAATCTGGACAGTTTCTACGTATAAAAAATGACTTTCTTAACATATCTGAAGTTATATTAATAATCCCATTTTTTTCATTACACCATTGTTAGAATAGATCTGAAGTTCGATTGAAAATCAAGCTTCAAACAAACTGCCTAAATGAATCAGTATGCTACTGGTGATATTGTTGCAGTTACAGCTACTAATCAATATTAATGAAAAGAGTTTCTAAAAAGACATTCTCATCCACAATGGAAGAATATGTAAATGCATTTACAAAGGTATCTTCAAAAGCATCTTGTTATTCCAACGATCATCAACAGACTTGACAACCAATACCAATAAGTATAAGATTATTTTATACCACCAGAGTACATTTTTATATCATCATTTATGAGCGCTCAAAACTTTTATTTAAAACAAATTATACCATATACATGTGTTTCCCGAATGTATTGGATGGCCCTTTTGGGGATGCACAGACAAGCTATAAGGTGTATTTAAAGCATGGAATACAATTTGACATCGAGATTTAGCATAAACAAAGTTCACCTGGAGCATTACATCAGTGTTTAATTCATCAAGAATAGCTCATCGATTCGTCACCGACGTCTACCGTGCGCTTCAATGAAATTCAATGAGCGGACAAGATTGCTAAAACTGTCGAACGGTTGGATCTGTCTCAATCGTGTTGCACTGTTCTAACGCGTTCGGAACCATTGATTTGACCAAGTAACTTCGCTCTTTCACATAAGGTACGCCTTCAACAAACCCTAATTCATGCAAATAGAAACGCAGGCAATTATTTAAAACTGAATTTGCTCACGGAAACCCGTTTTATATGAGATGCTTCTAGCAAGGAATGTTACCCCTTTGTTAATATGACATCCCATATAAACACGTACAACAATTCGAGTCCTATAAATGCGTGCAAATCGATTCTTTTGACTTTATATGATATTCAATATAAACATTCTACATAGCTGTTCCAAAGAGAAACCATGAGAAAAGGAGATGGAACCAATGATTATAAACCATCATTGCCAAGCGTTAAATAAATCTGTTCGCTATACTTTTATTTGATATTTTTATAGGCTGTAAACGAAAGGTACACATTTCACAGAGAAGACTGGCATGGGATATCATGGAATGCATTTAACAGAGGAGACTCTCATCGGATATTTATATGTTTGTGCGTAAACGAAGGACACGGAGTCTCCCGCCTTTAATGGACGGCCATTGTTGACAAGGCAGTCGTTGTAGTTCAAACGCCTAAACAATTTTGGATCAATCTCTACCGCAGAGCTGAAGGATCCGCAGGTGAGATGAATTTGTGCAATGGAGCAACCTCTACTGCACACATTCACAACTTCAACAGTGTATGATGGCAGTCCGTTTGGCATCGGAGATTCGGGGCTTTGATTCACTACTATATTTTCTTTCGCGCAAGCTTGCCCCAATTTCTCCGCGAACCCTGCAAATTTAATAATGCCCATCAAGTTCCAAACCATGAAAATCTCCATAAGGTATTCCAAGGATTCCACTTACCGACATAACTCAGCAGCCTAGGGTTTTTGTAGCCTGGATTCCCACTGTCATTTGTCAGATAAGACGCCACCACGGAGTGTGAATCTTCCATTCCTGACAGGCCTGCATATATTCCAAATGCGTTATGTGCTCCGGCAACCTACTACCATTGTTAATACTGTTTTTTAATAATTTTGAAAGAAAACAAAATATTCGTTGTATTATATAATGCTTTCCTATCGATGTTTACACTGCAAATAGATACCTGAAACACCGGTGAAGCATACGAAGAGGGTAAAGAAGGCAGAGGCACTGATCAAGTAATACATCGCCATTGTTGCTGCAAACGCTTTACAAGTACTTATCACCTTCCCTTCCACGGGTATATATACTAGTCTAGTGAGGAACACCAGCCACATCTTACCTTAACATTATTTATTTCGCATTTGATCATCATGAATCTATTAATGTTGTGTCTCGTTTCCGACGAATAACATCGAAGAGAGACAAATCTTCTCGTTCCCGAGAATGACACAATCTTCCCCTCCGCGATACTCATATCCTCCATTGTTTACGATAGCCTTTGACAACTCAACAGCTCATAACACATGCTCACCTCATTCTCCCATAATTAAATGCATACAAGCAACTATTAAATAATTAACCTAGATAACTTGTAATTAAATTGTACCAAATCAGTATGTTATACTATTAAGGAACATTAGTGATTTATATTCCTCGGCTCTGTATTAAGGATGTAAGGAGTAAAAAAGAAAACAGAATTTTGTAAGTATAATTAAGTATCATGTTCTAGAGAAGTGCACCATGATAAGTTAGGGATAGACATCAAAGTATGTTTAAGGGTTCATATTTGGAATAGGATAGACAAATATTCTACGGAGACATGTAAAAGTAGAAAGAAGAGTGATATATGCAAGATAAAAATTATGGGAAAATGTGTATAAAAAGAAACAAAAGAAGTGTGTAGATAAGATTATGAATAACATAAGAGAATATTACACTTATGATGATTCTATAGAGAAGATAAGGATAAACTTAATTTTATCAGTGACCAGAGTATGCATTAAATTTTGTTTATAAGCTAGGCAAAGGTTAAAAATAAATATTATTATACTGTGTAGAATATGTAGGCATCATAAGGATAGTAAGATGTAATTTTAAGATTAATCTATCATAAAAGTATACATATAAAATAAGACACATGTACACAAATTAAATATCGTATTAGATATATACATGATATGATAGACTTAAGACATGATAAAATAATTCAAGCATAAAAATATCAAGTTGAAGGCAATCATAAAATGTAAACAATGTCATTGGGAAAAAATGATCTTCCAAACATCATAAAATCATGTAGTATAAGAACATACACTTGACATGATAAATGTAACATGTGATAATAATATCATATAAAAAATATATTAAATGATCAAATGATAAAACAGGCAATAAAATTTATATCCAAGAAAAAATATTCAAGTTAAACAACATAAATAATACAATTATCAGTAATAAAAATTACAAAAAGAATGATAAATAGAACACTCCCTATATAGGAAAAAATAGAAGCCATAATATACAATATAGAATGTGAGATAGGATAAAATGTCAAAAGTCCTCTCATATAAAAGAACATATGAAAATGTATCTTAATACTAATGAATCATGGAAAATATTAAAAATTATATGTATCCATAAGGGTAACTTCATCAATAACCAATAGTAATAAAAGGTTACATTAAAAAAAAATAACAATTTCAACTCTCCCTTGTTTAAGAATAGTCATTCTTGGTCTTAAACCAAGATTCTAATAATGTTGGCTCAATAGAGGGAGCGCATGTATCTACAAATGACACTAAATTGAAAAGACTACTCATTTTTCTATGATACTACAAAAGATGCCATGGAAGAATGTAAAGATGAAGAAAAATACATTTAGTTCATAATTTTCAAGTGCAAAACCCCCTTGAAGTTTGAATGCTTCTTTAAAAGGAAAAAATTACATGCAAAAAATATAATAACTTTATATGTAAAATAAATTTTTTTCAAATTGATTGTTTTGGTAGATTGATTAGCTATTTTACGCAACTTATCTATTAGCTAGACTCTTCTAGGTAATATAATACTTTTAATGGATAGATGGATCTATTTTCCTTTCAATCATTTGGTCATATAATTGTAATCACCCTAAAATGGGCTAATAGAACCAAAGACCCTATTTTACCTAATTCGGTACCAAGACCCTAATTATGCTATTCTAATTATTTGATTACTCGAATAATTTATCAAAATCCATGAAATCTTTAATCAATCATCAAATTATCATTAATTGATCAAGAATCCTATTAATTGTCCTTGGCATGAATTAATTAATTCAATCCAACTTAAATACATGGCTAAGATAATTAATTAAAATCAATTAATAAGAAGACTCTAAGATACATGTCACCTCTCAAGGAACAACAAAGACAAATGCAACCAATTAGGTATTAGGCACATGGATCACTCACATGGATGAAAGGAGAGTGAATATCAACCATTCATCTAAATTCAATCTCAACTGTCAAATTTACCAAGCTTTCTATAAAAGAGAAATTTTTAAGCTCACAAGATATAGTTAACTACATTCATACTTATATGTTGTAGAATTCAATTCATAGCTTAATACTACTTTCAATTCATAGCTAGATAACACTTTCAATTTGGTAATGAGTAATGGAATTCATTAACTTTTTAATGTAAATCTCTTTCTTCTTTAATTGCATTCAAATATCTCATTATAGTATTGTAATGTTACTGATTAGGATCTAAATCTGAGAGTAAACAATTGATCTTAATTAGACTCTTTCTATTTAGAGAGAAATAGGATGAATTTGTTAGTTTATTTGATTGTAAGTATTGAATTGCATTTAGAGTCCTTGATCACATTTAGTAAATATTGAATCACATTTGGGAAAATCTCCCATTTAGGTTTAAGTTCAGAGTCACACTCAGTATTTTAAATTGCAAAATTTAATTTGTTGACAACTAATGGGTGATTTTCATATTTTTGATTGCTTGTTAGCCTAATTTCTTTCTACAGGATATTTTAATAGAGATATGTTGGTCAAAGAATCACAAAAGTGAAAACATTGAAATTACTAATAGATCATATGTAGGTTTCCTTTGAAGAAAATTCAAGACTTTGTACTTCTTAATTCTTCTTAGGCACTAAATTAGGAATTGGATTTGGCGTCAAATTGATTAGAAGATTAATCTCTTTCTTCCAAGTGGAGAAATCACAAACTCAAGAGTCAATTTGAGTGGTTATCAAATTCAAATTTCTTGGAAAAGAACTTGTTTGTCATGTTTGGGAGAGGTGAAAAGGTACAGAATTATGCTCTTCTCTCTTTGAGAGAATTAGAAACTCAAACCCTTGAATCCGATCAATCTTTATTGCATTAATATGTAGAGGCTCTTTTGATTGAGGTAAAAAGATCCCAGGAACAACCCAAGTCAAGAAAGGTAGAAGTCAACCCTTCCACCTAACTATAATCAAGACACTTCCTTTAGATGAAAATCTCTGAAGACTTAGTTAGTTTTATCCTTGGAACATTAATTTGATCATTCCTTGGACATGTTTGGATGTTTTATAGAGAAGAGCCACTTAAATATCACTTGTGAGACTCCACACATTCAAGTACTCATAGGGATATATGCCTCAACCTTGCCTTGTGTGAAACTATGGGAGATAATTATGAATGGATTCCCAAAGTAAACACTCTATGTTAGAAGCCACCCGGACTACCTCCGAAAGGCTGGTAATGCTTGTGCAATACAATAGTAATTATTCCAAGAGATTCACCATATCGAGCCCTCATTGTTGTTACTACTCTGCTAATATGACCTTCAACATCCATTGCATGTTATTGGATTTTCATATTATGAGGAGTCTTTGAGTGTATTCCTAAGTTAGTGAATAAGTGTTTCCAATATCGACTAAGTTAATAGGAATCAAGTGTATTTGGAGTCTAAATAACCTTGTTTTTTGTATTTTAATTCACAACAAAAGATAAAGACCCTCAATTTGTAGCCTCTTAAACAATCATAGAAATTTTTAGACATTTAGACCCACTTGAATTTAACAAATAATCGTTGGCATTTGAAAAATTTGACCATTTTTTTTTCTCGAACCATTCCATCAAAAGGTCGCATCTGTTATTTAGAGTAATTTTTGGAAAATTATATCACATTTGGTTAAAATAGGCTTGCATTTGGTTAATCATGGGTCACATTTGGGAGAAAGCTCACATCTGATTAAAACAAGATCACATTTGGTAAAATCCTAAATCGTCACATTTGGAATGTTGCATTTGGGATTGTCAACATTTAGGCCCATGTCATAATCTAGATTTTTATATTTTGGATACCATTTTTGACACTCTGTCAGGTTCATTCATCAGAGTTAGTCAACCTACAAGTTTGTATTGGTCAATTCTCGAGTGTACCCTACACACCTATTTGGTCTTTAATATATCCTTGCCAAGTCATGTTGTCTTATCACAATCAAATCCACTTGGTTTTGAGCTAAATATCAGGGCACTCTAACCATGTGATGCTGGAACTTATCAATTTTACAATCACATTTTCAAACCCACATTTGCAACTTTGGACAAACATACTTGGACACTATCAGACCTTTTTGTGACATCGAGACACTTTGACAATTATGTTACAAATGGGAACACTGAGAGGGGGGGGGGGGTGAATCAATGTTCACTGTATTTAATCTTTTTAATTTACTTCTTAAACTTAACTTGAATGCTTAAGAACTGAAATGAACACAACACATAACACCAATGTAGTTACGAGGAAACCCAAATAGGTAAAAACCCCGGTGGTAATTGACACCCACTAATAATCTGTACTAGTGTTTTATGATCCTTGTTAGAAGATCCTTAACCCTGTTAGGAGTTTCTTTACAATATATTTAGTACAGTGACCTGGTCAAGGGTCAGACCCTATTAGGATTTTTTTACAATAACCTTGTTAGGGGTGTGGACTCAGTGTCCTAGAGCTCATTGCTCAAGTGGTGAAGGCTACAACCTTCTGATCTGAGATACACACTATATCTGCTGGATGAACTGGCACTATGACACTACTTGTCTGATCAGTTCCTTTGATACGTTGATGCTTTGACCACTTGAAAAGCTCTAATACTATACACACTAAAATGGTGCACTTCTATGAACCATTACATGCAGGGTTGCTCAAGAATGAGGCCTCACAAAGCGGCTCATAGCTCTCTATGCATGGAGTTGCAAGGAACTATGATGTATTTGCTCTCAGCTAGAGCTACAAGCTTGTGACCTTGCTAGTCAACCACACAACGAGAGATTCAAATGAGGACAAGGGAAAGAGTGTCAATATCCTCAAGAATCACTATGAAAATGCAATGCAAAGTAGTCTAAAGAAATGAAAATGCAATGCAACTAAGCTAGGAAATAGAAAGAACAAGTGTTACAAATCCCTCCTATTAAGCTATGTGAAGTTATGCTATTGCATGAAAGGAAATCTAAGCTATGAGAGTCATGGAAATAAAACTATTATGTAAGAATGTAAACTAAACTATGAAGCACATGAAGAAATCTAAAGTAGGATGCAACAATGATCTCTAAAAAGCTTCAAAGTCTTCAAGGATTCCTGCAGAATAAAGTTAGCACAAAAACATGATATGCAAATGAAGGAGAGAGCTCTCCTTTTATAAGAAATGCAAAGAAATGGGCCATTGAGATTAAGAGGCAAAAGTCTTAATCGGTGGTGGAGCTTAAAAGAGGAGCGATCTGTGTGCACAAGTATCCTCTAATAGGAATTGACTTTGTGTTCATGTGAGACAAAAGTGCTTTTTTTCTTTTTTGTAAAATAGGAATAATGCTTTATTTGTGCAACTTAGGACAAGACGAAAGGTGGGGCTTTTTATTTAATCCAAAGGGGAGGAAATATTCCTTTTAATCAAATAAAGGCTTAGGATAAATGATTAGCCCATAGGATAAAAATCTAATATATGATCGAAATTAAGACTTGATCAAGAAATTGATGATGTTGAAAATATTGATTATTGATCAAAATGATTCAGGATTGATAAATCAAATAAATGGGGCCCAAAGTCTAGGTGACCATTTTTGGGTGCATACATTTGCCCCTCTTTGACTAATGTGTGATCGATCTGGGAACACATGCAGTCAAAGAAGAATTGAAATGTGAGATCGATCTGGGATCACAAAAAAACTCATATGTGGGGTCGATTCAGGATCACATTCAGACAAACATAGACAAAGGCCTTTGAACATGAGGTCGATTCGGGATCACATTCAAAGTAAGAGATAAGAATCTCAAATTTGAGCAAAAGCTCACAAAAGATGTCTGAATCAGGAAAATCAAGGAATCAGGGATGAGAATCCCATAAATACTACCCCCTCAGAATTGAAATTAAAATCAGGTAGAGGAGAGACAGCAAATTGATAAAGATTTGATCAAATTGAGGTGAAATCACAATCGAAGGTAAGGGTCAATAGGTTAACCATTAGGAAATGAAACATGCCCCAGTGAGGAAGTAGAAGAATAGAAATAGAAGACTAGAAATAGAGTGAATGAAAGACTAGAAAATTTGAGAGACATGGAAGGAAGAAATTCCACCGAAAATCAAATTATGCCTCAAAAGGTCAGTCAACTGCGCAGAAGAGGGAGAAGATTTTGAAACATGATTTTGACTACCAAGATGACCTCAGATTTTGATTTCGAGTCCAAAAATGGATCCAGGACGTTGAAATTTGGTAGGGGTGCAATTTTCACGCAATTCTGTGGGGTTTTAAAATTCGGTCAAAAAGTCAAAATGCTATAAAAGGGGTAAAAATATCATTTTCAAAAATCATTTATCTTTGATTAATTTGAGAATTTTGAGAGCTCTGAGAGAGAAAATGGCACAGCAGGCAGGAGTTCTCGTCCACAGGCATCGATTCGAGCGCGCCCGATTGCACAATCGGCCACCACACTATCCTGCCCCGGTACGTTTTCAAAAAACTCATTGTTTTGAGTTATTTAATACATTTTAAGCATGTTTTTAAATTTTTAAATTTTCAAATTTGTTAGTTTAGGCGAGATATCGCGTGATACTTTAGAAGTATCACGCCCTTTGGGGAAGAATATCGCGTGATACTTCGTGGGTCTCCCAAGTATCGCTCGCGTATAGACACCAGTATTGCATGATACCAGGCGAACTATCGCGCAATATCGGGTGAAGTATTGCATGACCAAAGGTATATTGCCCTGCTATAGAAAGAAGTATCGTGTGATACTTGTTCCAAAAGCAGTATCACCTAAGGGGAAAATTTGAATTTTTAAGTATTTGTGAGCAAAAATGACATGGGTCTAGACAAGTTTACATTTTTAGAGATGTGTTAGACTGATTTTGGGACATCCATCATGATATGTTCTAACAACTGGCTTGGTTTAATGGCTTGCAGGAGGTTTTTTCGGCGCTGATCATCAAAGCACTGAAGGTGACCGAGCTGAGGTGTGTCTGAGATCTAGATGATCTGGGCAATGCTGACATTAGGACCATGGGGTTCAGGTATTTATTGAGATTCCCAGACATCTGAGCTGACCATGGATTGTTGACTGCGCTTGCTGAGAGATGGCATAGCAAGCACAACACCTTCCATCTTCCCACAGGCGAGGCATCCATCACACTGGAGGATGTCTACAGGATCCTATGAGTGCCATGTCATGGGGAGCTGGTAAGTATAATCATGTTTTTAGATATAAGCACATAAAATGTAATGTTTCCAAAGGATGAAAACTGACATGATTCGTGTGATGGCATAGGTATACTATGATCAGGATGTAACTGAGGGGCGACAGATGATCCAGGAGATGTTCCGGGATGTGACTATCCTTAATCGGCATGTCAGCTGGGAGCGGCTGCTAGAGGATTTCGGTAGGGATTTTCCGGTGCCATGTATTGTGGCATCTATCATTTCATAGATCCTGATGACTGATCGCAGTCAAAAGGGATTCCTGCTCAGATGGGCCAGGCTACTGATTGACTTGGTAGATAGACCTCGTCGGATGGCATGGGGACTAGCCATTCTTGCGGAGATGTATCACGAGCTACACGAGATTGTGTACAGGGATAGCCGGTCATGGGCTTGCGGTGCCATCCTGGCACAGGTGTGGGCTTGGGAGCACATTGCTGTGATGCGCCCGAGGGTTCAGCTGAGGGAGAGGAGATACCCATATATATACAGATATATGGGTTTCATATCACATGCTCATATGGGGGATGTGACATACTATAGGAGGATCTTGGATGAGATGGCTTCTTTCACATGGAGGCCATACAGGGATGTTGAGGCATGGCGAGATGCAGATGATGAGCTGAGTTACATGTTGTGCACTCGGCCACTAGTAGGTCGACATGCAGAGATAGTCGAGAGATTCTACATCACTCAGGTATGGTGACAGTTTGGGAGGCAGCAGCAGGTCTCGACAGAGACTACTACATATGCCAGAGCCAGGGATGAGGAGGGACATGTGTGGCTACCCATGTTAGACTACCAGCAGGCAATTGCAGAGATAGCTGGTATTAGGAGCGAGCCCTGGGAGTATCACCTAGATGTGGTAGATGCAGGGGCCGATGCAGCATATAGGGCAGAGCGGTGGAGGACGTCGTTCCCTTGGTTCACTATACCAGATGCATAGTTACCAGTACAAGGGGCGACAGAGGGGATGACAGGGGGATGGAGGAGATGGAGGAGACAGAGGGGATGGAGGAGATGACGGGAGGGGGAGAGGGAGGAGGATGGAGAGAGGGAGGGATCCAGATTAGGTGGCTGGAAATGGTCATGGGGACAGATATCACCGACACCGGAGGATGAGGTGAGACCAGCTCGCCGACATGCAGAGGCACAGCAGGATCAGCCTACAGGTGGGGATGATCTGAGAGCGAGGATACAGGCTCTCGAGGTAGAGATATTGCAGCTCAGGATTATTATAGTAGTGAGAGAGCAGTAGCTCACGGATTAGTGGGCAGAGACAAAGCGGCGAGAGAGAGCCTTACAGGTTTCCCTGGAAGAGAGATAGAGAGAGGCAGCGTGAGCTGCATATTATTATGGCATCTACATTCAGGCAGTCCCAGAGGATCGGAGAGCATCGTCATACTCTACAGTAGTGGGTAAATCAGATGTAGTCCCTGATCCAGCACCACCTCCACCAGCACAAGGACATGAGGGTGGCAGTCAGTCTTAGGTTTAGGGTTAGATGTTGTTAGATATTTAGACATATCTTGAGACATTGATCCAGATTTTGGGATCCCATATTGTATATTGTATCATGAGAGTGGTGTATATATGAGATTACTAGATGTTTGATATATCATGTGTTTATGTCTCACTTATGATGGATGTATCATTTTATGTATATTGTCTTGTCATTTTGCTCAAAATGGTTATGTACATGCTTATGTATGTTCTCTCTTATAGATGTATGTTTGATTCTCATGTGTATGATATAGGCTCATGTTTCTGAAAATGACAGTTGTGATATAGATATGATGATATGATTAACCCCTTGTGATGAATAGGAATAGGTTCGAGATGAAAAATACAAGAAGTGAAAGACATGATCGAGAAGAAGCGCAGTTGACTGATAGGTCCACGTAAGATGAAAAGGAGAGCTCTCTCCCTATGCAAGATGAAAAGCTAAACTAACATGAACCTAGGAATGCAAGCTACTATGAAAATTGGTTGACTTGCAAGGTCACAATGCTTATAGACATCTAATTATCATCATCGAGCGTTATTGGTAGCGTCATAAGATCATACAATGCACACTAGTATAACTATGTGGATCTGAATATGGTCTATATCAGATAGGAATGTGGAAATTCCACCTAGGCATCAAAAACATGTACGTCAAGATGACTAATGTAGTGAGATTACCTAAGTTTGATATGGTGAGATTATTCTTGTATCAAGACACATGTAAGTCAGGACAACTAGAAGCATGCACTCGCAAAACAATCAAGGATAATACCTTGTCAATCCATAGTGTCAAGTAAGACCAACATAAATGCTCATGACAGTTAGGATCAACAAACTATACCCATAAGCAGATAAAGAAAGAAAACATGTTCTCATACCCTCAGTCTTCTAGCTGTGCATCATTGAAAACTTCTCAGGGAGAGACCATTCATCAAAGAAATCCTCATAGACAGCACACAAAGAAAAATATAAAGTCAACATATCTCAAGCGAGTTGATTGTTTAAGTGTGTGTTGGTCATAGAGTCAGACTCTAGTTATCACATCTGCTAATGAGAAATATCGCATCATACTAGACTATTGGGAAAGACATCTGATAAGTGTTAAGAAACACTCGACGCAAGGGTAGTGTTGAAAAACATTGTTTGGGGTGGTGTTGAAAAACACCTATTGTGAAATGCCCCAAGAGACAAATGCACCTAAAGGACCAATGTGAATAGTTATACCCCCTAGACAAAGACAAAGACCAATTCCAGACTAAGCCAAATAAGGTCAAGGCAAGATGGAGAAAGGTTTAGTGTCGAGGATGCATACTAACAAATAGGAGTGCAAAGGCTTCAGGTAGCACCTGTTTCCAGGTTTTCACCACTTGGAGATTTTTTAATTTTTTCTTTTTTTTGTATTTTTGCTAACAAGGTGCTTGCTTCCAGGTTTTCACTAGGGCACTTTTTCTATTTTTTTGAATTTTTTGTATTTTTGTATTTTTTTATATTTTTTCAGGACTGTATATGCTTTTTAGGATTTTTTCAGCATCATATATCAATTTTTTTTTGTATTTTTCAGGATCCATAAATATGTACAGAGGATGCCCCCAGACAGAAATGAGCATTAAGGGTAGAACTTCTTGAGGTGCAAAATGTTGATGGGATTAGGGAGCTGTTCTCCATCTGGATCTGACAATAAATATGCACCTGTACCAAAAGCAGTTGTGATGACATATGGTCCAAGCCAGTTAGGTTCAAACTTACCCTTTTGTTCTCTATTTTGTTGGTTCTTAGGGTTCTCTCGCAAAACAAGATCACCTATTTGAAATTCTCTAGGGCGAACCTTCTTGTTGAATGCCTTGGACATATGCTTCTGATACACTCTCATATGATCAAAGGAAGCCTTACGCTTCTCATCTAAAAGTTCTAGTTCTTGTAACCTCATGGCGTGGTAATCCTCATCTATTATCAATCCTTTGAGTGAGACTCTGAGTGATGGGATCTCTACTTCTAAAGGTAATACCACTTTAGCACCATAGGTAAGAGAAAAAGGTGTGGCTCCTATAGGTGTGCGAATGCTTGTTCTGTAAGCCCATAGTGCTAGATTGATTTGCAAGTGCCAATCCCTACCATTCTTGTGCACTGTCCTATGAAGAATTTTAAGAATGGTTTTATTAGAGGCTTCTGCCTGTCCGTTTCCCTGTGGAAAATAGATGGAGGACCAATGTTGCTTAATTTTAAACTTCTTGCATAAATGCTTTAGGTCCTTGTTCTTGAATTGACCTTCGTTATCAGTGATGATCTCAGAAGGCACTCCAAATCGGCAAATAATATGATTCAAGATGAACAAAGAGATAGTCTTCCCTGAAGCAACAGAAAGTGGCATAGCTTCCACCCATTTTGTGAAGTAGTCAGTGGTAGTAATAATGAACTTATGTCCACCTAATTAGTTGGGATGAATCTACCCAACTAGATCAAGGCCTAGCGCTGAAATGGCCAATGGGAAACAGAAGGAATCAGCTCCCTACCTGGAGCATGAATCAGGTTTCCATGTTTCTGACATTTTTCACAAGACTTAGCGAAGGCTACTGCATCTATCTACATCGTGGGCCAATAATACCCTTCCCTAAGCAACCTTCGAGCCATGGCAAGACCATTAGAATGTCCACCACAAATGCCCTCATGGATGTCAACTAACGCTTGGTCAGATTCCTCCTTTTCCAAGCACCTAAGGAGCGTCCCATCTAAACCCCTCCTATATAAATCACTAGAGATAAGGTTGTGGTGAGAGGTGTTATGAATGAGGTTTCGGCATTCAAAATGGTTGAATGTGTCAGGGATGATGCCATCACAAAGATATGAATAGATAGCACCATATCGGGAAGACTCATGTGTGACAAGGGTACAAATGACATGGCTTTCAGATGAGTCAAAGATGGGATGGTGTAGCTCTTCCACTAGGAATTCAAATCTTGATTCATGTTGTTCCAACTGAAGGAGTGAAGCTAATGTGGCCATAGCATCTACAGCTTTCTTCTCTGTCCTAGGGATCTGTTGAAATGTCACAAATGTGAAGTAACGTTTCAATGAGTCAACCATCTTTTTGTAGGGTATCAATTTATCATCTTTGGTGTGATACTCCTCATTGACTTGGTTGATGATTAGCTAGGAATCCCCAAAGACATGTAACTCTATTATGTTCCATTCTATAGCCATTCTCAATCCATTGGTTAAAGCTTCATATTCGGCAATATTATTTGTACATGGGAATAAAAGTTTGTAAGACTTTGGAATGTTGTACCCATGTGGAGAAATAAATAATACTCCAGCACCTGATCCATTTTGCATGTGCGAACCATCAAAGAACATTTTCCAGGTGCGAGTAGTCATATACAAGATATGTTCATCTAGGAATTCCACTTGAATAGGCATACTATCCTGAATTGGGAAATCAGCTAATTGGTCAGCAATAGCTTTCCCTTTTTTGGCCTTCCTTTCAACATACTCTATGTCAAATTCAGTTAAGACTATCATCCATTTAGCAAGTCTACCCATGAGGGCAGCCTTACTAAGCAAGTACTTAAGAGGATCAATTTTTGCAACCAAATGTATAGTATGAGCAAGCATATAGTGTCGCAACTTTTGAGAAGCAAACACCACTGCAAGACAAGACTTCTCAATGTTATTATAATTGATCTCATAAGAGACTAGAGTACGGCTGATATAGTAGATGGCCCATTCTTTCCTAGTATCATCTAATTGAGCCAACAATGCCCCCAAGGAAGACTCGGTTGCTGAAATGTATAAAATCAATGGTCTCCCAGGAATAGGCGGCATCAAAATTGGAGGATTAGCTAAATACTATTTTATTTGATCAAGGCTCTTTTGGAAATCCTCATTCCATACACAAGAAGCACCTTTATGTAGCATCTTATTAAAGGGTTGTGCTCTATCTACCAGCTGTGAGATAAACCTCCTAATTGATTGGAGTCGTCCCTGAAGACTTCTCATCTGACTAATGTTTCTTGGAGGTGGCATGTCTAAAATTGCTTGGACCTTTTCAAGATCAACCTCTATACCTTTTGCTGATATTATAAATCCTAAAAGTTTGCCTAAGGTGACACCAAATGTGCACTTCTTTGGATTCAATCGGAGTTGAAACAGTTCCATGTGATCGAGAATTACTTCCAAATCGGGAAGGTGTGCATCTCTTTTTCTTGATTTAGCCAAGTTATCATCCACATAATCTTCCATGTTCTTATGCATCATATCATGAAAAATTATGGTCATAGCTCGTTGGTATGTTGCTCCTGCATTCTTTAACCCAAATGGCATGACGTTCTAGCAATAGGTTCCCCATGCACATGTGAACGCTATTTTCTCTTGGTCTTCAGGAGCTATTTTAATTTGATTATATCCTAAGAAACCATCCATTAGAGAGTATATCTCATAACCCACCATCATATCCACTATCATGTCAATGTTTGGAAGTGGAAAATCATCCTTTGGGCCCATCATGTTTGGAAATTGGTACTATGTTTGAGATCCATTCTGCATAGTCGATGGCTCTGATGAATCCAGCTCTCAAAAGTTTTTCTAATTCTGCTTTGACAAGGAGAGCTACATGTGGATGCATTTTTCTAAGTCTCTGTTTCACTGGTTTGACTTCTGGAGCTATGGATAAGTGATGCATTATAAGATTTGTGTCAAGCCCTGGCATGTCTGAATAGGTCCATGCAAAATTAATTTTCTTCTTTTGTAAGAATTGTATATATGCCTTGGTTTCTTCTTCTGATAAAGACTGAGCAAGATGAATTATTTGAGGAGCTTCTTCTGTGTTCAAATTAACTGGTTTTGTTGGCTCAATCAATACTGATGATCTGTCCTGAAAATAACTTAGAAAGTTATTAAGTACCCCATCTTTAGGCACCTCAAAGAGGTTTTCACCCTTAGATACGTCACCTCTTTTTACTATTTTTGGTTCGGATACCGCCACAAAGTGGTTTTCGCCATCAGACCTATTTTTCTTTCTTTCTTTTTCTTTTATTTTTAGACTGAGGTACTTAATATCAGGCTCCGTCATACTTGTTGTTGGTTCACTGGTGGAAGAAGCCACAGGTTCAAGAGCATTCAGATAGTAGGCAAGTTCATAGTCATTCTGAAAAGTGAGGAATTTAGGCTCTTGATGGCGCTGAGACCAGTCAATTAGGTCATAGTGAATAAGGGGTAGGTCAATAACTGGTTCAAGGTTATTTATATGAAAGGTGTTATCTTTGGTGACCATACAATTGGGATTCATCGAGTCCTCTCCTAAGATACCTAAATTATGACTCATCCTACTAAATGAAGCATTGTCCACTAAGGCAATTTGAGGAGTACAATCCTCTAGTCCTACACTAAGCTCATTGGCCGCATTGGGTTGGGTACTATAAGTATGGACAACATCCATGTCCAAATCAACTATTGCATCTGAAAGTGAGTCCCATTCGTACTCATGTGAGTTTGTGTCTGAATCATCATTTGGGCCTTGTGATGTAGAAGCCTTAAGGTTGGGAAAGGTTTCCCCTTCTCTAATGCTAGCATTGTTACTATCCGTCGTAGCTAGGATAGCAACACTTTCCATTGTCAATCTAGCATTCATATAGTTGCTATTTGTCACAGCTGGGATAGTAGAACCATCAAGTATCAAATCTTTTGAATCTCCCCAAAGAAGATTTGTTGAAGGCACCCAATAATTAGACATGTCTTGTTGATTAGAAAGATCAGGTGTGTAGTCTGAATCACCATCACTACCCATCACAGCTGGGATAGGGACACCTTTCTTCTTCTTATTTTCAAAACCTAAGCCAACTATTGACTTATTCTTTTGTCCTAAAAGGGCATGGTCAAGAGGCTCAACTTTAGCATCCAACCTATGGCTGAGGGGACCATATCCTGGATAACCCATATTCTTAACCAACGTATACCCTCTCCCATAAGCTTTAGGTGAAGGAGCAAAGCTCTCATTGTGTTGGTATTTTTCCTCATGATAGATCCAGTCCCTTACAGCAACTTCCTCTTTCTCTTCCTGAATAGGAACCGAAGACTCAACAAACTTTCCGAATAATGTCATTGCTAATGATGAAGGTTTCATATTTGGTGATGGTTTCCCATAAGACCTAGGAGAGATCGGAATTTTTGCAAAAGAATCAATTTTATAATCTCCCATCCCAAGAGCTATGGTCTTAAACTTCTGCTTGCATTGTTCAAGGGAAATACTAGGGCTGTCAGCTTCCCTATTCAAAGTTACATGTGATCCAGTAGAAATGTTATTAACTGACAAAGCACTATCTCCAGGTATGCAAATTTCTACACCATTGTGGGGAAACTTAACACACTAGTGATACGTTGATGGGACTGCTTGCATTTCATGAATCCATGGCCTACCTAGCAAAATGTTGTAGGCTAAAGGACCAACATCAACAATTTGAAATAAGATGTCCTTTTCTACTGGACCAATGCAGATAGGTAAAATGGCCAATCCCTTAGAACTTCTTTCTGCTTCATCATATGCTTTGATTGTGATATTTTTCCTTGTGTCAATGACTTCTTCAGAATATCCTAGAGCCTTAAATAAACTCATGGTACAAATATTGAGCCCTGCACCCCCATCTATCAATACACACCTGACACGGGTTTTATGAATCATGACTTTGATGTTTAAGGCCAAGTTATGTGGGTGACTGATGGATTTGTTGTCTTCTTCTGAGAAGGTGAGGTAATGAGGACTAGCCAAATGGTTGACCATATTTTGGAATTGATCAATATCTAAGTTGTTAGGGACACTGGCTACTCGCAAAGCATCCTCAAGGACACGCTTGTGCTTAGGGGACAATTCTAAAAGTTCAAAAATAGATATCTGCACTGGTGTACGTTGTAATTGGTCAATAAGGTTATAATTGGAATTAGGACCATCAGTAGATTTAGGAAGAACACCCTTGGACACGGGCTTCTTAGACTTGCTAGAGCTAGGACCTCTGATAATAATGGGAGCTTGAGCCTGACCCCTAGTGATAGCATTGAGAGATTGGGGCATCCTTCATGAGTGAGGACCTCTTAGCACCACAACGGGTCCTTCATCTGACCTTGGAGTTGAATCCACATCATATCCATAAGAATCTTTCCCTCTCGTCATGTTGATATTATCATCAGCCGCTTCAAGCATATTAATAACATTTTCAGCATTGGTGTAGGCATAGTTGATAGCAGCTTTGCCCTACTTGTTGTTAGAATTTTCTCCTTTCTCATATTTGGGCAAGGGTTCTTTAAAAGCCTTATGATCTGCATTAGTAGTTAAACCATCAACTTGTAATCGCCCACTTTCAATGAGGTCTTGGACAAGATGTTTAAGCCTAAAACAATTTTCTATATCATGTCCAATTCCATTGTGGAAGACACAAAAGGCTTTCTCATCCCATCAATGAGGTTTAGGATCGGGTATGCAGTGCTTGGCAGGATCCTGAGGTTGTGCCAAATTATGAGCAATTAGTGTCTTGAAAATGTCTGCATAGGAGTCCCCAAGTTTGGTGAATTGTCTCTTTTCCTTCTTAGGTTTCCCTTGATACTTGGGTTTGTTCTCTTGTTGTCCTAAGGACGCTTGTAGCTTCATGGCTTGTACCGCATTGGAGAGATTAAGAACTCCTTCATTCTTAGGTTGTGGTGAGTCAACAACTCCGTCATTGACCACCTGTTTATTCTTGTTCTAATAGGAGTTCATTTTGTCCTTATAACCATTATTGTTGTTGTTGTGGCCATTGTTATTAGTTGATTTAGCCAAAATTCCTTGTTCTTTTAGGACATCCTCTATGTGACATGCCACTTCTACCATGGTATCAAAAGAATTAAATGGTATCTTTCTTACCTCGTATCTTAATTCTGGCACTAAGTTACTCACAATGATGTCTATTCTTTCCTCCTCAGGAATTGTCCTCGGATATTTTGAGCACAAACATCTCCACCTTTGTAGGAAAGTGACAAAAGGTTCTCCTTGATTTTGTTTAAGCTTGCACAAATCAAGCATTGTGACCGACCTTGATACATTATAAGAAAAATGCTGAACAAATCTTTGGACGAGTTCTTTAAATGACTTTACTGGAGGAGTAAGGTTGGTGAACCACTCCATGGCTTGACCTTTGAGACTCCTCAGAAATAATCTCATCAAGTAGGAGTCTTCATGATGAAAAGAAAAGCTCATTATGTAGAACTGTCGAACATGGTCATGAGGGTCACCAACACCATCATATTTGTCATAGGTTGGAAACTCAACTTTCTTAGGGAACTCAACCAACACCACACTCTTGTCAATCAGGTTGGGACATATGGAGTCCAAATTAAATGTGCTCTTAGGAGCCCTCATTCTGTCTATATCCTTCTGCATTTGCATGATCACCTCATTGGTTGAAGGATTCTATTTCTTAATCTTTTGGTGGATGTCAAAATCATATGGAACTTTAGCACCCTTTTTGATGAGGCTTTCTAGGAATTGATTCTTGTTTTGTTCCACATATCATTCTACATATGCTTGAAAGGATGGTTCTTGTTGCATAGTCATAAAATCCATATGATCAAATTTGGCATAACTTCCTCCATGTTGTGAGCCATGATGTGCTCATTGGGAGGGTTGCTTTGAATGTCTATGAGGTGATCATATCCTATGATGATCATATCTTGAAGCCCTTCTTCCTCTAGGGCTCGGAGATCATGAGGGTGTCCTTGATCTTCTTCTAGGACTTGGTGAAGGGGTAGATGGGGGCGAGTTGGTCCCACTATTGGTTCCCCTCCCATTGAATCATCTTTGGAGTTGTTGTGCATAGAGTCTATCTTCTTCTTCTTGGGTGACTCTCTTTCTTATGTCCAATAATGCACGTTCCTCTTCTTCTAGTTGTCTAAATTTCTCCTTTTTAGCAGCTTGTTCATCCAAATAGGCTTGCTTCTCCCTCTCAATGCTTTTCAATCTCATATTTGCATATCGAGAGGTATCTTTAAGTGGAGAGGATGGTCTTGAATGCCTTATTGCATTGGCTGCGTTTATGTGGTGATCACTAGATTCGTTGTTTTGGTCCTCATGTTGTGACCCTGAATCTGAGTGAGTTTGCTTATGATGTCTCTCGGCTCGTTGGTGAGCATCAAAATACCTTGCATTGTTGGGAGGTGACCCGGGTGGACTAGCATGAGAAGAACCACCGTACTCTCTCCTATGTCATTGGAAGATATCCTCAAGATTTTGATTCATGGCTTCTCTTTGTTGTCGAGTGAAAGTGTAACTCATGTCCATGCTTGATGAAAGTGGTACAAAAGAGGTGCTCACTTCACTAGGATTAGCTTTTGGATTAAAATAAACTTCAAATTCACTCTTAGGTGATTGATCAAAAAGGGGTCCTTTTCCCTTATGCTGTCGATGAGTCTTAACTGGTGGTAACTGGCTAAAGGCAATAGGGGGTCACTTCCCTTGATTGACTTGGTACCTTGTTGTAACTGACATGAAAGAAAGATACTCTCAATGATAAGATGACCTCTCAAAGTGTCAGCACCAAACTAGGATAATCAAAGTTTTCTATTGTCCAAAGAGAAATGAAAAGATAGAAAAGAGGCTTTACCAACACTGTCAAAGAGGTGCTTCAAATCAAAGGGTGACTACCCTTGCACTTTTGAACCAGGAGGTTGGACTAGGCAAAAATATAATTGAAATTGAGATTAAAATGAAAGCGATTTGGACAGTAAGAGCACTAAAAATTTTCCCAAGAAGGTAGCTGACAATCCTAGAGATGGACCTTGGCACCAAGAATGGCCTTCTAATTTGACAATTATTTCCAAAGTGATTTCGTAAATCAGATAATGCTATCCCAGAGGACTAAAACCAAAAATTTAGAGTCAAGACAGGTCTCAAACGACAGAGCAAGAAGCTTACTCCAAGACCTAACCTAACTAACAGAAATTGAAACTGATCAGATTTGCAGCACAATAGAAATTAATCAGGTGATATACTCCAGGCTACCAGGGCGATACACCCATAACCGGGCAATACTTCACCTTATACCAGGTGATAGACCTCACAATAGCTAGGCGATAAACACCAGGCGGGTCGGGCGATAGTCTATTCGGGGTGAACTATCGTGTGATATTTCCTCTCAAAGCAGGTGATACTTCTCAGACCTGAAAAGTATCGCATGATATTTCGCTCTAAAGGACATGATACTGTTGCAAAATTGCTTAACTCTTGACCAGAACTGTGTAAAATTTGCATTTTTGGGTCTGTTTGGTCAAAAATTTTGGTCTGAGGGTTGATGTTTTTGATTTCAATCACAATATCAGCAGAATTTGACAGGTTTGCAAATAGTGAGGGATCAAACATGTCTCAAACACTTGAAACAAGGGCAAAAGCAACCTTGCCAAGACAAACACTTGTGATATCAGAATTGAAAAAGTACCCTATGAATGCTACCAATTGTTTGTATGTAAGAACGTTTACACTGGCATCACACAACCGAAGACAATTCAAGCAAATCTATCCTAAAAAGGTCAAGGCTCAATGCTTACCAACTTATCCCACAACTTGATGCCCCCTTGCCTCACACCAAGTGGTTACCCATGAGAGATATTGGCTTTGTCGTGGAAGTGTCAAATGACACAACCAAAGGGACACATATGGTGAGTATCTTAAGGTGATCCGGGTAAACCACTTGGATCAATCCTTGCACTAAGAAGATGAGCGGCTAAACAAGGTGGCTTCTATCTAATGGTTCTTAATAAGGGCTTCCATTCACAACACCCCTCTTGCTCCTTATAAAGGACTAGGACCTCACGGCCACAAGAGTACCTTAAGCATTCTTGCTCAATATTTTCCCCATAGTCGCAATCCCACGGGCTACTCACATCAAGTGAAGACAAGTGTTATGTCTACCAAGGTTTTGTGTCCTCGATAGCCTTGAGATTATAGTGAGTTGGAATCACTCACCACCAAGAAAAATGATGACAAGGTTGTCCCCACTTGGGTCATTCCTCTTGATTGCTCAAGAGCAGGCCCGCTAAAGGATTCTAACAACTAAACAAAAATTGGATCAACTCTTGAGGTTCAAGGTTTTTGGTTCACCACAAGGGTGAAGAGCATACTCCCCTATCTCAAGAATCTCTCCCAAACACACCAAGAAAAGTTCATTTACCCTCTTGTTTTCAAAATTCAAAGATGGGTCAAGATTTTCTGGTTCACCAAAATGGTGAAGAGCATACTTCTCCTACCACCCAAGAATTCCTACAACAAGATCTTAAGTGCCTAACAAATGAAACAACTAGTTTTTGCCACACTTAAAAGGAAAGAAAATAAACAAGCAAGATTTTTTTTTTGTTTTTATGCTTGGGTAGCCCTGCAAAAACCGTTAGTAGCCCTCTTTGACATGCGATTTTCAGAAAACTTCTTTAAGCAAAGGCACCTACAACCACAACTAGTTAGGCCCACAAGGTTATCAAAATCCAAAATCTAAATGAAAATATTTGCAAGAAACTGATTTACCTAAGCTAAGAGATGCAGGTTAGACCCATCTAAATATAGTAAAGTAAACCAGCAAACTAAATATGTCAGATTCAAATGATAAAACTTGAACTACAGGTCTCTATCAGATCAGGCGATATACCTCAAATGTCACTAGTATCGCGCGATACAGTTTCCTATATTCGCGCGATATACCTCAGTTCGAGAGATATACTTCTCTATAGGCGGGTGATACTTCACACGACACCAGGCGATATACCTTAGTACTGACAGGAAATTCTTCTCTAGGGTGAAGTGTCACACTGGTATAGTAAGGTATATCACGCGATATACCTGAGAAGTATCATGCGATATTCTAAGTAAAAAACTAGAGACTGCATAATTTTTGAAAAATAATCAGAAAAATGATGAAAATGCAAGAAACTAAAGGACAAAGCCTATCTACTCTACCCCACAGTGGGCACCTAAAATATACACACTAAAATGGTGCACTTCTATGAACCATTACATGTAGGGTTGCTCAAGAATGAGGCCTCACAAAGCGGCTCATAGCTCTCTATGCATGGAGTTGCAAGGAACTATGATGTATTTGCTCTCAGCTAGAGCTACAAGCTTGTGACCTTTCTAGTCAACCACACAACGAGAGATTCAAATGAGGACAAGGGCAAGAGTGCTAATATCCTCAAGAATCACTATGAAAATGCAATGCAAACTAGTCTAAAGAAATGAAAATGCAATGCAACTAAGCTAGGAAATAGAAAGAACAAGTGTTACAAATCCCTCCTATTAAGCTATGTGAAGTTATGCTATTGCATGAAAGAAAATCTAAGCTATGAGAGTCATGAAAATAAAACTATTATGTAAGAATGTAAACTAAACTATGAAGCACATGAAGAAATCTAAGGTAGGATGCAACAATGATCTCTAAAAAGCTTCAAAGTCTTCAAGGATTCCTGCAGCATAAAGTTAGCACAAAAACATGATATGCAAATGAAGGAGAGAGCTCTCCTTTTATAAGAAATGCAAAGAAATGGGCCATTGAGATTAAGAGGCAAAAGTCTTAATCGGCGATGGAGCTTAAAAGAGGAGCAATCCGTGTGCACAAGTATCCTCCAATAGGAATTGACTTTGTGTTCATGTGAGACAAAAGTGCTTTTTTTCTTTTTTGTAAAATAGGAATAATGCTTTATTTGTGCAACTTAGGACAAGAGGAAAGGTGGGGCTTTTTATTTAATCCAAAGGGGAGGAAATATTCCTTTTAATAAAATAAAGGCTTAGGATAAATGATTAGCCCATAGGATAAAAATCCAATATATGATCGAAATTAAGACTTGATCAAGAAATTGATGATGTTGAAAATATTGATTATTGATCAAAATGATTCAGGATTGATAAATCAAATAAATGGGGCCCAAAGTCTAGGTGACCATTTTTGGGTGCATACAAATACATCTTATCAACTCTTTTCACACTTCTTCTCTACTTATTTCAACTCCCTATCAACTTCCATACATCATTACAATGGTGCATCTAATATTTATATGCACATACAAAACAATTAACTAGGTCAACCCTTTAACCGATTATATACAATGCTTCCAATTGAATTGGCTCAAGCATGTTTACAAAAAAATTTAATTAGATTTATACAACCTAATTACAATAGGTGCATAGCCTTTATATAATAATAATATAACTGCTAACCAAAATACCAACAGTCGGCTGCTTGCACTTTTCTTTTCTAGCATTCACTGTCTATGCAACTTAGACTCTCTGTATCTTCCTCATACTGAATCTTCTGATCATGTGCTCTTAGACTTAGCATGGATATGGTCTTACCAATTTAACTTCTAGGTTGCATACCATAATTCTTTCTTATGCATGTGCATTGATGCTTCGACCTTCAGGTACTCTATGCATTATCCAGTCTTCAACACTTAGCCAATTTCTGATCTTCTTAGCATAAGCACTGACTCCAAAACATCATATGACTTTGTTGCCATAATGACAACACTATATTAAGTCATATACACCAGTATCATCAACTTTTCAAAAATCTCCCCCTTTGTCGTTGATGGCAATAAAGGAATATGGCAAAGTGACTAACTATCCCTTAATACAAAAAACACTTAATCATATTCTATCTTATATCTCCCTTATATCTTCTTACTATACATTTTCTTTACATAGCTATAGTTCCATATTCTATACATACTCCCCCTTTGACATTAATGACAAAGGTGTTACAAAACTAAATATGTACAAGTACTTACATTGAAAGGACATCCAGGTATGTAATCTGTAAGTTTTGGATCTCTTGCTTCCAAAATGCAATCAATGCATTGATTGTTTGGAGATGGGTGCATAAGGCATATTGTAGTTTCTCCATCTTCTCCAAGTCTAAACTAGGACCTTGATCATATGTCACCATGGTGGCATTGATCTCCTTGATATTCTAATTCAACACATCTAGGGAGGGTGCAAGAGCATTTCTAAGTTGAGTCTGCCTAGCCCTTATCTTTGACATCTCCTTTTTTGCCTTCTCAATTTTGTCAATCTGTCCCTGATATACATTGTTACACATATTTATATTGGTGGAAGGATCTTCTACTAACTTCCTCACCTTTTCAATCAAGGCCTCTGCTTCTTGAATCTTCTTGTAGTGGTCAGTTCTCAACTTATCTTGATTCATACAGTCAGCAATAATTTTTCATCCTTTTTCTGCAAACTCTTTCAAAGTTACTTGTCCAACTTTGAGTGAACTAAGGTCTAGTGAGAAGTTACTAACCAACTCATTTAATCTTTTCTTCATATACTTCTCCTTTGCAACTAATGATGCTGATTTTTCCAAGCTAGAGAAATTACTCTTGAACTATGAAAGAATTGAACTTACATCATCAGCAGAGTGTACCTTGAACACTTTCTTATCTACTGGTAACAAGTTGTTCAGGATTTTTACTAATTCTACAAGGAGGGGATTCCTCATTACCTATTTCTCCTTGGCCTTCTCCATAGCTAAGACACTGAACTTGATCAGGTCTTCTTCTCCCCATGAGTCCAAACTAGTGGTGTTAGGTGTCAAGCTTGACAAAAATTATGCTGAGGGGGTGATAGGAGTGCTATCCATCACTTCTAGCTTTACTTTGCTTAGTATTTCAATAGATGTCTTATCTATTGTTTCATTTCCTTTTTCCTCTTCTTTTTATTTCTCCTCTTCCATATTTTCTTCTTTCTTTTCTTCTTCCACTTTTGTCATATCTTCAATCAGTATTTCTTGTAGATTGGGAGAAGTGTTACCACATAAATTCTTAGCCTCTTGAGTGCTTACAAAAACTTCTTCAAATTTGTTCAGATCAATGTCTAAGGCCACCATTGCAATTTCAACATTGTCAATGAAAATTGTTTCATTCTTGTGTGCTTCTTCCATAGGCGCAGGCTTCTCTGCCTCTGTCAGTGCTACAACTGTAGGAGCTAAGTCCTGAGGACCTGTCACTGGTCCATTAGTGGGCTCTACCACCTTGAATTCCTTTGTAGGCACTTTAGCTTTAGGCACAATAGGTGGGTACATGTTCATGTTCATGAAAACCTTCTCAAATTCTTTCTCTTTCCTTAGCAACCAGTTCATAGTTCTTATCCATGATATTTAATGTTCTTGTCTTGGTTCTGAGGTGAGGTTTCACCAGATCTAATAGTAATTTCTTCTCCTATAAAGAATATACTGGTAAAATTGCATCTAAGATCTTCTCTCTTATTCTCAGATCTTCCTCTATTGTTTGTCTCTTGAAGAAATCTAAAATATTCCAAACACTGTCTGGAATCATAGTTTTCAATTCTAGCACTATCTTCTTAAACTTAAGCATGTGTTTGACAATCATGTCATGAATCTTTGACTTATCTATTTCACTGTACTTATCATAAAATTTTCCTATTTGATCAATTCTTCCTTCATCAACAACCCTTTTACTCAACACTTGAAGACTAGGTCTGAAACCTACCTCTGGAGGTGCCTGAGTGTTTCTTTTGCTTCTTGTTTCTCGCGAGGATGGATGACTGGTGTTGATATCTTTCTTCCTCTTTTCTATTGTCTTATACTCCTGAGGAGAAGTAAGATCAATTGTTACCTTGGGCACAGAAGGGATATCACCTGTTTTACCCTTTAGATCATCATATTTCTCAATTTTCACCTTCTTCATCTTTAGATCATCATATTTTGTCTTTGCTATAGTTGCACTCTCTATTTCAAAAGTATTCTTCTCTTGCCTTGCTTTTTCTAAGTCTTCTTGAGATACTCCATGAATTTTCAAAATCTCTGAAGTAACATTGGTAACTTTTCTTTTTGTTGTTGCACTATTCAATACAGCATCTACTTCTCTTATTTTCTCTTCATAAGTCCCCCATCTAGGTTCATTGGGGTCCTTTGGTGCTAACAATAGAACTTGAGCATAAGCCTCTAGCATAGGCTCTTCAACTTCATATGCTAGTGAATCCACTTTTTTCTTAGTTCAACAACCTCCATGCATGTTGTATTAGTCTCTACCATGAAACAAATGGTGTCATTGTACTTCTCTGCAATGCTTTTTGGAATCCTATATCTCATCTACATTTTATCCCTAAATGTTTTCAATTCCAGTGTCATGTAATCCTTAAGGGTACTTTATATGGATTCCTTAAAAATAATTTGTAGCATGGTGGGAATAGACTTGTCTAGATACAAATCAAACACCTTTCTAAGAATATGGAAGTACATATAGATTATTAAAGACCCAAACCTGAATATCTTGGTCTTGTCATGCTTGATGGTTCTTATGTTGTCTATTAAATGTGTGCGCAAGATTTCACATAGATTAAAATCTCCTTTCTCTCTCACCAACCTTATTACTGCTAGAATGGTGGCCGCTGACACACTGTTTACTCTACTGGTGTGTTGGAACCTATATCCTAGTATCATGGACATCAATTTGATGTCTTTCTCCTCTATAGGCTCTATTGTCATTATGTGCCTATCACTTCTTGATTTTCAAGCCTGTTCTACAAGTTTTTTGACATCCTTGCCCGCTGGAAGAATGACGTACATGTCCTTGAGAGTCCTATCATCTCATGAATTAGGTCTCCTGTTATCCTAACAAGCACTTCACCTATCCAAAATAGGTCATCATGGATCCTGATGAGTAGGATCTTAATCCATTCCAACTCATAAAACTCATATGCCATAGCATATTCTACTATAGGATGATTTTCCAACTGTGCATACTCATCCATAAAGGTTTTATCAGGTTTCGTCATTGTTTCCATGTGTGCTCTTATTCTATCCAAACCTACTGGTTCCTTCTTGCAATGTATGTATGCCCTGATATCTTCCACATGCATAAAACCCATGGGAGTGTGGGAGAATGCACCTTCTAGGTCGTCTAGTGTGGACTTGAATGGATGCCTCTTAAACACATATCTCTTCTTCTTAGCCACATCAAATACAATGGGAGTAGCCATTACTTACTTCTATATTACTTTCCAAATGATCTCAAATACTTCTGAATCGACGTGACGGATTAGGGCTTCCACAACCGATCAAATGCACTTGCTAAACACTCATGAATCAATTTGAAATCCTTCACACTCAAATTCTAGGGCTCCTTTTCTATTCAATCGCTCTGAATTTGAATGCAATGAAAGATCTAAAAACTTCTATGTACTTTAAAGTTAAAATTCTGCCATTAATGCTTGTCGTTTAAACCAAACTTTCATTGAAAATATCCAACTTTTGTTCTGTTATCATTCAGGAAGTGTGCTCTTGCACATAGCCTCTATTATTCTCCAAAAGGTTAAATCCAAAGGTGCATACTTTGATGGTGAGTATACCAGCCACACAGGGGTTTATAGCTAAATTAGCTCCCCCTATGACCTTGAGGGCCATTCATCTAGATGTAGAGGGTGCATCCACTATGGATGCATCCAATACATTCTCATCAACCTTATCCTTCTTTTCCTCTGACCAAATCAAGCTCACATCTTCTAAAGCTTTCACAAACTTGACTTCACCTTTGGTATCTAGTATTGATTCTTTTGGCTTTTTAGGGCTTTCCTGACTTTGTGTCCTAGATCTACAAAACTTTGAGATGTGTCCAACCTTGTTACATGAGTGACAAATAACTGGAGGCCTTATATTCCTCAGCGCATTGACATGGGTTACCATTTTACACTGTCTAGCTGAGTGACCATTATAGTTACATAACTGACATGTGACATTCTGAGAACTTCTTACATTTGACTGATATTGATTTCTCTGATTATGTTGAGTCTTTTTTTTCTGACTTGTCTTACAATTCATAGCTCTATGACCAAATTTATTGCATGAATAACAGTAACTATTGAAAGGTCTTATCTCTATATAGTTCCTTTCTATATGTCCATGCTTGTTACATGCATAACAAGTTTGATCTACTAGCTTGTGCTCATTCTTGGATGGTTCAACATGATCTTTATTATGACTTCTTGTCTCCTTAGCATCTGTGGTGTCTTCTGGTGTTTTTACTCTTTCTCACATGTTGTCAATCTGATTTTTTGCTTTATTGAATCCAATTTTGTTGGTATCTCCTTTAAGCTTTCGAGCATATAGTTGAGATTCAATCAGATCCTTGCTCATGTGTAGTTTATCAATGTGATTCTTAGCCGCTTTCAATTCAGATTCCAAGATTTCCATGTTTTCTTGACTCAATTCTTCATTCAGTTGAAGATTCTCTTTGATCTTTTCATAATAGACTTCTTGATTATTGGTTAGCTTATCATCCAATTCTTCAATTTGTTCTTTCAAGGATGAATTTTCTTCATTCAGCTTCTTGATTATTATCCCTAAATCAATGGTAGAACATTATTTCAAATCTTTTCTTAACCTTTTGATGACTTCTTGAGCATCACTGACTTTTTCTTTTAGTTCTTCAATTTCTTTTTTAGATCTATCCAAGTCTTTAAGAGTAGCTTCAAGATTCTTTTTCAGATGTTTCATTTCTACTTTTTCCATGATCTCCTCAAGTGGTTAAACTTATTTTCTAAGGACTAGAGATCTAATACCAATTGTTAGGAATGGGAACACTGAGAGGGGGAGGTGAATCAATGTTCACTGTATTTAATCTTCTTACTTTACTTCTTAAACTTAACTTGAATGCTTAAGAACTAAAATGAACATCAACATAAATAGAAAACATGAACACAACACATAACACCAATGTGGTTACAGGGAAACCCAAATAGGTAAAAACCTTGGTGGGAATTGACACCCACTAATGATTTTTACTAGTGTTTTATGATTCTTGTTAGAAGATCCTTAGCCCTGTTAGGAGTTGCTTTACAATATATTTAGTATAGTAACCTGGTCAAGGGTCAAACCCTATTAGGAGTCTTTTATAATAACCCTATTAGGGGTGTGGACTCATTTTCCTAGAGCTCACTACTCAAGTGGTGAAGGCTACAACCTTATGATCTTAGATACACACTATATCTGCTAGATGAACTGGCACTATGACACTTCTTATCTGATTAGTTCCTTTGATGTACTGATGCTTTGACCTCTTGCAAAGCTCTAATACATCTTATCAACTCTTTGCACACTTTTTCTCTTCTTATTTCAACTTCCATACATCATTACAACGGTGCATCTAATATTTATATGCACATACAAAACAATTAACTAGGTCGGCCCTTTAACCAATTATATACACACTTTGTCTCAAGTGTGTTTACAAAAAAATTTAATTATATGTCTACAACCTAATTACAATAGGTGCATAGCCTTTACATCATAATAATATAACCACTAACCAAAATACCAACAGTCGGCTACTTGCACTATTCTTCTATGGAATTCACTGTCTGTGCAACTTAGACTCTCTGTATCTTCCTCATACTTAATCTTCTGATCATGTGTTCTTAGACTTAGCATGGATATGGTCTTACCAACTTAACTTCTATGGTGCATACCATAATTCTATCATATCCATGTGTGCTAATGCTCTGACCTTCAGGTACTCTGTGCAATGTTCAGTCTTCAACACTTAGCCGATTTCTGATCTTCTTATCATAAGCACTGACTCCAAAACATCATATGACTTTGTTGCCATAATTAAAACACTATATTAAGTCATATACACCATTATAGTCAACTTTCCAATAAATTACCCTATCACACTTTCATGGTTAATACCAGACATAAAGCATATAATATAAAAAAAAAAAATTTATTTTTAAGAAGAGACCCAAAGACTCCTTACCTTTGGACAAGGAGAAAATTCAATGAGTAATCCTTTATTCAGAATAAAGACACCTAGTCAAAGTACTACTCACACTGCAACCCCTAATACTGCTAGCATGTTGAATCTTAATTATAATTAAAATAAATGAAATGATGATCAAGATAATTAAGAAGATTAGGAGAATGAAACCAACCAAGGTGAAGAAGATAATCCTATACACCATTATAACTCCAATAGCGATGAAGAACTGACAAAAAGAAGATTATTAGAGATGCCAAAGGAGCAAAAGGTTCCAAAAAATACTTGAAAGAACCATAGATGAGAATAAAGAAAAATACTTTTTAGACTTGGCATCATTGGGAGAAAAGCTACCTAAGGAATATGATGTAATAGATTAAAGCAAAGAGAAATTGATACTCCTATATCCATATTGACTCAAAATTTGTGTTCTATGCAAAACGAGATCCAAGACCTAAAGAAGGAGAAAGATAAACCATTACAACAATACTCCTTCAAACACATATATCATTTTTCATTTGAAAATGATGTACATATGATTCCATTTCCACAATATGTTTCAATTTCCCAATATGATAAATACACCAAAAACTCAGATCCTCAAGATCGTGTGAGAGAATTTTGCACCTTAAGTATGGAGCTCATGCATGAAAAAACATATTTGATGAGGTTTTTTCCAAGAAGCTTGTGTGGAAAAGAAATGGATTGGTTTTTTAAACTACCCACAAGAATCACAACATTTGAAGAGTTTTTCAAGAATTTTATTTAACAATACTCACATGGTGACCATGCTAGACCTGTGTAATATGAAACAAAGAAGTAGTGAATCATTCTTGTCATTTTTACAAGGGTGGAGAAATACATTCACAAGATATTCAAGACAAATACCCAAAAGAAAAAATATGGATATCTTCATTAGTAATTTAGTGCCTAAAATGAACTACCCAATATAGCTTCAGGGTCCACCAAGTTTTGATAAAATGATAGATAGTGAGATCAAGATTGAGGGAGTACTGATCAAAAAAGGAGAAATCACTATCTATAATGAAAATAAAGACAAGAAATAATATAACAAAAATAATTGAAACAAGAATAAAAATGTTGTCAATGATGGGTATGTGTAGGATCATGGTATGCCAAACTTGGCCCTTAAGTGGATATAAAAATTTAGAAAATCGGGTTTAGGCAAGTTGACATAAAAATTTGAACAAGTTATAAATATTGTATCAAAAATATGTAAGAATAGAATCTATAGAAAATTGAATTTAGTTTCTAAGATACTACGCCTTTTTTGAAAACCAATTATTCTATAACTTGAAATTTTCAAATTTCAATTTAGTAGTACGAAAATTTTAGGAAAAAAATAAGAAGTAGGTGTATGTCTGACCACCTTAAACACAATCAAATGATAATTTTTTTTTACAAGATTCTAGATATAAGTATTAGACTCATGTCCAGATGTGACACATATTTATTTGTAATTTTTTTCCAAGTAAATAATTAATTATGATTTTTCTTAAACAAATTTTCTAGAATACAAAAACTCTCATGTCTGACGATGTTAACTTAGTCTAAAATTTATCAAATTGAAATCTTTTTTTATTTTTCTTGTTGTAGGAAAAGCATAGAATGTGACACATATTTTTTATTTAAAAAATGCTATACACTTTGAAAGTTATAGCTATTTTTCAATAAGTCTATCAATCAGGACTAGAAAGATAACAAGTAGGTGTATGTCTAACCACATTAAAAAAAACAAATGATAATATTTTTTTATAAGATTCTAGATAAAATTAGTAGACTCATTTCTGGATGTGATGTATATTTTTTCAAAGTAAATAATGAATTATGATTTTTCTACTACAAATTTTCTTGAATATAAAAACTCTCATGTCAGACCACCTTAACTTAGTCTAAAATTTATCAAATTGAAAGAATTGTTTATTATTATTGTATTAGGTGAAGCATATAATGTGATGTATATTTCAGATTTCAAAAATGTTATATTGTTTGAAATTTATAGTTGTTTTTCAAAGATTCTATCAATCGGGACTTCTTTACACATCGCCACTTTTTGGCATACCATGATCCTGCACATACCCTGATAGAGTTGTGGACACATGAAACACAAGGTCAAAACCTGAGGTGTTCAATCTTTCCTTGAGTCTACAAGAAAGTTAGAGTTCCAATAAAACAACAATAACACCAACAGCTCCTAAGGATTTCAAAAAACCTAATAATCAGAATGAGCCATGGCTATCAAAACCTAAATTTATATTTACACCTTTTGGAGATACACTTGAGGTGATCTAAAAATCACTTCTAAACAAAAAAATCATTACACTGGCTAAATCGAAACCACGGGAGCCAGAAGTGAAACCAAAATGGTGGAATGATAATGACTATTGTGATTTCTATAAAAATAAAAGACATAAGAATAATAATTGTATGAAGTTAAGACATTTTATTCAAGAGTTAATCAAATACATGGCAAGGTAAAAGTTGATGGACATCATACAAACAATGATCATAAATTATTCCAATATCTATTGCCTAACTATGAGAAATGTGAATCATCTAAAGGAAATAAGATTAATTACACATACACATACATTGATAGTGATAATGTGATCCATATGTTGGAACCAAGGGAAATTTCTATCAACATGATTACTCTCAAGGGAGTACGAGATACATTAGAATCTTCTAATGTTGTGATGAGAAGTCAAGACAACCTCACACTTAAAGGAGCTTCGACATCAAATCAACCTGCTACAACAATAGCTTCTAAGATAATATCTATACAACTGATATCATCTCCAAATTTCAATTTAGTGGATTAATTAAAATGTACTCCTACTCAAATTTTCATTATGGAATTGCTAAAAATATCTCCAGTCCATTGAGAGATTCTTGAACGAGCCTTGCTTGCAACTAATGTTCCCAAAGAGTTAGATATAGACAGATTCCAAAGTATGGTTGGTCATTTAAATTCCCTATATTATTTTCCTTTCTCTGAGGAAGATGAAAAATCCATAAATCATCCACATAATCAACCCTTGCATCTACAATTATTGATTCACAAACACCAAGTCAAGCTTGTCTTGATAGATGGAGGTGCTAGTTTGAACATGTGCACATTTAATCTTGTGAAACAATTGGAATTATTTGAATGGGAAATTTACACAAGAAGAAAGATTACAATCAAATCCTATGACGAAGAAGAAACATCCTCTAGAGGATTAGTTGTCTTAGCTATCAGAGTGGGGCTAGTGGAGAAAGATGTCATATGTCAAGTTCTTGATCTACCACTTTATTACAACATTCTTCTTGGAAGGCCATGGATTCATACAATGCAAGCAATACCTTCTACATACTATCAATTCATAAAGTTCCCTCATAATGGAGTAGAAGTGACAATTCCAATTGATACAACTTATCCTTGTAATAATCTTAAACAAGAAGACAGTATGGTTCCACACAACAAAGAGAGTTCTAAGAAATCTTAAACTTCCAAAGAAATGGTCTTAAGAAGTTTCACAAATAAGTTGAATATCCAAGATATAGGAATGGGAGAGTATAAAATAGACTCACTAATGCCCATGATACATTTACCTTTATCTCCTAGATCTTAGGGAAGACCTTTATCAACCTTCACTTTTTCCAAGGGTAGTATATTAAATATTTACGAAGGAATGGGGATAGTCAAAGGTAAGGTGTCTATAGAAAAAAATAATTAAGAAAAAAATGTCTTACAATGGTTATACAAAGAAGATGAACACGATGGCAATATTTAAAATGTGGAGATATCACCAAAAAAATATGGAAAAGGATATGATATTGTGAAATAAATGGGTTACAAAAGAAAGGGACCACTTCGTGAAGATAAAGATGGAATCATAGAACCAATACATATGGAACTTTGTAACCCTAGAGATAAAGTTGGTGTGTGTTTCAAAGAAGAAGTATCTCATCCTATGTCTAGAGATGGTCTCGTGTTTGATAGTGTAAAGGATGAAATATTGTGTGATATATAAATATGTGTGTAGTAGATGTGTGTATATAGGATTGAGGAAGGTAAGATCTTCTTAACCCCAAATTCCAAAAGGAAAGATCCAAATTTATTAACCACAAGAAGATGGTCAATGCATAAATGAATCAATTGATGGAGAATATGAAGAAAGGAGAAAACCTTATATTTTTTTATGGAAAGAAGTATTGAAATATTAATTGAATTGAAGAAAAATACTAACCTAAAAATATGATAGATCTAGAAAATGCTATTTTCTGGTGTCTATACTCAGTTTCCTAAATTTTTGCAACCGGAACTGACCTAAAAACATAGAGGCAGAGAAAACCAAGAAACCCTCTAATGTTCCGAGGAAGGTAGACCTTGATCCAAATACAAAGGTAAAATATTAACCTGGGGCATAGTCTTACCCCTTTAAGTTGACCTTGACCTACGTTGCTCTAACAAAAAATTTGTTCACGAATCCCAAAAGTCTGCTGAAAAGGGTACTCAGATCCGTACTATAATTCAGTATTCTGCACCTGTTCCTGCAAGAAAAATGGTTTTGTTTGTTTGGGGGGAGGGGTTTTCCTTGGTCAAACCCCAATTTAGGAATTAACCTTTAAATTGAATTGAAATTGTAGTCCTAAACAATGTAAATAAAATAATTCACCTTTCCTATGTTGAAACCCTTGTGGAGGATTCGAATCCTTGAATCCACAAGTATGGATGCTCCAAATGAATGTAGAATTGGATGTAGGATGTCTCAAATCAATTGTATTAGATCTTAAACACCAACCTTGAATGGATCTTGGAATAGGAAGAAGCTTGAGTGAATGGATAAATCTTTAACAAAGGGGCTCCATAGAGATTGAATCCTTCAAAGGCTACCAATGGATCTCCCTGATGAATTCAATTTTGAATGCTTGAATTCTTGAAGATGAATGAATTCTTGGATTATTTCTTTCTCCTTCTTTCTTTCTTGATAATTTATTGATCATGTAGTTTCTTGGTGAATGGCAGATGTCAAAATGAGAGGAGAAGGCTTCCTTTTATACAAGTTAGGGCACAAAATTCTAGAGAAGCCTACATAGGAGAATTAAATTCCAATTTAATCATTTACTCCTGGAAGTGGACCTAATTTAAATATCATTTAAGAGTTTACCATTTTGAAGCCCGAAACAGCTGACCTGAAAGTGGGAAAATAAACTTTCCAAAACTTGACATTCAGAAACTTTCATAACTTGAAATCTGGACACAGGATCAGGGTCGAGGTCAACTCTGACCTAGGTCAAGGTCAAGGTCGACCTTGACCCAAAAGGTCAACCTTGACCCTAAGATCAAGAACTTCAAATTCTCAAGATCAGGTGTTGGAAACAGGCTAGAAAAAGGTGGAAAGAGGAGCAGAACAGGGGAAAAGTCTAGATCCAAGTCAAAGACCCATTCAAGCCATTTGACATGACCCCAAACCACTTACTCGGAGGGATAAACCGGTCCTAAATGGAAGTTCTTCCATTTTTTGATGATACAAATAGAGAAAATGGTTCAGATGATGAAGAAGAGGTAGAAGGAGAACCAACCTCATATGAGAGATTACTACTCTTGCAAGGAGATCCGCTATCAAAATGAAGTACCATTCTTACCATTCCTAGATCTCAATAAGAGTTAGAACAACAAGAAAGACATCCTAACTGGAGGAAGTTCATTACTATTACTCATGTTCTTAATATGCCTCATTTTGAAGATCAACGAGATACATCACTATATTTACAAATACCTTTACAAGAAGGTGAGAATAAACAAGATGAAAATAATTTTTGAAGAAGGAGAAGGGACACTAGTGACTATAGCTTGTTTCTTGGGTATATCAGATGATAGTCTGATAGATTCACATGAATATGAATGGGACATACTCTCTAACTTTAAAATGGACATAGAGATTGATATGATACATAAATATGCTCCTAGAATTCACTTTGAAGAAGGAGAAAGTTCTAATGCTAGGTCAATAGGGCTAGACCTACATAACACTAACGTGAACCCCGATAATGATGATCATGAAGGGTCTGTGCAAGATCATGAGGGGCCAAAAAGTGGCGATGTGAAAAATATTCACTTTTCACTCATCCAAAAGCACATGAAAGCGCTTGTTGACTTTTTAGTAGGCTTGGGTGTCAGTACACCTAGGCAAAGCTGCCACCAAAGCACATACCTAATCGGGTACCCGATAACTGTGGCATATATCTGACACCCATGAGCCCTATTCTTCATTTCCTAGCATGATTTCTTCAAGTTTCTAACCGCATTTTTCTGATACCTGATATATTTTCAGATACCTGATATTGGAAACCCCAAATTCAACTCCGAGCATATTCGGTAAGTAGTTAATTGCATATTTTTATTAATTTATTTCATTTTCATTATAAATGTAGCATGTTAAAAAAAATAGGGTTTTGTATTTATATTTGCAATAATTTTTGAAACTTAGATTTGTTTTTTATTTAATCAGGCATGGCTGACAATAATGAAGAAAATAACCCTCCAAATAACAATCCTGAAAACAATCCCCCATATCTAAACCCTAAATCTTTACAAGATTTGATAGAAGAAAATTTGAACACAATACGAGGTTTCCAAAATACGTATCAAAATATACCTACATTAGGTCCCATGCTTGCCACACTAAATACAATTGTTGGAAATATTGACACACTTACGCAGCAACATAATGTTGCTCTTCATTGGCGTGATGATACACATGCCCAATTTGATGATGGGCTTGACCATGATGGGATTGCGGCCCTTAATATAAGTAAGGAAGATATAGCCGCCCTTTTTGTCAATCCTAAAATTGGAATACCAGTTGACCCCAAAAAGCCCAAATTATCAATAAAATGGTGCACAAATGAAGCAATGCGCACAAACCTTTGGGATCACTGGTGGATGGTTTTTGATAAACCACCACATAGCAATTTGGAGGTCCCATTTTATTTCCTTAAAAAATTGTATGCTAAGTTTGTGCTTGGTCACCATGTTGATTATTGGAGTATGAGGCCCAACATGGGCGTAGGCAGAGGAGCTCCTCAGACTAGGCCATCTTCCCAGCGCTGAAAGGCCACTACCTTTGTCCCCCCCACTGATGTCACACCCCCTCCTCCAGTGCAGCATCCTGATATCATTTATGAGGCTGTTGAACTGACTATTAGGGCCATTCATTTACTGAGTGATCAATTGATCACACAGACTAGGTCAGTGTTGCCTCCTATGGATGCTGCTAGCGCATCGACATCTCGTCGGAGTTCACATGTATGTGAGCCCCATATGTGCATTATGTCCAGGCATATGTGCCTCAGACCGCTTACTGATTCTGATATATATCAGTTTCATGATATTGATGAGGGAGATACAGGAGAGGTTGCTGCAGAGGCTGCAACACCTCATGGAGCATCTACATCTCATGAGAGTGCTCAGGAGGTGCACATAGAGCCATTGACTCTTGTTGATATGGTAAGAGTAAACATTATAAATAAATTTGTCGCATGACTTATTTAATTTTAAAATAATTTATTTATTTAGATTAGTTTTAATGATTGCATGCACTTATGTATATATATTTTTTCCATTTATGTTCAGTTGATGACACAGGAGGAGGTGAGATAGGTGGATGAGTCCACACTTTCAGCCATTTCATTTGACTATACTGTATATTATAAATTATGTACCCATTAGTTTCTTTTTATATCATTTGGTGTACATGCTTAAATCTCTATCAATTAGAGCAATAAAATTCATACATTTACTAATATATATTGTCATCTTATTGTGTTCTTGTAGGCTACAACCAACATTAGTGGGGGGCGTGAGGGGGTTCCTTCATCAGGTGTCGACAAAGGAAAGGTAGTTAATTGTTTAAGATTAATTATGCATGCATATGTATGCCACTTTTGTGTAGTAATAAATATTTTACTTGCACTTTATTGTATAGGGTGTGGCTATTGATGATGTCCCGACACCGGTTTGGTGGCGTAGGGTTACAGGTGTCTCGATTTAGAGTGATAGCCCAATTGTACGTAGACTTTTACATATTGTTATTTGGATTTTTTAACTAGGGTTTCTGTGATGAAGTACATTGATATATAATTGAAAATCTTTTTACTCTCATAGGTTACTCCGACTGTGAGGGAGGTCCCATGAGAATCTTTTGTTTCTTTGTTGACCCAGCCCACTATTCCAGAGGAGGGATCACCAGATGTAAGTTTTAATTTTAGTTCAATCAATTTGTAATTTTATTATGCTATCATCGTATTTTGTAGATTTATTACTCTATGTTGCACCAGTTTACTAAACTCATTATTGCAAATATATATTTATAGGTCAGAGTTGGTATTGTTGGCATGGTCCCTTTGCTACCCAGGACTTATGCTAGGACACCTGATCATGGTAGGCGATCGAGAGACCAGGTACAAATTTATTTGTATTTGGTTATAATTTTAATTAAATTAGTGTTTGAAAATTATGAATTATATATATATATGTACAAATCATATAAAGTAAGCAATCTAACTTTGGTTTGAACTCATTTTTTATGCAGGATCAATCAGAGCCCAACACTCCTTCAAAGAGGCTACATTTTGATGATCCCCCTACAACATAGGATGCAATTTTAGTTTTGTGGTCATTTAGAGATGACACTTGGTAGATTTTGAGATGGCATATATGCCACATTGTACACCTTAAAACATTGATTTTGTAGACATTTTGAAATGGCATGTGCCATATTTGTATATGGACATACTTTTGATACATTTGATACATATATAGAACATATTCATTTATATGTTATATTTGCATCATCTTTTGTATATACATATTTATTATTCATGTTTATGGAATTGAATGGTGAAGTTATATCTTGACTATGATTATCATTATGATTTAAATTATATCTTGTTGAAGTTACATTTGTTTTTCTTTACTTTGGAATACCCTGTTCATGGAGCTTATTATGTTTGAGGTTTAAATTCTTGTTGGTGAACAGATTTGTCTTCGAAAGAAATGCTTACAAAATGACCCTTAAAGCCCAAACAAAAAGACTCAACCAACACCAATAGTTGGGTCACTTCACTATTGAGAAGCGTAAGCACCCTTTGAATTATCCGGGTACAGCTCCCCATGCAGGATTTACAATGAATCAACTAAACTATAAATGATAATTCTTTTAACCTAAAAGCAATAAAGGCTTACAAACATCTATTCATAAACACAAGATAGATGCAAAGGGACTAATTTACTAAAAAGAAAAGGACAGTAAACGCTACAAATTTCATTTTCCTAAACAATGCATTACATAAAGAAACTAAGAGAGAAAGACGAATGGTTCTTTCCAAATACATGAAAAACTATAGCATAAAGTCCATAGATGATCGTGTTGATGATCAGACGTAATAGATATGCATTCAAAAGAAACCAATATCATTCAAAGATGAATATTAATCAGAAAGTGAGCATCTAAAATCAAAGTTTTAATATGCTGACATATCCTTCTTTAAACATAGCAAAACAACAAAGATTCTGATGTTCCTGTACATTAATCATTATCTGAAAATAAAATCCCTCTTTCCCTGCATTACAATAAAAATCCTAATCTATCCCTCCCCTGGCACAAAGTCTCTCAGGTCAGGTGGAATCCGGAACCCCCAAAATCTCCTCTATGAGCCTTACTTATTTTCCCCTTTCGGTTAGTTTCTTTCCTGTTATAATAACTAATTCTTGAGGACATGTCTATCCACATCTTCTTTCTCAAATACATTAAAGTATCCCTTTGTGAGTGCCTTAGTAATATTTTGTTATGAAAGTCCATGTTACTTGGTGCTCTACATCTTTCAAAATGGATCTATTCCTATAAAATAGTGCCATTTGGATCTTATTGCAACACAAGTGTTAGTGCCTTTGTGTTTTGATTGGACGCTTGGTGCTATAACTAGAGCGTGTCATTTTTGGCTCTCCACAAACATACCGCTTCATGCAAGTGACACCAAGAAACATTTTGTCAAAGCCATCATACATATGTATTTTGGGATTCAATTGTGAGCACGTCCTCCTCAATTTTCCCACCCTGTGAACCTGAAGCCAACATCTCTGAATCATGATTGATGTCAACACAAAGAACTGCATTATCATGCATCATGCAGGCATCATCAGCTTGGTATTGAAAATCGCTCTTAAGTTTCCCACTGATATAGTCCCAGACCCCTATGAATCCAACAATCGAGCATGAAACAAGGTTCTATCCATCAAGGAAGATGTCGGGTCCTCCTTGACATTCGGTGTTGGGGCATTCTTAGGAAATGATAATGTCTTAATATTGAAATTGCGTTATAGATTATCATGTTCTCGAATGCCAATACTGTCGATGTGCAAAACCAATTCTCATTGTCATCGACCAGTCTAACCTGACAAAGCTTTGGAAACTTCATTTTTGGATACCTTTTACTAGTTCTACTACTCCTATCTACAATTCCATATGTCGTGCTCTGCTTGCGGGCATTCTATTGAATAGTTTACATATATTGTCTATGCTTCCAAGTCACAATTTTTATGGGACTTGATAGTTAAAATTATAACTGACCCCAAGGATGATGGCATGTCCTTGGATAGACAATGGCATCGATAGCCTCTCCAACCATTTTAGTCTACCTTCATAACCATACCAAATAGGACAATGTCTTCTCAGAAAAATTTCTACTTGATCCACGAGCCCCGGAAGATCGCTGCCCAATCGTGCTTAGTGCACCTTGGGGTCACTTGGGTTGAGCGTGGTCGTGAGTGTTTCAGTGACTCTGTGGGAAGAATGGGGTTGTCATTGGAATTTACCTGGCAAACCAGAGTTGATGGAGTAGACAGTTCGATGCCAGGTCAGACGGTTTGAAAGATACGTTGCTAAGCCACTTTCAACTGACCCTGACTGCAAGTTTTGGCATCGACTGAGATCGCCTTGCCAAATGAAAATGAATTTGAATCACCCAAAGTTGAGAGAGGTTATTTTAGACCTCAAAAACATGATTTGGTAGCACCTAATAGTTTGTTGATAGCTCTCACGAGGTCCAAGATATGAGCCCCAGAAGATCACGGCCCAATCGTGCTTAGTGCACCTTGGGGTCACTTGGGTCGAGCGTGGTCGCGAGCATTCCGGTGACTCTGTGGGTAGAATGGGGTTGTCACTGGCATTTACCCAGCCAACTAGAGCCAATGGAGCAAATGATTCAATGCCAGGTCAGATGGTTTGAAAGATACGCTGCTAAGCCACTTTCAACTGACCCTGACTACAAGTTTTGGCATTGACTGAGATCGCCTTGCCAAATGCAAACGAAGTCAAATCGCCCAAAAATGAGAGAGGTTATTGTAGACCTCACAAACATGATCCTATAACACCTAATAGTTTATTGATACCTCTCATGAGGTCCAAGATATGAGCCTCAGAAGATCACTACCCAATCGTTCTTAGTGCACCTTGGGGTCACTTGGGTCAAGTGTGGTCGCGAGCGTTCCGGTGACTCTGTGGGTAGAATGGGGTTGTCATTAGTGTTTACCCAGCCAATCAAAGCTGATGGAGTAGACAATTCAATGCCAGGTCAAATGGTTTGAAAGATACGCTACTAAGCCACTTTCAACTAACCCTCACTGTAAGTTTTGGCATCGACTGAGATCGCCTTGCCAAATACAAATGAAGTCGAATCACCCAAAACTGAGAGAGGTTATTGTAGACCTCAAAAACATGATCTCATAGCACCTGATAGTTTGTTGATACCTCTCATGAGGTCCAAGATATGAGCCCCAAAAGATCACTGCCCAATCGTGCTTAGTGCACCTTGGGGTCACTTGGGTCGAGCGTGGTCGCAAGTGTTCCGGTGACTCTGTGGGTAGAACAGGGTTGTCACTAGCATTTACCCAGCCAACTAGAGCTAATGGAGTAGATGATTTGATACCAAGTCAAACGGTTTGAAAGATACGTTGCTGAGCCACTTTCAACTGACCCTGACTGTAAGTTTTGGCATCTACTGAGATCGCCTTGCCAAATGCAAACGACGTCAAATCACCCAAAACTGAGAGAGGTTATTGTAGACCTCAAAAACATGATCTCATAGCACTTGATAGTTTGTCAATAGCTCTCATGAGGTCTGAGATATGAGTCCCAGAAGATCACTACCCAATCGTGCTAAGTGCACCTTGGGGTCACTTGGGTCGAGTGTGGTCGCGAGCATTCTAATGACTCTATGGGTAGAATGAGGTTGTCACTAGTGTTCACCCCACCAACCAAAGCCAATGGAGCAGATGATTTGATGCCAGGTTAGACGGTTTGAAACATACGATGTTGAGCCACTTTCAACTGACCCTGACTACAAGTTTTGGCATCAACTGAGATCGCCTTGCCAAATGCAAACTAAGTCGAATCACCCAAAATTGAGAGAGGTTATTGTAAACCTCAAAAACATGATCCTATAACACCTGACAGTTTGTCGATACCTCTCACAAGGTCCAAGATATGAGCCCCAGAAGATCGCTGCCCAATCGTGCTAAGTGCACCTTGGGGTCACTTGGGTCGAGTGTGGTCACGAGCATTCCAGTGACTCTATGGGTAGAACAAGGTTGTCACTGGTGTTTACCCACCAACCAAAGCCAATGGAGTAGATGATTCGATGCTAGGTCAGACGGTTTGAAAGATACATTGCTAAGCCACTTTCAATTGACCCTGACTGCAAGTTTTGGCATTGACTGAGATTGCCTTGCCAAATGCAAATGAAGTCAAATTGCCCAAAGCTGAGAGAGGTTATTGTAGAGCTCAAAAACATGATCCTGTAGCACCTAAAATTTTGTTAATAGCTCTCACGAGGTCCGAGATACGAGCCCCAGAAGATCGTGGCCCAATCATGCTTAGTGGACCTTGGGGTCACTTGGGTTGAGCGTGGTTGCGAGCATTTCGGTGACTCTGTGGGCAGAATGGGGTTGTCACTGATGTTTACCTAGCCAACTAGTGTTGATGGAGCAAATGGTTCAATTCCAGGTCAGACGGTTTGAAAGATACGCTGCTGAGCCACTTTCAACTGACCCTGACTGCAAGTTTTGGCATCGACTGAGATCGCCTTGCCAAATGCAAAGGAAGTTGAATCACCCAAAATTGAGAGAGGTTATTGTAGACCTCAAAATAATGATTGCATAGCACCTAATAGTTTGTCAATAGCTCTCATGAGGTCTGAGATACGAGTCCCAAAAGATCACTACCCAATCGTGCTTAGTGCACCTTGGGGTCACTTGGGTCGAGTGTGGTCGCGAGCGTTCCGGTGACTCTGTGGGTAGAATGGGGTTTTCATTGGTGTTTACCCGACCAACCAGAGTTGATGGAGCAGACAATTTGATGCCAAGTCAGACGGTTTGAAAGATACGCTGCTGAGCCACTTTTAACTAACCCTCACTGCAAGTTTTGGCATCGACTGAGATCACCTTGCCAAATGCAAATGAAGTCAAATCACCAAAAACTAAGAGAGGTTATTGTAGACCTCAAAAACATGATCCTGTAACACTTGATAGTTTTTTGATACCTCTCAGGAGGTCCAAGATACAAGCCCCAGAAGATCGCTGCCCAATCGTGCTTAGTGCACCTTGGGGTCACTTGGGTCAAGCGTGGTCGCGAGCGTTCCAATGACTCTGTGGGTAGAATGGAGTTGTCACTAGTGTTTACCCAGCCAACCAAAGCCAATGGAGTAGATGATTTGATGCCAGGTCAGATGGTTTGAAAGATACGCTGCTAAGCCACTTTCAACTGACCCTGACTGCAAGTTTTGGCATCGACTGAGATCGCCTTACCAAATGCAAACGAAGTCGAATCTCCCAAAACTGAGAGAGGTTATTATAGACCTCAAAAACATGATCTTGTAACACCTAAAATTTTGTCAATACCACTCACGCGGTCCAAGATATGAGCCCCAGAATATCACTGCCCAATCATGCTTAGTGCACCTTGGGGTCACTTAGGTCAAGCGTGGTCGAGAGCGTTCCAGTGACTCTGTGGGTAGAATGGGGTTGTCACTAGTGTTTACCCAGCCAACTAGAGCTGATGGAGTAGACAATTCAATGTCAAGTCAAATGGTTTGAAAGATACGCTGCTAAGCCACTTTTAACTGAACCTGACTGCAAGTTTTGGCATCGACTGAGATCGCCTTGCCAAATGCAAACAAAGTCAAATCGCCCAAAATTGAGAGAGGTTATTGTAGACCTCAAAAACATGATCTTGTAGCATCTAACAGTTTCTTGATAGCTCTTAGGAGGTCCGAGATATGAGCCCCATAAGATCACTACCCAATCGTGCTTAGTGCACCTTGGGGTCACTTGGGTCGAGCGTGGTAGCCAGTGTTCCGGTGACTCTGTGGGAAAAATGGGGTTGTCACTAGTGTTTACCTAGCCAACTAGAGTTGATGGAGTAGACAATTTGATGCTAGGTCAGACGGTTTGAAAGATACACTGCTAAGCCACTTTCAACTGACCCTGACTACAAGTTTTGGCATCGACTGAGATCGCCTTGCCAAATGCAAAGGAAGTCGAATCGCCCAAAATTGAGAGAGGTTATTATAGACCTTGAAAACATGATCCTATAACACTTGACAGTTTATCAATAGCTCTCACGAGGTCCAAGATACGAGCCCTAGAAGATCACTGCCCAATCGTGCTTAGTGCACCTTGGGGTCACTTGGGTCGAGTGTGGTCGCGAGCATTCTGGTGACTCTGTGGGAAGAATAGGGTTTTCATTGGCATTTACCCGGCCAACCAGAGCTGATGGAGTAGACGGTTCAATGCCAGGTCAGACGGTTTGAAAGATACACTGCTGAGCCACTTTCAACTGATCCTCACTACAAGTTTTGGCATCGACTAAGATCGCCTTTCCAAATGCAAACGAAGTCGAATCACCCAAAATTGAGATATATTATTGTAGACCTTGAAAACATGATCCTGTAACACCTAATAGTTTGTCGCTACCTCTTAGGAGGTCCAAGATACGAGCCCCAGAAGATCGCTGCCCAATCATGCTTAGTGCACCTTGGGGTCACTTGGGTCGAGCGTGGTCGCGAGCATTTCGGTGACTCTGTGGGTAGAATGGGGTTGTCACTAGTTTTTACCTAGCCAACCAAAGCTGATGGAGAAGATGATTTGATGCCAAGTCAAACGGTTTGAAAGATACGCTGCTGAGCCACTTTCAATTGACCCTCACTACAAGTTTTGGCATCGACTGAGATTGCCTTGCCAAATGCAAATGAAGTTGAATCACCCAAAGCTAAGACAGGTTATTGTAGACCTCAAAAACATGATCCTGTAACACTTGAGATTTTGTCGATACCTCTCACGAGGTCCAAGATATGAGCCCCAAAAGATCATGGCCCAATCATGCTTAGTGCACCTTGGGGTCACTTGGGTCAAGCGTGGTCGCGAGCGTTCCGGTGACTCTGTGGGTAGAATGGGGTTGTCATTGGCGTTTACCTGGCCAACCGAAGCTGATGGAGTAGACAGTTCAATGCCAGGTCAAACGGTTTGAAAGATACGCTGCTGAGCCACTTTCAACTGACCCTCACTGCAAGTTTTGGCATCGACTGAGATCGCCTTGCCAAATGCAAATGAAGTCGAATCGCCCAAAACTCATAGAGGTTATTGTAGACCTCAAAAACATGATCCTGTAGCACCTAACAGTTTTTCAATACCTCTCATGAGGTCTGAGACATGAGCTGCTTTCAACTGACTGTTAGTGGTATGTTTGAAATTTGAACTATGAAATTAATCATGATTAAGCTTGTTAAATTTGAACTATGGAGCTTATTATGTTTGAGGTTTAACTTTTATAGATTTTTTGAAATGATAAAAAATAATATCCTTAAAGCATTACAAACAACAATCAAACATGTAAGAATTCAAACCATGCAAATGACATAAGTATATGAAATGTAATATCTCTTCTTGGCACTATTGGCCACCCATACATGATTTTGGTCATAAGTCCTTATGAAGAGTTTAAGGACATTTAACTTTTAAATCAAATTGATTGTTACAAATTGCCATTATAGGCTTCAAAAGATCTCAATTAACCATTAAAGATCATTTTGTCCTTCTATCTCTGATTTGATCCATGGTGACCGTAGGCGTCTTCATAGGTGCTCCTGCACAAGTTACATTCCACATACAAAACCAAGTTTATTGACTCAAAATACAATCTAAGAAAGGTCAAATTAATGTATTGAAATTAAGCTTAATGAACTTAGAAAATAATACACTATCTCAACTTATTACCTAGTCAAGTGTTCCTGAAGGGTCATCTCTTTGCTTCAGGGTCTCCAATAGTGCTTCATGATCAGCAGTAGTAATAGTCCAAAGCTCTTTTGTCTTTGGTCTTCCATGATGCTTTGACAACTTGACATTTGTTGCTATAACAAGGTGTGAATACATCAGAATAGTTTTGTGCTTCTCATAGTCTTCAAATGCGGGAACTCCATTCTTTCTAATCATGTATGTTCGCAACCATGTTCCTGCAACAACAACTGAACCAGTAGGATATGTGAACCCATCACCATTTGTCATCAGTTGTACAAGCTTATGTTTACCTTGTACATAACATGCTAACCAATAATCTAACCTCTCATCATTCCCCTATTGTACAACTAATGCAAAAACATCTCCTGGCTTCAAAAGATCTGAAAGATGGTCATAGTCAACTGAAGTGTCCATGTCATCATTTCTTATAGAGAGTGTCAAAGATAAAGGAGTCAGATACTATGGAACCCATGTATCCACCCACTCACTTGACTCACAATGATCCCAATCATACTGAAAACACATGGGGCAAAAACAAGCCAACTCTCATGTCCAAATGGTCCATGTAATACTATTGGAGCTTCGGAATGAATGCATTTTTGGAGAGTCTTTCACTGTTTGACAATCCAATCTATCTCCTATAGTTCCCTCCTCAACCAACCAAAAGAATCTACGCACTGTAGAATCAAGAGTCCCCCCTGTGATAATGCTAAAGTACACCAATCAACAATAGAATGAGCATCAAGAAGTACAGCACCTGAAATCCTCAATTGCTCCTTAACTAGAGCTCTCTTCACACACGCACCTGCTCTGTCATGCTCCCCTTTCCCATGCCCTAACGCAAAAAAACTCCAAATATGAGGTACACCTCTCTCCACATGCATTCTACACAACCAATAAAACATTCTGGCATTCTTAAATTGAACAGTGCAATTATCTGACCAAATGAGATGCCTATCCATAGCAATACCATTTTCCTGCAAGAACTCAAAATAGTTCTGGAAACAATGTTGAACAAACTCATGAGAGTGAGACTTGTCATCGCTCATATAAAAATGGTACTCTCTGATTATCTTTCGCTCATCTTTTGTGCTATCAGGGGAATGTCTATATGTGATGTGTACAAAAATAGCAACCTGAATCAATTGTAATATTGAGCTTGAGTCTCATTTTGGGGCTGCAATGTATAGTTCTCCGCAAAGTCTACAATGGATATAATAGTTCCAATGGGGAAAGTGTCCTTACATGTCCTAAATTGTTGATCCAACCATTGAGACCTATGACTATGCCTTGCGTACTTGTAAAAAATATTTGTCTTGAAATCTGAGATAAAATCAGCAACATTGTATTCATTTGCAACTAACTCACATCTAGAGCCTTCACCTCCACTCTTCAATGTATATTTCACTATTTCATATACCTTTTTTTGGATGAGTGTCTTTCCAAAATTGTGTTCCAAACCCTCATGAAAACATGTTCTAAACTTGGACAAGCCACCACATTCTGAGCACTTGGCATTTAAGCAATCTTTTTTATAAAATAAACAACCATCATCTCTTTGACATAAAAATTGATCTAGCAAGTCTCTTGATGATTTGGGAAGACCACTTGCACCACAATCCTCTAGCATTTCATTAGTATGCAAAGTAGAATGAATGGACCGTAATAATTCATGATGCATTGAAAACTCAACATGATATTTACAACAACATGTATTTCGAATCTTAAGGGGTACACAATAAAATGGCTTCACGGATTCAAAAGACCTTTCCGATATTTTCAATGTTGGATGTGTCTCACAAAAAATTTTATACAACATTGTTTGACTTACCTCCACATAATGTTTAGGATGTGGAGTGCGGTCTCGATTGCCAACTCTCAACTTCAAGACATCCTTCACATTTGGTGACACTCTTGATTTAGCATCCCAAAATTGTTGAATTTCATCCTTGACAACATCTGTTAGCTTCTTATCGAAACGTGGAAGTCTCCCACCATAAGCCCATGTATTAATTTGAAGGGGATCATCAAGTCCTTCTCTTCTTGCAAGTGCTCTACCCAAAGTTTTATGGTCTATATTGAAGTCAACACAAGTTTGTCTCATCAAACGAGCCGTTCTCAACTGATGACTTACTAAGGAGGTTGTAATAACCCTCCGAGCAACTCTCTTGTCTTTTTCTTTGCTAGTCTTCCCAATGATATTGAGAGCATTGAAAAGATTCTTCACAACAATGGCATTTCTCTCCATTTTCTTGTTCACACAAATCTTCAATTTCACAAGCACAGGTATCATCTTTTGCATCTTTAACAACTACACAAAAATTTGACATTTCTCAACCAATGTCTTGTTTCAAAAAAATCGATCATAAAGTCTTGAAGCCCACAACCTAACGGTTCTATGTGACCTCTTTCCTTCCCAATTATTCATAATGTTCTCCTCAATTTCAATTAACCATTTAGGTGTTCTTGAAAGCCCCAAATTTGAAGATTGATTATCTTTATTGCAAGGGACTTCATTTCGCATATAATTTGGAGATGTATAACATTCATGTGGTTCTTGTGCAACATTTTTGTTCCCAAAGTCTACATTTTCAATCTCCATCTGTGCATTTTCAAATTGAACATCCTCTTCACTTACAACTACATTTACGGGCTCACCTTGATTAATGTTTAACATACCTTCTCTCCTTCTTCGGTGATTTTCCTTATCTTTTTCCCTATATGCCTGAATTTCATCATCTGTCAGCTTCCTCTTGCATTTAGCCTTTCGACAACTGGTGCTTCCCATGGTGAGACCATAAGTTGACAAAAATCAAACAATGGGCCCCAAATCACATTTTTTGTTTTGCAATGCATGAAAAAAGTATAAAATCCCATGATTGTCTACTCTAAGGGGATAGGGAATATTTTGGTCAAATATTGCCTAGGAAAAATCGGGTACCTAAAAATATCGGGTACCTGATATTCTCCAGCCAATGAAAAACTGGCGGGAGCAAATGAAAACAATTGAACTTTTACATATATTTATGTATATAATATATCTATAAAAAAGAGGCATATGATATATATAATGTATATTATATATGTACTAATATATTATAATAGACTAATGTATTATATATATTAATGTATTAAATATACTAATATATATAATATATTATATATATACTAATGTATAATATATACTAACATGTATATAATATATATATATATATATATATATATATATATATATATATATATATATATATATATATATATATATATATATATATATATATAATACATATACTAATGTATACTAATATATTATATATAATATTACAAATTAAGGAGAAACTCTTGCAGAAATATGGAAATTATAATCTTCCTCCTAGAGCATACATTAATGAAGTTCTTCGTGCCTTAGCAGAGGAAGCCAGCTGGATTGTTCAAGCTTACGGTACTACATATAGAAATGCGGTATGTATTTTTGGCCTAAATTTTTTTCTTGTTTCTTTTAGGTCTTTAAAGGTCGTCGGCTAAATCTTTGTATTAAATGTGCCTTTTACAGGTGTCGTAAACCCTAGCTATGCAGAAATGGAGGCTTTGAAGAATAGTTCACTGGAGGTAGAGAGAGACTCCCTAGGGGTCCATTGGAATGCTCAAGTGTGTCTTAAGCGGTCCTAGGATCCTAATACCACTTAAGACACACTTGAGCATTCTAATGTGTCAAAAGGGGTTCTATGGACTCCCTAGGGGTACTAGTACACCTTATCACACATTAGGACACCTAGAGAGTCCCCATGAACCCTTAAGACACATTGGAATGCTCAAGTTTGTCTTAAGGGGGTGTAGGACCCCTTAGGACACACTTGAGCATTGTAATGCGTCGAAAGGGGTCATGACTCCCTAAGAGTCATAGTATGCCTTATCATGCCTTAGGACCCCTAGAGAGTCCCCATGATCACTTCAAACACATTGGCATGCTCAAGTGTGTCTTAAGGGGTTGTAGGACCCCTTAAGACACACTTGAGCATTCTAATGTGTCAAAAGGGGTCATGGGGACTCCCTAGGGGTCCTAGTACACCTTATCTGACACATTAGAATGCTCAAGTGTGTCTTAAGGGGTATTAGGACCCCTTAAGACACACTTGAGCATTTGAATGTGTCAAAACAGGTCATGGGGACTCTCTAGGTGTCTTTGTATGCCTTATCATGCTCTAGGATGCCTAGGCAGTCCCCATGACCCTTTTTGATGCATTAGAATTCTCAAGTGTGTCTTATGGGGTCCTAATACCCCTTAAGACACACTTGAGCATTCCAATGTGTCAAAAAGGGTCATGGGGACTCCTTAGGGGTCCTAGTACTCCTTATCACGCATTAGGACACCTAGGGAGTTCCCATGACCCCTTTTGACACATTGGAAAGCTCAAGTGTGTCTTAAGGGGTCGTAAGACCCCTTAAGACACACTGGAGCATTTCAATGTGTCAAAAGGGGTCATCGGGACTCCCTAGAGTTCTTATTATGCCTTATCATGCGTTAGGACCCCTAGGGAGTCCCGATGACCCCTTTTGACACATTGGAATGCTCAAGTGTGTCTTAAGGGGTCATAGGACCCCTTAAGACACACTGGAGCATTTCAATGTGTCAAAAGGGGTCATCGGGACTCCCTAGGGTTTTTAGTATGCCTTATCATGAGTTAGGACCCCTAGGGAGTCCCGATGACCCCTTTTGACACATTGGAATGCTCAAGTGTGTCTTAAAGGGTCGTAGGACCCCTTAAGACACACTTGACCATTCCAATGTGTTGAAAGGGGTCGTGGGCACTCCCTAGGTGTCCTAATGCACATTAGGACACCTAGGGAGTCCCCATGACCCCTTTTGACACATTGGAATGCTCAAGTGTGTCTTAAGGGGTCTTTTTGACGCATTGGAATGCTCAAGTGTGTCTTAAGGGGTCCTAAGACCCCTTAAGACACACTTGAGCATTCCAATGCATCAAAAGCGGTCATGGGGACTCCCTAGAGGTCCTAGTACTCCTTATCACGTATTAAGACACGTAGGGAGTTCCCATCACCCCTTTTGACACATTAGAATGCTCAAGTGTGTCTTAAAGGGTCCTAGTACACCTTATCTAACATCGAGACTCTCTAGGGTAGGACCCCTTAAGACACACTGGAGCATTCCAATGTGTCAAAAGGGGTCATCGAGACTCTCTAGGGGTCCTAATGCATGATAAGGCATACTACGTTCCCTAGGGAGTCTCGATGACCCCTCTTGACACATTGGAATGCTCAAGTGTGTCTTAAGAGGTTGTAGGAGCCCCTTAAGACACACTTGAGCATTTCAATGTGTCAAAAGGGGTCATGGGGCATTAGGACACCTAGGGAGTCCCCATGACCCCTTTTGATGTATTGGAATGCTCAAGTGTGTCTTAAGGGATCCTAATACCCCTTCAGACACACTTGAGAATTCCAATGTATCAAAAGGGGTCATGGGGACTCCCTAGGGGTCCTAGTATGTCTTATCATGTATTAGGACACGTAGCGAGTTCCCATGAGCCCTTTTGACACATTAGAATGCCCAAATGTGTCTTAAGGGGTCATGGAGAATCTCTAGGGCTCCTAAGGTGTGATAAGGCATACTAGGACCCCTAGAGAGTCCCCATGACCCCTTTTGACACATTGGAATGCTCAAGTGTGTCTTAAGGGGTCGTAGGACCCCTTAAGACACACTTGAGCATTCCAATGTGTCAAAAGGGGTCATGGGGACTCCTTAGGGGTCCTAAGGTGTGATAAGGTGTACTAGGACCCCTAGGGAGTCTCCATGACCCCTTAAGAGACATTGGAACACTTTAGTATTCCAATGTGTCTTAAGGGGTCATGGGGACTCCCTAGGGGTCCTAACGTGTGATAAGGCATACTAGGACCCCTAGGGAGTCCCCATGACCTTTTTTGACACATTGGAACACTTAAGTGTGTCTTAAGGGGTCCTAATACCCCTTAAGATACACTTGAGCGTTCCAATGTGTCAAAAGGGGTCATGGGGACTGCCTAGGGGTCCTAAGATATACTAGGACCCCTAGAGAGTCCCCATGACCCCTTAAGACACATTGGAATGCTCAAGTGTGTCTTAAAGGGTCCTCTGACCTCTTAAGACACACTTGAGAATTCCAATGTGTCTTAAGGGGTCATGGGGACTCTATAGAGGTCCTAACGCATGATAAGGCTTACTAGGACCTCTAGGGAGTCCCCATGACCTCTTTTGACACATTGGAATGCTCAAGTGTGTCTTAAGGGGTCCTATGACCCCTTAAGACACACTTGAGCATTCTAATGTGTCTTAAGGGGTCATGGGGACTCTCTACGGGTCCTAATGTGTGATAAGGCGTACTAGGACCCCTAGGGAGTCCCCATGACCCCTTAAGACACATTGGAATGCTCAAGTGTGTTTTAAAGGGTCGTACGACCCCTTAAAACACACTTGAGCATTCCAATGTGTCTTAAGGGTTCATGGAGACTCTCTAGGGGTCCTAACGTGTGATAAGGCGTATTAGGACCCCTTAAAACATACTTGAGCATTCCAATGTGTCAAAAAGGGTCCTGGGGACTCCTTAGGGGTCCTAAGGCATGATAAGGCATATTAAGACCCTTAGGAAGTCCCCATAACTCCTTTTAACACATTGGAATGCTCAAGTGTGTCTTAAGGGGTCCTATGACCCCTTAAAACACACTTGAGCATTCCAATGTGTCTTAAGGGTTCATGGAGACTCTCTAGGGGTCCTAACGTGTTATAAGGTGTATTAGGACCCCTTAAGACATACTTGAGCATTCCAATGTGTCAAAAGGGGTCCTGGGGACTCCTTAGGGGTCCTAAGACATGACAAGGTGTATTAAGACCCGTAAGGAGTCCCCATAACCCCTTTTGACATATTGGAACGCTCAAGTATGTCTTAAGAGGTCCTATGACCCCTTAAGACACACTTGAGCATTCCAATGTGTCTTAAGGGGTCACGGGGACTCTCTAGGGGTCCTAACACATGATAAGGCATACTAGGACCCCTAGGCAGTCCCCACGACCCCTTAAGACACATTGGAATGCTCAAGTGTGTCTTAAGGGGTCATACGACCTCTTAAGACACACTTGAGCATTCCAATGTGTCTTAAGGGTTCATGGAGACTCTCTAGGGGTCCTAACATGTGATAAGGCATATTAGGACCCCTTAAGACATACTTGAGCATTCCAATATGTCAAAAGGGGTCCTGGGGACTCCTTTGGGGTCGTAAGGCATGATAAGGTGTATTAAGACCCCTAGGGAGTCTCCATAACCCCTTTTGACACATTGGAATGCTCAAGTGTGTCTTAAGGGGTCCTAATACCCCTTAAGACACACTTGAGTATTCCAATGTGTCTTAAGGAGTCGTGTGGACTCTGTAGGTGTCCTGAGGTGTGATAATGCATACTAAGACCTCTAGGGAGTCTCCATGACCCCTTTTGACACATTTGAATACCCAATTGTGTCTTAAGGGGTCCTACAACCCCTTAAGACACACTTGAGAATTCCAATGTCTCAAAAGGGGTCATGGGGACTCCCTAGGGGTCCCAGTACGCCTTATCACATATTAGGACCCCTAGAGAGTCCCCATGACCCCTTTTGACACATTGAAATGCTCAAGTGTGTCTTAAGGGGTATTAGGACCCCTTAAGACACACTTGAGTGTTCCAATGTGTCAAAAGGGGTCATGAGGACTCCCTAGGGGTCCTAGGATGCCTTATCATGTGTTAAGACACCTAGGGAGTCCTAATGACCCCTTTTGACACATTGGAATGCTCAAGTGTGTCTTAAGGGGTCCTAGGGGTCAAAAAGGGTCATTAGGACTCCTTAAGGGTCCTACTATGCCTTATCATGCCTTAAGACCCCTAGGGAGTCCCCATGACCCCTTTTGACAAATTGAAACGCTCAAGTGTGTCTCAAGAGGTCCTAAGACCCCTTAAGACACACTTAAATATTACAATGTATCGAAAGGGGTCATGAGGACTCCCTACGGGTCTTAGTAAGCTTTATAATGCGTTAGGACCCCTAGAGAGTCCCCATGACCCCTTTTGACACATTGGAACCTTCAAGTGTGTCCTAAAGGGTCATAGGACCCCTTAGGACACACTTGAGGGTTCCAATGTGTCAAAAGGGTTCATGGGGACTCTCTAAGGGTCCTAGTACACCTTATCACATGTTAAGACCCCTAGAGAGTCCCCATGACCACTTTTGATGCATTGGAATGCTCAAGTCTATCTTAAGGGGTCGTAGGACCCCTTAAGATAGACTTGAGCATTCCAATGCATCAAGATGGGTCATGGGGACTCCCTAGGGGTCCTAGTATGCCTTATCGTGCCTTAGGACTCCTAGGGGTCCTAGTACGCCTTATCATGCTCAAGTGTGTCTTAAAAGGTCCTCTGACATGTCCTAATGCATTCTAAAGGGTCATCATTCCATCGAAGTTGCATTTGAAACCCTAATGACCCCTTAACGGACCTGTCGACCCCGATTCGACATGTGGTGTCCCGAGACCACCCAATGGACCCCTTTCGAGTTCTACTAGGAAAAAGTCAACCAAATTTGGTACGTAGGTCCTTTGACATGTCCTAATGCATTACAAAGGGTCCTTGTTCCATTAAAATTTCATTTGGAACCATAATGACCCCTTAACAAGCCTGCCAATCCTGATTCGAGATGTGGTGTCCCGAGAGCACCCCATGGACCCCTTTTGAGTTCTACTAAGAAAAAGTCTTGCAAATTTTGTATGTAGGTCCTTTGACATGTCCTAATGGGTTCCAAAGGGTCACTGTTCCATGGAAGTTGCATTTGGAACCCTAATGACTCCTTAACAGGCCTACCGACCCTGATTCGACATGTGGTGTCCCGAGAGCACCCCATGGACCCCTTTTGAGTTCTACTAGGCAATAGTCATCCAAATTTTGTATGTAGGTCCTCTGACATGTCCTAATGCATTGCAAAGGGTCTCCATTCCTTTGAAGTTGCATTTAGAACCCTAATAACCCCTTAACAGGCCTACCGACCCCGATTTGACATGTGGTCTCCCAAGAGCACCCCATGGACCCCTTTCGAGTTCTACTAGGAAAAAGTCATCTGAATTATGGAATTAGGTCCTTTGACATTTCCTAATGTGTTCCAAAGGGTCACCATTCTATCAAAGTTGCATTTCGAATGCTGTTGACCCCTTAACAGGCCTACCGGCCCCGTTTCGACATGTAGTCTCCCGAGAGCACCCCATTAACCCCTTTTGAGTTCTACTAGGAAAAAGTCATCCAAATTTGGTAAATAAGTCTTATGACATGTTCTAATGTGTTACAATGGGTCAATATTCCATCGAAGTTGCATTTAAAACCCTATTGACCCCTTAATAGGCCTAACAACCCTATTTCGACATGTGGTCTCCCGAGAGCACCCCATGGACCCCTTACGAGATCTCGTAAGAAAAAGTCATCCAAATTTGGTACATAGGTCCTATGACATATCCTAATGTGTTCAAAGGGTCACTATTCCATCGAAGTTTCATTTGGATGACACCTTAACAGGCCTACTGACCCCGTTTCAACATGTGGTGTCCCGAGAGCACCCCATGGACCCCTTTCGAGTTCTACTAGGGAAACGTCATCCAAATTTGGTACGTAGGTCCTTTGACATGTCTTAATGCATTTCAAAGGGTCATTTTTCCATCAAAGTTGCATTTGGAACCCTAATGACCCCTTAACAGGCCTACCGACTCCGATTCGACATGAGGTCTCCCGAGAGCACCCCATGGACCCCTTTCAAGTTATACTAGGAAAAATTAGTCCAAATTTGGTACATAGGTCCTATGGCATGTCATAATGCATTCCAAATGTTCAGTGTTCCATCAAAGTTGCATTTGGAACCCTAATGACTCTTTAATAGGCCTATCGACCCCGTTTCGACATGTGGTCTCCCGAGAGCACCCCATAGACCACTTTCGAGTTATACTTGGAAAAATCCATCCAAATTTGGTACATAGGTCCTCTAACATGTCCTAATGCATTCCAAAGGGTCACCATTCCATCGAAGTTGCATTTCAAATCCTAATGACCCCTTAATAGGCCTACCGACCCCGATTCGACATGAGGTCTTCCGAGAGCACCCCATGGACCCCTTTCAAGTTCTACTAGGGAAAAGTCATCCAAATTTTGTACATAGGTCATATGATATGTCCTAATGTGTTCCAAAGGCTCACCGTTCCATCGAAGTTGCATTTGGAACCCTAATGACCCCATAACAGGCCTACCGACCCTGATTCGACATGAGGTCTCTCGAGAGCACCCCGTGCACCCCTTTCGAGTTCTACTAGAAAAAAGTCATCCAAATTTGGTATGTAGGTCCTATGACATGTCCTAATACATTCCAAAGGGTCACTATTCCATCAAAGTTTCATTTCAAACCCTAATGACCCCTTAACAAGCCAATCCATCCTGATTCGACATGTGGTCTCCTGAGAGCACCCCATGGACCCCTTTCAAGTTCTACTAGGCAAAAGTCATCCAAATTTGGTACGTAGTTCTTATGACATGTTTTAATGCATTCCAAAGGGTCACCATTCCATCAAAGTTGCATTTGTAACCCCAATGACCCAGTAATAGGCCTACCGACCCTGATTCGACATGAGGTCTCCCGAGAGCAACCCATGGACCCCTTTCGAGTTATTTTGGGAAAAAGTCATATGAATCATGAAATTAGGTCCTCTTACATGTCCTAATGCATTCCAAAGGGTCACCGTTCCCTCAAAGTTTTATTTCAAATGATAATGCCCCCTTAACAGGACTACCAACCCCGATTCGACATGAGGTCTCCCGAGAGCACCCCATGGACCCCTTTCAAGTTCTAATAGGAAAAAGTCATCTAAATTTGGTACGTAGGTCCTATGATATGTCCTAATGCATTCCAAAGGGTCACCATTCCATAAAAGTTTTATTTGGAACCCTAATGACCCCTTAATAGGCCTACCAACCCCATTTCGACATGTGGTCTCCCGAGAGCACACCATGGACCCCTTTTGAGTTTTACTAAGAAAAAGTCATCTAAATTTGGTACATAGGTCCTATGACATATCCTAATGTGTTCCAAAGGGTGATCGTTCCATCGAAGTTTTATTTGGAACCCTAATGACCTCTTAACAGGTAGGTACCGACCCCGATTTGACATGTGGTCTCTCGAGAGCACCCCATGGACCCCTTTCGAGTTCTACTAGGAAAAATTTATCCAAATTTGGTACGTAGGTCATCTGATATGTCCTAATGCATTCCAAATGATCACCGTTCATCAAAAGTTTCATTTGGAACCCCGATGACCCCTTAAGTCACCTATCGACCCTGAATCACACAATGGTCTCCCAAGAGCACCCCATGGACCCTTTTCAAGTTTGACTAATCAAAATTCATCTAAATTGTGGAGTTAGGTCCTCTGACATGTCCTAATGCATTCCAAATGGTCACCGTGCATCAAAGGTTGTCTCACAAGCCCTAATGACCCCTTAAGATGCCTAGCGACACTGATTAGACATCTGGTCTCCTGAGAGCACCCCATGGACCCTTTTCGAGTTGGACTAGGAAAAAGTCATTAAATTTTGGTACATTGGTACTCAGACATGCCCTATTGTCTTCCAAATGGTCACTGTACATTTGAAGTTGCCTCACAAACCCTAATTACCCCTTAAGACGTCTAGCAACCCCGATTCGACCTATTGTCTCATGAGAGGATCTGTTATAACTTAAATTAAATATTAAAATAATATATAAAATATTTGAAAAAATACAATATTTAATAGACTAAATATATAATATATATATTATAAGATATATTAGATATTACATTTAATATATATTATCAAATATACAATATATTAATGTCCTATTCATTTTATATATTATATATATTAGACATTATATTATATTTTATTATATTATATACACAACAATATTTAATATATAATTTATAATATATACATATATATATATTATGTAACATTTATATTATAATATAAAAATATTGCATTTAATATAAATCTGAACAGACTATATACTTAAGCCGTTTAAATTGATATTATCGAATATATAATATAAATAAATAATATATATACTATATACTATATAATATAAAATATAAAACATAAAATATAAAACATAAAATATAAAACCTAAATATAAAATATATAAATTATTCATTGTCAAGGTGAAAGAAAAAAACATCAAAATTAAAGGGAAATAAAAAAAGAGTGGGAGGGGGAAACTTTTCAAATTTGAAATTAAAGCAAAATCGAGTAATAGCTTTGGAAACCAAAGCTCCATGGTCAATGCTGAAGGTGTGCAAAAAATGTGTTTTTTCTCTGTTTTTCTTATGTCAACACTTCGACCATTAGGTTGACGACTATTTTTCCACCCAATTTTGATAAAATGAAAAGGGTTTCTTCAGATGATTGTCAGCTTTCCATCGATATAAGTGTTGTCAGATTTTGAATTCGTTAAGTATTTATTAGTTATTTTCTAGTTCACTTACATCTAAAGTCCTGATTGACATACTGATGGAAAAATAGCTATAACTTTCAAACCGTATAACATTTTTGAAATCTGAAAGATGCGTCACATTCTATGCTTCATCTAGTATAAGAAAAAATTTAAAAAAATTGAATTATGATAAGTTTTCAATGAGTTAAGGTGGTCAGACATGAGAGTTTTTAAATTCTGAAAGCGCTGTAGCAAAAAAATCATAATTAATTATCTGTTTGGAATAAAAATACCAAAAAATATGCGTCACATCCGGCCATGAGTCAACTACTTATATATAGAATATTATAAAAAAATATAATCATTTGCTTTTGATTAGGGTGGTCAGACATACACGTACTTCTTATTTTTTTACTGAAATGTTTGTAGTGCTGCATTGCAATCTATACTTTTTACCAATCATATTAATTTTTTTTCAGAAAAGGCTTTGTAGTTTAGAAACTACATTCAATTTCCTACAAATTATATTTTTACAAATTTTTGATATTAGGTTGATAAGTAGTTCATTTTTTCACGCCAAGTTGACTAATTCTGATTGTCTGATTTTTCATTGCCACTTAAGGGCATAGTTTGGCCCCTCATGATCCTGCACATACCCAGGGACTCTCTAGGTGCCCTAATGCATGATAAGGTGTACTAGTACCCCTAGGGAGTCCCCAGAACCCCTTTTGACATATTAGAATGCTCAAGTGTGTCTTAAGTGGTATTAGGATCCCTTAAGACACACTTGAGCATTCTAATGTGTCAAAAGGGGTCATGGGGACTCCCTAGGGGTCCTAGTACACCTTATCACATGTTAGGACTGTTGGAGAGTCTCCATGACCCCTTTTGACACATTAGTATGTTTAAGTGTGTCTTAAGGGGTATTAGGACCCCTTAAGACACACTTGAGCATTCTAATGCATCAAAAGGGGTCATGGGAACTCCCTGGATGTCCTAATGTGTGATAAGGTGCATTAAGACACCTAGGGAGTCCCCATGACCCCTTTTGATGCATTAGAATTCTCAAGTGTGTCTTATGGGGTCCTAATACCCCTTAAGACACACTTGAACATTCTAATGTGTCAAAAGGGGTCATGGGGATTGCCTAGGGGTCCTAGTATGCCTTATCATGCATTAGAACACCTAGGGTATTCCCATGATCCCTTTTGACACATTGGAACGCTCAATTGTGTCTTAGGGGGTCCTAAGACCCCTTAAGACCCACTACAGCACTGCAATGTGTCAAAAGGGTTGATGGGGACTCTCTATGGATTCTAACGTGTGATAAGGCATATTGGGACCCCTAAGGAGTCCCAATGACCCCTTTTGACACATTGGAACCCTCAAGTGTGTCTTAAGGGGTCGTAGGACCCTTTAAGACACACTTGAGCATTCCAATATGTCAAAAGGGGTCATGAGGACTCTTTAGGGGTCCTAACGTGTGATAAGGCATACTAGGATCCCTAGGGAGTCCCAATGACCCCTTTTGTCACATTGGAATGCTCAAGTGTGTCTTAAGGGGTCGTAGGACCCTTTAAGACACACTTGAGCATTCCAATGTGTCAAAAGGGGTCATGAGGACTCTCTAGGGGTCCTAACGTGTGATAAGGCATACTAGGACCCCTAGGGAGTCCCAATGACCCCTTTTGACACATTGGAATGCTGAAGTGTGTCTTAAGGGGTCGTAGGACCCCTTAAGACACACTTGAGTGTTCCAATGTGTCAAAAGGGTTAATGAGGACTCCCTATGGATCCTAACGCGTGATAAGGCATACTAGGACCCCTAGGGAATCCCCATGACCCCTTTTGACACATTGGAATGCTCAAGTGTGTCTTAAGGGGTCGTAGGACCCCTTAAGACACACTTGAGCATTCCAATGTGTCAAAAGTGGTCATGGGGACTCCCTAGGGGTCCTAACGCGTGATAAGACATAATAGAACCCCTAGGGAGTCCCAATGACCCCTTTTGACACATTGGAATGTTCAAGTGTGTTTGAAGGGGTCCTAAGACCTCTTAAGACACATTTGAGCATTCCAATGTGTCATAAGGGGTCATGGGGACTCCCTAGGGGTCCTAACATGTGATATCTCAATCCCAATCCCTAGGGGTAATAATGTGCCCGCAATCCCTACCATATTTCAGAGTACTGATGAGAAGCAATGGCAAAAGTATGAGAGAGAGGTGGTGTCGGCATTGAAGCGGTAAGACATTCTTCATAATATCGCCGGGGGGGGGGCACCATTGAAACGGCAAGGCTTTCCTCATAATGTCGTGTCGCCACTGATCTCTTCTTTAAATTTATTAATGCGGTCAGTTGTATGGCACGTGCATCATTTCTAGTACAATTGTTCATTTTACCAAACCCTTCTGCGCTCTCCATAATCTTCGACCGATTCAAAGATCCATTCGGTTGTTCTTGTTTAACCTCCCAATGACTCTGTTTAGCTACCAGATTATCAATAGGCATGGTACAATTGTTTGGCACAACTAGAATCGATTTCGAGAACCTTTACAATTTAGCATTTTGGTTGAAAAAGAAAGGAAAGATACCATTTCATAGCGACAAGTGGTGGAAACAGAGTGATTCTCTTGCCCACTGCTTCTATAATCCGCCTCCAGTGAACTATTCTTCAAAGCCTCCATTTCTGTGTAGCTAGGGTTTTGGGCACCTGTAAAAGGCACTACTATGCCACTGTAGGGACTCATGCTCGTGCTCTGAATCATATTAAATAATATTTAAAATGTAAAATGTATATTATATAATATTTAATATATAATATATAATATTATATATAATATATAATATTATATATAATATATAATATTATATATAATATATAATATATAATATTATATATAATATATAATCTAATATATAGTTTTTAATATTAATATATATTAAATATAACATTTAATATATAATTCATATTATATAATATTTAATATATAACTAATATATAACAATTAATATATAACTAATAACTATCAAATATATAACTATCAATTATATAACTATAATTGATAAAGTGGAACCAAATTTTGAAATTAGAAATTAGAGAAAGTGGAGGCAAAGCAAAAATTTGAAATTCTGCCGCCAGATTCGGGTACCCGATAATATCGGGTACCCAATTAGGCTTGGTATTGGTCTATGCACCAAACCTACCTGGTCAACTCTTCAAGTGTCACAAAAACATGTTTTTCTTCTGTTTCTCTCAATTCCAAACTTTGACCATGTAGCTGACGACTTTTTTTTCACCTGAATTTGATAAAATGAAAAGGGTATCTTAAGGAGATTATCAACTTTCTATCGATATAATTGCTGTCAAATTTTGAATTCGTTAAGTAATTATTAGTTATTTTCTAATCGAGCTACCTCTAAAGTGCTGATTTAAAAATGACTATATCTTTCAAACGGTATAACATTTTTGAAATCCAAAAGATGCATCACATTCTATGCTTCGTCTAGTATAAGAAAAAAATTTTAAAAATTGAATTATGATAAGTTTTCAATGAGTTAAGGTGGTCAGACACGAGAGTTTTTAAATTCTGAAAGTGCTGTAGCAAAAAAATCATAATTAATTATCTGTTTGGAATAAAAATACCAAAAAATATGCATCACTTCCAGGCATGAGTCAGCTACTTATATATAGAATATTATAAAAAAATATTATCATTTGTTTTTGATTAGGGTGGTCAGACATACACGTACTTCTTATTTTTTTTCTGAAATGTTTGTAGTGTTGCATTGCAATCTATACTTTTTACCAATCATATTAAATTTTTTTCAGAAAAGGCTTAGTAGTTTAGAAACTACATTCAATTTCCTACAAATTATATTCTTACAACTTTTTGATATTAGGTTGATAACTAGTTCATTTTTTCACGCCAAGTTGACTAATCCTGATTGTCTGATTTTTCATTGCCACTTAAGGGCATAGTTTGGCCCCTCATGATCCTGCACTTACCCTGAATTTAATATTCTTAATAATTCTTTGGAAGATAACTCGATCAAAATCATCTTTCTAGTCACTACCATTCATAATTATGTAGTGTTGTCTATTGAACCCTGTGAATCCCTACCCTTGTTGAATTCAAAACTCATAGACTAGACCAAATCCTAATTCACAAGCATATTATCCTTTGAAAATAACTATACTTTAGCCTACTATCTTAATTATTTTGAATCCTTCACCTCTTCCACTAGTGCAAGGAGTGCAAATATGATAGAAGGGGATATCAAGTTTCTTATTCTAAAAAAGAAACAAAAAAAAGAAGAAAAAGATATCTAACATGGTGGAAAACATATTGTGGCAGTATCAGAATCCAAAATAGTAAAAATAAAGGATGTATCCAATGGTGAAAACCTCATAGAGGTGCCAAAGGATGAGACTCTTGATATCCCTCCTAACCATTTCCAAGAAAGATCTTTAGTATTGATAAAACCAACACATCTAGTTAATCTTGGGACAGCTAAAGCTCCACAAATGGTTCCAATATCTCAATCCTTATCGGAAGATAAGAAGACTGAATTCACTAATTTCATCAAGGAAAAGAAGATCAACTTTTCTTCATCCTACTCTAACTTGATGGGGTTAGATACTGAATTAATAATGTATCATTTATCTATTGCTCCTAAAGTAAGGCCTATCAAACAAAAAATAAAAAAAATGAATCCACATGTTGCATGACTAGTGAAAGTAGAATTGGAAAAATTATTGAAAGTGAGATTTATAAGTCATTGATTATGCAGAATGGATAGCCAACATATACCTATTTCCAAAGTGGATAGATCTATAAGAGTTTTCATGGATTTGAGAGATTTGAACAAAGCTTGTCTAAAAGATAATTTTCTATTTCCAAACATAGACATGATTGTAGACCTCACTGCAAGATATGAATTGTACTCATTAATGGATGGATTCTTAGGCTATAATCAAATCAATATTTCTCCTGGAGATCAAGATAAAACAACATTCACATGTGCATGGGGTACATACTCTTGGAATGTCATGTCGTCTAGTCTCAAGAATACAGGTGCAACCTACCAAAGAGAAATGATAACAATATTCCATGACATTATACATAGGAATATGGATGACTATGTTGATGATATGTTAACAAAGTCAAAAATCGGAAAGAATCATATTGAGGACCTAAGGAAAATCTTTGACAAAATGAAGAAATTTCAACTTAGGTTAAATACTAAAAGTGTGCATTTGGAGTATCATCTGGTATGTTTCTAGGTTTTATAGTTTCTGCAAAAGGCATTGTGGTCTATTAAGAATATTTGAGTGGTGGTTATAATGATTCTTATACAATATTTTTCATTGGACAATCATTTCACCAATATGTATGGACATAATTTTGTCCTACTTAACCATTTTAGTCATAAGGTCAAAATTTATTTTCTATTATATATTTCATCTTTATTGAATATGAGTATTAAAGAACACAAAAAAATCCAATGAATCCAATTTTACATGAGGATTTGATTCAACTTATTGCTGAACATTTTAAAACCTCATCCTCCCCTTCAAAAGGAAAGAATAGATATTCCTCTATTTCTTTGAGAGATGATGAGGCTTGTAACGAGGATATTCATAGTTCTTTTTTTGAGGGGGAAGATTGGAATAATCATGTTGACTCGGGTATCAAGCCTATAGAATAAGAGGTAAAAATCAGTAAAAACCCAAAACTATGAGGTCTTCCCTTCTTTTTATTTCTATTACTGATGCCTCAAGTGATTCGTCTCAAAAGGTGGATTTGGGGAGTATTTTATTACCATTAATTTTAAGGGAAGACTTTCTTTCCCTATTTATTTTTCATAATAGTCACTTTTAAAATTTGATTATTAGGGTCTAAATGACCTTCTACGTATTGTGAGGGATGCTACTATGCATTCCTTCAATATGAACAAGTGGATCTTTAATGTGATCAATCAAACTAATATAATATTTCACTCCATTAAATGTAAAATAGATAAAAATAAAAATCAAGAGGCTCCTCGACATGAGAATGAGGGAATAAATATTGTCTATTCCTTACAAAAGTGGTTAAGAGTGACAAGATTATGAAAAATAATTGTGAGAGAAGAATCATGTGGTTAAAAATAAAGATGAAAAGCATCAATATTAACTTGATTAATTTGGTCTCTTTTAGTCAAAAGGTGATTAAGGACACTGATGAAAGCATCAAGAATTTGGTGGATAAAAATGATAAAATTAATCAAAGTTAGGATTAGGTATTCAATGTGGATGTTGCTAATAAAGGGAAACAAGTGCCTGCAAAGGAAAACAAAGGCCCATGAAAGTAGACTCATGGAAATATCAAGAGGGTGGCTACTTTGTCTTCTCAAGACCTTCAAGAGATTAGGAATCTTTCCTTTAATTAGTCCTATTTGGAAGCTCAGGGTGTTGAGGCCTTAAAGAATTAGAATGAAATTTGGTCTTTTGGTGTTTTCTTTTGTTTCTAGGTCTCTACATTGTGCCTAATGTTTGGTTTCCCATTCATTGATTGTTTGATATTGGAAACATTTTTTAAATATAGTTTTGGTTCCCTTCAAAACCTATTTTATCTTTAATCAAAAAATACAAGCACAATGCATAAGTATAAATTTTCTAACATGTAGAATTTTTGACACTACATATATGTAGATCATTTTAAATAGAAAGATAGACTACATTATTAATTTCCTAATATCTAAATTTATTCACATTGAAACAAATATTATTAATAATAATATGCAACTTCATTTCTCTCTCTAAAAATATAAATTATAGAAATTTTTAAAAATTTCAAAATGAGTAAGATAATTTTCATCATGCAATAACCTTTTCTCCATTAATGAAAATAATTTTATTTAATTAAATCAATTGTGATTATAGAATATCCTTCTATCTAGAAGTTTATTTTTACAATTTGTTAAGCCACTAAAATTTTATCCCTAATAGAAATAAAATAGATACAAGATTCAAAGGGGCAAAGTGCCCGAAGACTAAGAAGATCTAAGGTGAGATCCATTCCAACCAAATTAGAAGAGAAAACTAGATGGTAGGTCCCCTATAGAAGACATTATAAGGCTCTAAATCACCAAGAAATAGCCCCTATGAATAAAAATAAGTCTGAAAGGCAACTAAGAGAAAAAAAAAATTATTCTCTTAATTGTATTTTAGTCTCAATTTTATTTTTAGGATTTTTTGTTTGGTGATTCAAATCTTTGTAATGTCTTCTTTGGGGGATCCACCAACTAGGTTTTTCTTCTCATTTGGCTGGTTTGGATTTTGACATAGTTCTTCTTATTCATTAAGTGATTTGTCCATTTTAATCTTTTATTTTATTTTTTCTATTAGCAATTTAAAAAATAAAAGAAAACCTATAGATAGATTTAATATCTTTTTATAAAGATATGTTTTCCCTCTACCAAACAATAAAAATAGTATCCTTAATATTTTATTACCTATATGTAAAACATAACAAATTTTATTATTTTATATTTATCATTTCTAAATATTAGTCTTAAAATAACTAATTAAATATTTCCAGGTTAAATTTCTATGAAACATCTATTTGATGAATATTTCCAAAGAGCATTACCTTTGACATAATTCTTCCCATGATCATGATGTAAACATTCATTAATATTTATATAGAAAAGAAAATTTTGAGTATTCATTTTTCTTTGAAAATATAGTGATTAAGTGAGACGAGGATCAATTTGATGTAGGGATTCTTACATGGCCAAATTCAATTTTTAGTAAATATTTTTAGATCAATAATAATTAACCAATTAATTTGAAGTCTTTTAAAATTATTTTCTCGAAGTTTTCTAGTTATGTAAACTTCCTCCATATAACATAAAGCGCATCTGACCATAACTACTTTTAATTAATACAATCAAGCTCTGCAAATTTTCCCACCTACAAGGTTTTTGGATTTTGAAATGGTGGTCCTCAATGGGGGGGTCGTTCCACCCATCCTCTCCCTCCTGGAGATCCTTTGTTGGTCTTTGGTGATGCTCTGCTAGCAATTAGGAATCCTGCAATAGTTTCTTTGGAGTCCCTGTCGTTGTCCCTGCCTAAGACTAACTCAAAAAGTGTGCTTGCGGGGGCCCGATGTGCAAATTGGAGCCTTTCTTGGATGTTATATCTCTCATGGAGGAAGGAACTGAGATCTCCCTCTCTAACTAAGTTGTTGATAGAACTATGGCTGATCTTAACATGGCTATTGTGGGAAAATTTTCAAATTTTTGGCCAACTATTAACATGGTTCAGAAATGGGTAGGGGTGTAGTGGAAGCTCAAAGGCAGCGTTGGAGTCTCAGTTATACCTAGGGGTCTATTCATGTTCAAATTTATGGCTCTGGAGAACCTTAGTTTTGTTATCTCTGGCTCCTAGCTATATGGGATGCACTATTTGACTCTTGCCAAATGGAAACCGGGTTTCAACCTATCTACTGAGCTATCTAGAATGGCTCCGGTTTGGGTTTGGTTAACTGGTCTACACCTAGAATTTTTGGACGATGGGGTTTTCAAGTGGATTGGGAGTACCTCTGGTCACTACATCTCTATATATTTGGTACTTCTTTCCAAATCTCGCTTGGTCTTTTCCTACTTATGTGTTAATGTTGCTATCAATAAAACTTTTCCCAACTTTTCCCTCCTTAACGCTAAGCTTGGGCGATGGACTCAAGCCATAGTGTATGATAATGCTACTCTCTTATGCCAATACTGCAACTCCAAGGGATATACTAAGGCAGATTATTAGGCTCCACACCAGAAGGATCCCAAACTGAAGCAGGTGGTTTAGCGAGTTTTGACTAACTCAAGGGGAAAGAGTCTCACCCCTTGATGGATGACACTTCGACTGATAAGGTCATTGCTAAGGAGATGGAGGAATTAGTTTTCTTCGAGCCTCCCGCTCTTATCAGTCCTAATGTTGACATATTTTCTTAATAGGTGGATGGTGTATGTATGGGTATTTATCTCTTTGTCTCTCCCACACAACTTTGTTGGTGGACTTCCTAGCTCCTAGGCTAGAAGAAGGAGAAATTCCTTCAGGAGTTGTAGCTCGGTGACGAGTTTCAAGCTTGTGTTACTAGAGGATGACTTCTACCCCTTGTCTCCTTCATCCCCACCCCTAGAAGTGGTTCTAATGATTAAACCCACTATGGGGTTACCCCCAAGTACCGTTACCTCTACTTCCAGCACTCCTCCCCCTCTAGGTGTGTTGATTGTCATGGAGGTAGATTGGAAAACTCAGCAAATAAAAACCAAGAATAAGAAGATTGATGTCGAACATGAGACTAAACTAGGAAGGCAATCTGATAAGGTCAGAAGACAAAAGAGCATTGCTAAGGAGATAGATCCAAGAAGACAACTTACCCTAGACCTCAACCAAAAAGGTAAGAAATGATTTTTCTTTCTTTGAATAATAGGGGACTCAATAACCCCCATAGAAGTTTTCTATTAAGCAATACATTCAAGACTTTAGAATGGATATTTTGTTGCTTCAAGAAGTTAAGATGACCTTTGCTATTTTTGAAATGTTGGTTGGTAAATTATGGTTGCTAGCTCTTTTTTACTATTCTAAGGCTATTGGGGCCTTGGGTGGTATTTCCACCTTGTGGAACCCTTCTTAGGTTGTGGGGAATGCTCTAAGTTTTTCTCAAAACTTCCTAGGAGTTTCTTTCACCTCGCCTTTGGCTCAATGGCACTATTACAATGTTTATGCAACCAACACCTACCCTATAAGACATGTAGTGTGGGATGAGCTCTTTGCTTCTTTCCTATCCCTTCCATACCCTAAGTTTATTGTGGCTGCTGACTTCAATACCCCACTTTTTCCTTCGTAATAATTGGGGGGCACGATGGACTATACGAATAGTATGGGAGACTTATCTAGTTTTTTCAGCCTAAAAAGTCCTTTTGATATGGAATTGTTAGGGAATACCTTCACCTGGACTAATAATAGGAAAGGTTATCACCTTATTCAGGTCTTCCTTAACCATGCTATCTTATCCTCCTCTTAGGATTTGGGTTATGATACTTCCTTGGCTACTCTTCCTAGAACTACCTCTGATCACAACCCTCTCTTTCTCAAATGGGAGGACACTTAGTGACCCTTACATGTGCACCTTTCAGATATGAGATCATGTGGGCCTCTCATCCAAATTTCTTCTCTAAATTTTTGCATTGGTGGTCAACCCCAATCAAGGGATCAACAATATTTTGTGTCGCTAAGAAACTTGAGATCATAAGAATTCCTGTCAAAGGTTGGAGCAATACAAACTTTGGGGATATTTTTAAAACTAAGAAGGAACTCTCTCACAAGCTAGAAGGCCGTCAATTTAGAATGGTGGCTAGAGATATATCTTTGGAACTCCACAGAGTTGAGGAAACAATCGGGTCTGACTGTAAGAGTACTATGGCTAAAGAGGAAATTTTTTGGAAAAAGAGATCCTGGGTCCTTTGGTTGAAGGTAGGGGACTGTAACACCTCTTTCTTCCACCAATTTTCTTGTAAGAAAAAGAAAATAAATTCTATAAATGCTCTCCGTGATGATCTGGGAAGGGAGGTTACTAATGCTCTTTAGTTGGGATCGGTGGCTACTGATTACTTTGCTCACATCTTCCATGAGAACCCCCCAATAATGTGAAAGACTTACAGGAAAAAATCATATCTCACCTCCCTAGACCTGTGACTTCTGAGGATAATGACTTCCTTCTTTCACGGGTGATGGAGGAGGAATTTAAAAAAGCGGAGTTCTTTATGGGTGCTTACAAAGCTCCAAGGCCTGATGGGTTCCCCAAGTATTTTTCAAGAATTTTGGAGCATTGTTGGAAACGATGTGACTTGGGCTACTCAAGATTTCATCAAAATGGGGAAGCTTCTTCGTTAGCTCAATGTTACTTATATAGTGTTGGTCCTGAAAACTGGTGACCCCAAAACTATGGAGGAGTTTAGATGTATTAGCCTTTGCAACACCCTCTACAAAATATTTTCTAAAATCATGGTTAATCAAATTAAACCCCTTCTCAAAAAGATCATTTGTTGAAATCATAAAGGTTTTATCCCTGGGTGATAGATAATGGTTTTATCCTAGAATGGATTTTAAACTTGATATCTTTGAAGCCTATGATAAGGTCAATTGGATCTTCCTCTTCAAGGGTTATGTCTACTTTTGTATTCTCTCAATAGTTTATCGACATTGTCAAAGAGTGTGTGGAGATAGTCAGATTCTTAGTGTTGATGAATGAAAAACCTAGTCTCAAATTCACCCCGAGCAAAGGTTTGTGGCAAGAAGACCCCATTTCCCCTTATCTCTTGATCCTTCTAGAGGAATTTATCAAGCGTAATATGATGCAGATTGTCTAAACTATCATGATTCAGGGGATTAAGCTGGCATCTACCCTCCCCCCATCAGTTCTACAGTAGTTTATTGATGACACATTTCTCTTTGGATACTCCTTAGTGAGGGAAGCTTGTGTGTGGAAGTGCTTGCTTGATGATTATGCTACTGTCTCAGGTCAACATATCAAATTTCTCAAAAGAAGGATTTTCTTCTTCAATATGGATCCTTCTATTCAAGATAAAATTTTAAGTATTTTGAATTTCCAACTGGCCTCCCTCCCTGTAACTTATTTGGAACTCCCTCTCACAATAAAAGATGTTAAGAATGGTTTCTAGAACACCATTCCTGAAAGGACACAAACAAAATTATTGGTTGGAAGGGTAAGCTCCTAAGTAGTGTTGGTAAGCTTCAATTACTCTTTACTTCCCTACAAGGTATCCCGGTTTACTTCCTTTCCATTTTTAAGATATCTGGTGTTATGGATGACAAACTAGAGAAAATTCAACGCACCTTCCTATGGTCAGGTTGTAAGGAGAAAAAGAGACTCCTTCTTATCTACTGGGATAAGGTCTCCCTTCCTAACACTATTGGTGGCCTAGTATTATGGAAAATAATAAACCTCTCTTATGTCCTACTGTCTAAGGTCACCTGGATTCTAGTTCTTGGCTCTTCTGATTGGTGCAGAATTATGGAGGCAAAATATCTAGATCAGTGTTGTTTTTGTAAACTCTTCATGGAACATGGCCAGCCAGAAGGATCTAAAATTTGGAATAGTATACTTAAAAGAAAGTGTATTTTGGAAAAGGGCTCAACCTAGCAACTTGGCAATGGTGAGGAAATTTGGTTTTGGGAGGATACTTGGTAATTAGATATTCCTCTGGGATCTTCCATCTTCTCTCACCTTTGAAACATCCTCATCCTTCGGGTGGGATCTTTGGTGTCCAATTATCTTAGATAGGGACAATGGATAGATCTCATGTATTTCCTGCATGATAGGCTAGAACTCACCCCACTCACCATGAGTCTTCAGAACCAGCTTTCTAAAACTCGCATTCCCATGGTGGAATTCCAAGATAGAATTCTTTGGAGTCACACTCAAAATGGTGACTTTTTTTTAAAATGGACTTACAATTTGTTGATTAAGGAGGTAGCTGACGTGACTTTCTGGAGGAAAGTGTGGAACTCCCAACTTATTTCTAAGGTGAATTTTTTTTGGTGGTTTGTGCTCCATGGAAAAATTATCACTCTTGATAATCTAGCTAAAAGGGGTTTTAACTTGGCTAATAGATGTTGCCTGTGCAAGATAGAGGAGGAAAGCATCAATCATCTTATCCTATAGTGTAAATTCTCCAAATAAGTTTGGCACCTAATAACTCATAGACTTAACCTTGCCTAGGTCTTCAATTGTGATGTTCAACAATTCGCTAATGACTGGAATCCCTCTTCTTGGCACCCATTATTAAGGCTTCTATGGCTCCTGTTACCCAAATTTTCATATGCATTCAAATTTCACTGAAAACCATACCCAGGCCTCTATTTTACCATGTCTACCATCCCTGAAATTTTCACAAATTTATTCCATGTTCTCTGGTCTCTGCAAATTTGTTATCTCCCTGGTTTGCAGTTAAAGAATTTCATAAAACTAGCCATTGGTGTTCAAAATCCAAAAAGCCCTAAGCCTTGTTATATTTTCATGTTACCTTTTTGGAAACTTAAGTCATCCAATTTGCACGTGCCTATAATAACCCTTTAGTCACCAAGTCTCTGATTCCTGGAGGTTAACTCCTTAACACTCAGTGATCTCGCAAGTGGTTACCATTTAGGTTCGTGGTCTTAGTTCAAACGGCCAGGTCAAGATTCTCAATCTAATGATTGTCACATGATCTCATAGGGTTGGAAGATTCCTTGAGCTCTTGCGATGATCATCGATTTCTCCTACCTGCAGAGTCCAATGTGTTAGTGGGACCAGTGCTACGTGGATCCATTTTGGTGGCCTGTGATTGGTTGAGGTTCAATACAGGTCAAAGGTTGTTAGTGGGGCCAGACCCTTTCAGTAGCCAGAGGCTCTGACATCTGTAGAGGATCGACAACTGGCATATCTTCACAAGGGTTTGTGTCAGGGCTCACGATCTTACGACAACCACTGATCTTGGTTGGTGTCAGAACTTCCTTTAGTGGGTCCTTATGTGCTAACTTTCTTGAATCCGATTGGTCCACATAGCAATGACTTGGATGTCGTAGTGGGACCATGTTAGAGGACCTACAAAGATGTCAGAAAGATGAAGATCGACGGTTGGCATATCTTTGCAAAGGTTTGTGTCAGAGTATGAGATCTTGCACTAGCCATCAGATTTTCCAAAGTGTTCAGACTTGTCAGTGGGTCCGGTGCCAAGTCAGGATGAGTTGCTGAGTCCTTATTGGTTAGAATAAAGAGATATGTCAGGTGGTCCCAGTGCCGCATATTGCTGACATGCATGCTTTTGATTGGCTACCGAATGATGATGAGGATTTCTAGGTGGACTGATGTGTCAATGGGGTCCTGGCTTAGAAAGGATCTAACAGCCGGCGTATAAGCGTAAGGAATATTCTGGGGCTATAAGATCATACGCCCATCGTAAGCTTAGTATCTCAAGTAGTGGGTTCGATGTCAGAAGGTTGCAATGTGTATCCAAAATGGCATAGTTTGATTGGTTTTTGACTACCATGGTGGTGGTTGACTTGTCAGGAAGGGTTTTTGACTTTTTTAAAGGGTGCATCTAGGTCGTTCATCTATCGGGAAGGTTATTCATTGATGGTCAAGTTTTAAAATATATTTGCTAGCCATTAATATTCGAATTTGAATATCTCTATGAGGTTTTTGCATTCTTTTAGCCATGCACAACATTGGTTAGCTCAGGAATTGATTTCTCAAGATAGTTGTGGTTGAGAGGGTGATGGAGGTGACCATTGGCCGGTGTTGCAGGGTACTATGCCGTGTTCTCATGCTGGGAAGTAATGAAAAGATTTGGTGCCACCTTTGCAAGCAGTACCTCTTCTAGGGAAATAAGATTAGATTTGAAGCCTTCATGGCTTAGTGGAGTTGCAGGTGGGTAGATGGGTCAAAGTCGTTGTGTCTGTAGGTGGACTTAGTCTAGGATCAACACACAAAGAGAAAGATCTAATTTGATGACTGGTGTTCTCAGAGATTTTTGTGATGAGTAATTAGTGTACCTTTAGGGTTCAATATTATTGTGGATATGTAACCCTAGTTAGGTTAATTTGACTCCTGCCTATGTGTAGTTGAGTATGTATATATTTTTTTGGAGCCTTTAGTGTAAAGGAGTTGGACAATTTGTAGAAGAAAATTCACCTTTTTCTTAAAGGCTATCTGTGGTATCATTTCTACCCTTTGGCTCATATAGTTGTATTTCTCCCATTAATGATTCAAAGATTGCAGAGGTATTTTGTGACAATCCTTCATGTCCCTATGCTTCCTTGTTTGGATTATCTCTTATTGGATCAAAGTATGTGCATGTTTTCAATGATAGTTTAGGGTTCCTGATCCCTCTTGCTTTCTGCAATTTTGTGTGTTACTGTGTTTGATTTGATTTAGATGTTCTTGTGGGTATAACTCAACCCCCTTAACAGTCTTGTCTCACTCCTACACCGAGTTATAGAAGTGAATGTCTATTTGCAGGTCATAAGTTGTGTCTTATTCTCAGGCCCTCTTATGAAATACTTATGCAAGCCTATTTAGTAAGTTGTGACCTACTAGACCTAAGATTTTCATTGATTTCATTCCTACATACTGAGATCCAAACCCTAATTTTGGTGCATCACCTAGTAGGTAGTTTTCTTTTAAAGTCTTTTCCCTTACAAGCATTCCTTCTATCCCTTTCCCTCCAAAAGTTTTACTTTCATGTCAGGATTCAAATTAAGGTGATTATCCAAGAGGAACCAGCCTAGAACCTGGAGGTCTCATCTTAGTTAGCAAAGGTCCCACAACTTGGAGATGATTCCCATGTTATACTGAGTTATCAAGACCAAGAGAGCTTGAAACAAAGGGTGCAAACTTAGTGTATAACAATTCTGGCATGCCTGGTGGGACTAGTAAAAGATCAAATTAATGTTCAGAGGTGTTCTTGTTGGCTCATCTGCAAAGGGATTAAAGAAGTTTAGTACACAAGAAATATCAGTACAGGCTTAAGCTCAAGGATTCCCCACCTTGGTGCCAGTGTATAACAATTCTGGCACACCCGGTGGGACTAGAAGTTATTCAAATTCAAAGATATGCTATCTCTAATATGTAGATTGCATAGTGCAAGCTTTTAAAATTCATTCTATTAAGTATATCTGGTAACTCCACTAATTTCAAAGATCCAGGCTACCTTGTTCAAAGTTTTATGAGAAAGATTGAGACTAGAAGCTCAAAGCCTACCCAATTTTTAGATTTTCCCTCAAGAAGAAGTCACAAAGGCAAGTCAACTAAAAGGACATCCCCTGCAAGGAGAGTTCAATCTAAACCTCCTGATACTTCAAAAAGGAGGCCTTTTCCCTTTCATTCTAGAAGAAGAGGGAGATCTCTAACCAGAGATCTAGAGGAAGATTCCAATCCAGCAACAGATACAGCTCATATAGTTGTCAATCTTTAGATTCCAACACCTACAATGGCAAGACAATTTGCTTTTGCTCCATTCAACCAAGCCAGCCCATTGGCCTTTGCTCAACATCATGATGTGCCCTTGGTGGCACTTAAGAGTATACCTAATTTCACAGGTGAGGGGTAGACAACTGCTTTTGAGCACATAAGAGATGTGACCACCATATGCAACATACACAACATTACTCAAGAATATGTGGCCACAAAGTTATTAGCAGCCTCTTTAAAAGGTAAGGCTCTAGAATTGTTTAGAACTCTAACTATTGGTTCTATTACTTCTTGGGATGAGTTAGGGGATGCATTAAGTAAGCATTTTGAGGATAAATCAGATAACTTGTCTCTAGTTGAGCAATTAACAACTATTAAGACAGACCCTCAAGAGCAAATGACAGATTATAATAGTAGATTCCTTAAAATGTGGAAAAGAATCCTAGTATCAGTGAGACCATCAGTAGACCATGCCTTCCTTTACTATTTACAAAGCCTAAATGGTCAAATTTCTATCATGATCCAATCTATGGGTGGTACTTCTCTACCCCAAGCTTTTGACATAGCTGTCAAGGCTGAAAATTGTTTGATCCAAGCAGGCATGATTGCTAGAAGGCCTCCAATGCCCATTTTTCCTAGCCTTCAACCCATTGCACCCACCCAAGTACCCCCATTTACCCCTATTCACACCATTTTGGAACCTCAAGCTAGTACTAGTGGTCAAGAGATGAGGACTAGTTTCTCTCAAGAGTTACAAGAGATAAAGAATAGCCAGCAAACTAGTATACAAGAGATGAAAAACTTGTTGCAGACCTTGACTAAAGAGGTCACAAATTTGAAGAAGCAAGGTCAAGGAATCAGACCATCATTTCAGTCACAAGGCCAAGGTCCTAATCAGCAATATCAAAATCAAGGACAGCCTTATCAACAAAATAGGCCACCATACCAAGGAGGCTATCAAGGACAAAGACAAAGTTTTAATCAGAGACCATTCCAACCATATAAACCTGCACCTCTAAATTCTGCTAACCCAGTGAGGGACATGGTTCCTAGTCAAAATAATATGGCTATGGATAATGAATGGTGTTTTCCTTGTAATCAGCCTCATAATCAGGCTACATGTTCAAATGGATGGATGAACCAAGCTCTAATGGTTCAAAATGCCTCACAAGCTCAATTAGAGGTTTCATCTAGTGGATCAGTACCTCAACAAGAATCACAAGAGCATGAGACTGCTCTCTTTAATTGGGAGCAACCAAACTTCAATGGAGTCAATGATGAAGCTACTTTTTTTGCCTTTACAAGAGCAAAAAGAAGAGCTCAAGACATGGAGAGAGCGAATTCCAACTCCAAAGCTACTACATCTGCAGAGCCACTACAGCAAGCTGATCCCATCACACCTAAGGAGGTTCCTGTCATTACAAGCAAAGAAGGCTAGCATTCTAAAGAGGTAGAGCCCATCATGCCAAAGACACAACAAAGAGTACACACTGTGACACCATTTAATATTGTAGACAACATGAGGAAGGTGAATGTCACCATGTCCATGTGGGACTCTTTGGCTCTTCCAGGACAACCTAAAATTTTGAAGAAGGCCATGTCAGAGGTAACAACTCCTTAACCTACAAAAGAAGCTGCAAAGCCAATGTTGGTTAACACTGATCAAGAGAAGGAGGCTCCAAGTAGAAACTCCAAGGCTAATTCCACACAAGGTAGGAATTCAAAGCCACCTCCCTTTTATGTATCTTTAATCATTGGAAAATCTTTAGTACATAACTATATGGTAGATAGTGGAGCTACTAGCACTATAATGCCCAAGAAAGTAGCTGACCAGTTAGGACTAAAATATGAGCCCTTCCAAAAGAAGGTTACCCAACTTGATGGATCCTCAGTCAATACTATAGGCGTGGCTAAGGATACCAGTCTAATCCTGCATGCTAGTCCTAATTTTTCCATCCTCCTTGATATATATATTATAGATCTCCCTGCATTATTTGCTATATGTCTTTCAAGGGAGTTTACAGCCAAGATAGGTGTAATACCCCAAAAATGGGCTATAAGTTCATTAATCTCCTACATCTTCAATTCAAACGAAATCGACATCAAAGTCCTAATCTAAGGCACATCTGAACATCATCGAATCATAATTGATTATCTTAAATTCTGCATCGGGGAATATTCCTAGTAATATTCCTAATCATCATAATTATCTTTAATTTTATAATTATTTGGCAATAAATCACATTTATCCTAAAGTTTGATTAATTATTTTCATATTTAATTAATTAGATTTAATATTTGCCACTTAATTGTGTAATTAAATTTAATTCTATCTATTATTAATTGTATTATTTAATTTTGACAATAAATCTAATATCTTATCTTTAATTGATTAAATTCTTATTTAATTAATTAAAGCATGTTGTCATTATTTAATAATATAATTTTTAATAAAAGTTTGATAAAATAGTTAATTAACCCATAAATTAATTATTTTATTTCAAAAATCAGTTAAGTTGGAAATAAATCACTTTATTATTAAATTAATTCATAATTAAAACATGCACAATCATAAAAGCAGACAACTGTCAATTATCAATTAAAGCTAAACTCTATTTTGAGTTAAAGGTTAGCTTTTGCATGTTTTTGTGACTTAATTATTTGTTATTATCAGATAACTCAAAAATCAAGCTGAGTTAATCTGAGTGATTTATGGCTTTTATCCATGCACCTCTAAAGCCCTGGATTTCTATAAAAACAAGGCTCATCTCTTCATAATTCATCTCTCAATCATCTCTCAAATTTGCATCCAAGCATCTCATATTTTGCACAATTACGCTGGAGAATTGGAGGCTGAGGAAATCAACTTACGAATTCAAAGCTTTGTGAGATCAATTTCAATTGCATAGTTTTTTATATCTTAGCATAGAATTTCATAGTTTTCATATCATTGTTAGATCATTTAGCATCCATAGCATATCAGTTTATCATTCTTATTGCATAGAAAATATCAAAAGTATAGATTAATTGCATTCAATTTCATATCCATCTTTTGCATTCAAATCCTTCATTTAGGTGTCGTCTAGGTCACTGATCTTGATTACAATCTGACAACATCAATCTCGCACCTACTAGAAGGTAGTAAATCACTTGGTTAGATTAGGTTTCAATTTTGCATGATTTTGATTATCACTAACCTCTAATGTTTTACTGAGTGTTGTGTCTACAGATCAGGTACAATTTTCACACACACATTTCTGGCACCACCTGTGGGGCCTTGAAACGGGCTTCCCTTCATTTCTATCAATCTTTTATCATTTCTCTATCAGAACTCCCTTCTTGTTGCCTGTTCAGGTGGTATTTTTCTATCAAAGTTGTCTGTACAGTGTGATTTTTAATTTCGGTCCATACAGTTGTCGTACAAGTTTTCAGATTGTCATACGAGTTTTGCATATTATTGTTTCATTAGACACCTAGTGTCGTACGAGTTTTGCAGACTGTCGTTTCATCAGACACCCAGTGTCGTACGAGCTTTGCAGACTGTCATTTCATCAGACACCTAGTGTCATACGAGTTTTGCAGACTGTCATTTCATCTGACACCCAGTGTCATCTGGGAACATACCCACTGTCGTTTGGGAGCTTAACTATCGTATGGTAGCATACCCAGTGTTGTACGAGTTTCTGGACTGTCATCTGGGAGCACACCCACTGTCGTATGAGTTTTGGTACCAAATTTCAATTGTCATTTCATTTTTGCAGGCAGTTTGTCAGATTTTATTTTCAGATTTTGACTGATAGCTAACCCTAACAATTGAAATTTACTATTTCTGATTGATTTTTGCTGATTTTGATTGGGAAAAGTGCAAAAATTGCTAAAAATTAGGTAAAATCTACTAAGCGCATTGCAAGGATCCCAAGTATTCTCCTTCATCTAATAACATTTCGATTTGGGACTTAAAATAAATCTCTTATGTGTCAAGCTTGTGTGCATCTTTTCATGCTTTTGATCTATTTCTACACACTTGCATAATTTGATACTAGGTTGTGATCCCTTAAGGATTCATTAAGTAGTCTTAGAATACGTGTGATTGATCTTGATTGCTATCTTGGGTTATTGGACTTGCTAATCCACCGGCCCCTCATTTCCACCCCGTGGTTGCAATCTCAGCGCCATAAAGGGGAGGGGTCAATAGGATAGAAGCGTTAAATGTTGCACTTGGCAACCCTTTTGTGCTTTTAGGAACTCACTTGTTTTCTAAGTTGAGGAATCATTTTTAGCTTGTGTGAGGTGTTAAGTGTTCCACCTTGTGGACTCATCTCATATTCGCTTTAAGTGTTAAGTGTTCCTCTTTCTGCTTTTTGAGTACTTTTGGTAGATTTGCTTTTGGACCATACATCTATGCTCACATAGTAATTAGGCCCTATGAACACTATTTATGATTCTTGAGAGATTGGATTCCTAGCGAAATCCTTCCTTGACGATGGAATCCTTGTAGGTAGGGAGGATACTTAGTGCGTTTCACATTCAACTTGGTTAGGGCATCTTCTCTTATTGATCGACACATTCTCTCTCCAGAGAGGTTGATAGATCATGTGGGGTTGATATCACGAGCTTTGGTGAATCAAAATTGGTTAGTGCATCTTCTCTTATTGATTGATACATTCTCTCCCTGGAGAGGTTGATAGATCATGTGGAGTTGATATCACAGACCTTGGTGGAACAAAACTTTGTCTTAGCATGTTGGATTAATCTGCTTGCTTTGTTTGGGTTAAAAGTGAAGAGGTGTCAAAACCTTGAATCTGGAGCCAAGTCCCCTTGTGGTATAAATCTATGAGTCACCTTTAGAGAGGGTTAACCATAGCGGAAAATCCCTTCACAGGGTAAACTGCATTGACGGAACCTCAAGCGGTAATAGCCATTTTCGCCATGGTAGTGACAGCCGCTATATAAATGTCCTTGTGGAAGAAATATCCACTGGTATGGTTCATTGTTGGGTTGTCAGATCTCCCTAGCAGCTCTTGAAGATTAAGTTCTCAGACTGTGTCAAAACCCTGGTGCGTCGGGATTGGAGTTCACCCCTTTGAATCATAAAAGTTGCATAGTCAAACCATTACTAAACACCCTAGAGAGGCCAATTTTTCATTCTTAGGTATATGCGTGTTATTGCAAAACTTTTCAGAACATACACAATTAGTACTCTCAGGGATTAGCACAATTTGGTCACTTGATTGTTCATGCGCAAGGTTGCTTTTGCCCTTGTTCATTGTTTTCAGACGTGCTTGGAATCACTTGCTTTCTATTCTGCGTGCTTGTTTATCTACTTGGCTATTAAAAATGATCAAATCTATTACAATCTTCAAATCTAGATGGTACAATTTGCAAACAATCCAAAACTGAAGACCTTAATTTTTGCAAAAATTGACGTAAAATCCTTTCTGGAGTCAAAAGTCATTTCAGGAAGTCAAAAGTTGTATGACTTTTTGTCAAATGTCATTTCAGTATTGCCCATCTATCGTATGATTGAGAACCTAGTGTCGTATGAGTTTTCATGCCAGCAAATTCAAGAAAGTCAAAACCCTGTTAGCAACTGTCGTACAAGTTTAACAATTGTCGTTTCATTGCTACCCAACTGTCGTACGAGTTTTGCAACTGTCATTTCATAGACTACCCAGTGTCGTACGAGTTTGTAGAGTGTCATTTGGAAAAATTTGAGAGAGTTGTCAGAAATTGTCAAATTGCAAGATATCCAATGTTTCCAGCCTAGTTCCAGAATCTGTCAAAAATATCATTGTGTCAGGAACAGAGCAGTAGCTATTGAGCATTCTACCATTTTCTGAGTTTGATCTTTTGAATCTGATCTAGTCTTCTATTTGATCAATTTGAGTCCTTTTTATCTTGTGTCAAAACCTTGTCATAACTATCAATCTTCAATCAATCAATCTTCAAAAATAGACTAAGTGTTGAGAACTCGTGTCCGCTATCTTTTGGGTGATCTATCCCATACATCCAGGGCACAGTTTCCTTCACCCACATCTCATCAAATCTTCAAATCTATCATAATCTTGACAAGGTTGCATCATCTGATTTTCTTGAATCAAATTGTTCTTCAGTTGTCTTCATCCTTTTCTTCTATTTCATTCAAAGTTAATGGTGGAGACCAGAGCTTCTTCACATAAGAAATCAGAAGAAACATCTCAGCACTTAATTTTGACCAATACCCAAGGTCCAACTCTTGAACAACTCATCAAGTCAGGTATCTATGAAGATGACGGTCTCAGTAACTTTTGATTGAAAATTGGTTACATACCTCCTCTATCAACTCACAGAGGTAATCAGCAAACTCCTCCTCAATCTATTCCAGGGAGCCCAAAAACTCCTACCATGTCTCAAGCAGGGACAAACCATGGTTCTCTAGGAGGAGGATCCCAAGGACACCATTCTCAACATAATTCCGACCAAGACCCTACACCCTCTGAAATCCATCGATGTCAGAATGATGATGAATTCAAGAGAATGATGAGGCATTTCTTGAAAGTGGATAGAGAGGCATACTTTTTACAATTAGCCTAGGAAGGGGCTAAGCTTCCTCCCAACTTTACCGTTGATGATATAATCAAACATGAGGAAGAAACTCCACTCACAGCTATGACAAAATAGATGCATGCTATACAAGTCAAATTTAACAATCTTAAGAAGGAGAAGGAACCCAAGGAGTTCTCCATGGAGGCCCTATGTCCTTTCCCGTTCGATAAAAACTTGTATATGCCACCATTCCCAAAAAGAGTGGAGATACCAAAGTATGACAAATATGACAGACACTCTAATCCTCAAGATCATGTCAGATAGTTTTGTACGCAATCCATGGAATTCATGCATGAACCGACTTATCTAATGCATCTTTTTCCTAGATCCTTGAGAGGAGCATCCATTCAGTGGTTTTCAAGATTACCTTCTATGATCAAAACTTTTGAGGAATTGATTAAATTGTTTTATCAACAATATTCCTACAATATTCAACATTCAATCACCATGATCGATATCTGTAACATCAAGCAATATCCAGGGGAATCATTCCTAACTTTTCTCAAGAGGTGGCGAAAGAAGTTTTCTCTATATGCTAGACCAATTCCTGAAATGGAGAAACTTGAAATCTTTATCAATAACCTTGTTCCAGAACTCAATTATCCATTACCAATGCAAGATCATGTATCTTTTGATAAAATGGTGGATAATGCAATCAAGATTGAGAAAGTACTTGTCAAGAAAGGAGAAATCACACTTCAAAAGGACAAGTCTGAATCTGGACCTAGCTCAAAAGATAAAAACAAGAGCTGGAATAGAAACAAAGGTATCATCTCTGATGGTGTTGTTGACACTATCCGCACCCCATCCAAGGCACCGGCCTACAATCTCACCCTTGCCACCAAAGCCATTGAAGCTTCAGAGCAAAAATCTGTTGAACCATCTCCAAAGAAGCCATTCAAACGATGGGATAATAAATGAAAGTTTACTCCCCTGGGAGAAATTTGGAATCTACCCTGAGAACCCTGATAGCTGATAACATGATCTCTTTACCACCAATCTGAAACCCTGATCCGGATCCAAAACCATATTGGTGGAAAGATAATGAATTATGTGCTTTCCATCGGACTAAAGGCCATAGAACTAATGGATGCTTCCACTTGAAGCATACCATTCAAGACTTGATAGATCAAGGGGACATCATGATCGATAATCCTACCAGCAATAATGATCACACAGCATTTACAGAACCATTTCCACAACATGGCAAGGGAGTTTCCACTTCTCAGCCTAACATGGGGGCAAAAGTCAACTATGCCTACCCTGGAAACAATGCTGTCATCAATATGGTTGAACCATGTCTCTTTGAGAGCTGCAATGTCATCACAATTGTACGAAGAGACAGAAATCATTCCTTAGCTAATGCGGTTACTAGATCACAAGCTCAGACTCATCTGAAAGGACAAACACCAAGTTCATCTAATGTCCCTAAGATACCTTTCAATCTCACATCTGCTTCTAAACAGAAGGTTGCCTCGAAATCTTCCAATCCAAAGGATACAAGACCTACATCTTACAACATCATCCAACAACTCTAGCATACCAATGCCAAAATCTCTATGTTTGAGTTACTTCGAATATCTCCAGCTTACAGAGATATCCTAGACAAAGCTTTGCTCGGCTCTAATGTTCCTAATGATCTAGATCTAAATAGGTTCCAGACTATGGTTGGTCATCTAACGTCTCCACAATATATCTCCTTTTCAGAGGAAGATGACAACTCCCTAAGTCACCCACATAATCAGCCCTTGCACATAGAAGTCTTGATCCAGAACCGTCGAGTCAAACGTGTGTTGATAGATGGGGGCGCAGGCCTCAACATTTGTTCTTACAACTTAATCACACAGTTGGGATTCTCAGAGATGGCTATTGATCCTCGAAAGAAGATCACCATAAAAGCCTATGATGAACAAGAAAGAGCTTCTAAAGGCACCATTGTCTTACCTATCCGAGTGGGTCTGGTCATCAAAGATACCACATGTCAGGTGCTTGATCTACCATTGGCTTACAATATCCTTCTAGGGAGACCCTGGATACATGAAATGCAAGCTATTCCTTCTATGTACCATCAATGCTTGAAATTTCCCTATGAAGGAGTGGAGGTTACTATCCCAGCAGATCTGAGTACAACTTGCAATACATTGAAGGAAAGTGCCGATAAGCTTGTTCCCAATAACAGAGAATCTTCCATCAAGCAGCTAAATGTTGCTTCCACATCTAAGATGGACGACATTGCTAAAGAGATCAATATCAAAGAAAATGGGATGGGAGAATACACTATAGAGCCAGTCTTGTCTTTGACATCTCTCCCAATATCACCTAAGTCATATGGACAATCCTTGAAGCAGTCTAAATCAGAACCTAAGGAACCTATGGAAACATACAAAAGAAATTTTGTGGCAGAGCAAGTATCCAAACAAGAATTTGAAGAGGATGAAGTTGTGCTGGCATGGCTATATAAAGAGGATTTTGAATCTAAAATTGTTCAACCTAGTGAATCTATAGCACCTACAATCCCTTCTAATTCATATGGTCCAAGAAACAAATTGATAGCCAAGATGGGATATTCCGGTCAAGGACCTCTAGGAATCAGAGGAAAGGGTCTTGTGACACCCATTTCACATATTGGTAGAGCCAACAAAGATACTGGTGGCTTAGGGTTTAAGAAGAAACCCTATCATCTCAAAGGTGGTTATCCTCATGTCATAGAACAAATTGCACCAGGAGAACCCCTTCTTAAGAAAAAAGAAATAGAACCCTCTGATGATGATTCAGATAGCTCTGAGCTTATCCCCTATGAAAAATTGCCTAAAGAGATCAAAGATCTTCTTGATGATACAGATGGTCCTATCAAAAGAATTAATGTAGTAAAAACACAAGAACCTACTGTAGCGCAAGAGATGGTTGCACCACAAGAACCAGCTAATCTCGACGGCAATCAAACTGATCAAGAAGAAGGGGGTAGTTATTCTGACACTGATTCCCATGAATATAAATTCAAGTCAGAGACTGAGGGTAATCCTTCTTGGGGTATTCATCCTGATTTCACACATTTTCTAAGATTTCCTAGAGATCCTGAATCAGAAGCTGAGTCAAATGACTATGAATGGGGTGCCATTCCAGAAGAAGATGAGCTTATAAAAGAGAAATATATTAATGTTATTCACCAATATGTATCTCAACCCAACGTAGGTCTAGAGCGAAACAATGAACTTAACGTGTCTGATCCACCTATGGCTGAAGAGGACTCCCATGATGATGTTGAGCCTATTCATGAATTGAACATTTTGAGCTGTAATATCACCTTTGAACTTGAGTGTCGGGTTAGGACCAATGATGACATATCCACATCCATGAACACCATATCCCAAGCCTTTCCTGCTTTAACTATCCAACGTCCTGATCTTATTGACTGAACTTCCACGAACCTGAGCCATGGTATCTACACCTTTCCAAATGACTATGCCCTTGCTTGCTACCTCAATGCAGTCAAGCCTATGAGGACTTCCATTAGTGAACCGAGCGTCAGCATGACCGAGTCGGACATCAAATATCTTAGTCAGAAAAACAAGAGTAAAAAGAAAAATAAAAAGAGTTCTGAGGGTGAAAACCACTTTGTGGCAGTCTCAGAACTGAAAAAAGTAAAAAGAAAAGATGTATCTAAAGGTGAAAACCTCTCTGAGGTGCCTAAGGATGAGATATTTGATGTCCTTCTGAGTCATTTGTAGGATAGATCTCCAGTTCTGATTGAGCCAACTCAATCCATCAATTTGGGTACAACAGAGGAACCACAATTAGTACATGTAGCACAATCTCTATCAGAAGAAGAGAAATAGAAATTCACTACATTCTTATCAGACAAAAAGATCAACTTTGCATGGAAATATTCAGATATGCCAGGATTGGATCCCAATCTCATTAAGCACCATCTATCCATTGCTCCTGGAGTAAAACCAATCAAATAAAAATTGAGAAAGATGCATCCTCATGTTGCACTCTTAGTCAAAGCAGAACTAGAAAAACTCCTAAAAGCTAGATTCATCCGTGTCATAGACTATGCTGAGTGGATCTCTAACATTGTACCTATTTCAAAACTAGATGGTTCAATCAGAGTGTGCACGGACTTTAGAGATGTGAACAGAGCATGCCCTAAGGATGATTTTCCGCTACCTAACATTGATATGATAGTGGACATGACTGCGGGCTATGAAATGTATTCCTTAATGGATGGCTTTTCTGGGTACAATCAAATCAAAATTGCTCCAGAAGATCAAGAGAAAATAGCTTTCACATGTGCGTGGGGAACCTTTTGTTGGAATGTTATGCCATTCGGACTCAAAAATGCTGGAGCTACATATCAAAGAGAAATGACATCTATTTTTCATGATATGATGCATAAAACAATGGAGGATTACATGGATGATACCTTGGCAAAATCCATGATTAGAACTGAACATCTAACAGACTTGAGCATGATCCTAGACAGAATGGAACAGTTTAGTCTCTGACTAAATCCTAAGAAGTGTGCTTTTGGTGTCACGTCTGGAAAGCTCTTAGGATACATAGTTTCAAAGAAAGGCATTGAAGTTGATCAGGCTAAAGTCAAGGCTATAATAGAGATGCAACCTCCCACAAATATCAGTCAAATGAGGACATTGCAATGCAGAGTTCAATCTATCAGAAGATTCATATCACAGCTAGCAGACATATCATAGCCTTTTACAAAAACATTACATAAAGGTGTGACCTTTGCCTGGAATGAAGACTGTGCAAATAATTTTGATCATATCAAGAATTATCTCTCGAATCCTCCTATCTTAATGCCTCCTATTCATGGGAAGCCATTGATCTTGTATGTCTCTACAACAACCACATCACCGGGGGCATTGCTAGCGCAACATGATGAAGACAAGAAAGAAAGAGCCATCTACTATATCAATAGAACTTTAGTGGCCTATGAGAAAAACTACTCAATGATAGAGAAGGCATGTCTAGCTATGATCTTTGCATCACAAAAATTGAGACACTATATGTTAGCTCATACCACGCATCTAGTAGAAAAAATTGATCCACTGAAATACCTACTAAGAAAGGCGGCCCTCACCGGTAGACTAGCTAAATGGGTCATGCTTCTAAGTGAATTTGACATTGAATATGTTGAAAGAAAAGCTATAAAAGGTCAAGTTATTGCTGATGAACTAGCAAATGCACCCATGTTTGATGATACACCCATGCAAATGGAATTTCCCGATTCCTCTATCATGCATCTCTCTTCTAGAGAATGGCAGTTATTCTTTGATGGCTCCTACACATAGAATGGATCTAGAGCAAGCATATTGTTCATCACTCCTCAAGGATACTCGATACCAAAAGCATTCAGATTAAAGTTTCCTTGCACAAACAATATTGCAGAATATGAGGCACTTCTCAATGGTATGAAAATGGCAATACAGTGGAGAGTTACCGAGATACACATTCATGGAGACTCACAACTGGTTATCCACCAAGTCAATGATGTGTACCAAACCAAAGATGAAAAGCTCATTCCTTACAAGAGAATGGTAGATGATTTAAAGAAATACTTCATCTCTATCACATTTGAGCAAATACCCAGAATGGAGAATAAGGCTGCCGATGCAATGGCGACATTATCTAATCTCTTACAGCAGCCTAAACATGAACTACGCTACGAGTTCTTGGTGGAAGCCCTATCCTATCCTGCATATGACTCCCCTGAAACCCGCATGATCTGCACTGTTGTAGGTTATGACTCATCTCGCTACAAAAATCTATTCTCCTATCTCCACGACCAAATCATCCCTGAGTCCTTTAACCATTTTGAGAAACGAAACCTTATCTGATCTGCATCCTGATATGTCATCATTGGTAATGATCTGTACAAATGAGGTCTAGATGGTACACTGCTTAGATTTTTAGAACGAGAAGAGTCTCAACGTGCATTAGAGGAAGTCCACGAAGGTATATGTGGGTCACACTCGAACGGTTTAACGTTAGCTCGAAAACTTATTAGGGCTGGGTACTACTGGCCTGAAATGGAGAAAGAGGCTATTACATTTGCTAAAAACTGTCAACAGTGTCAAGTACATGGCAACTTGATTCATGCTCCAGGGAGAGATCTAATTCCCTTTACTACATAATGGCCTTTTCAATAATGGGCATTTGATCTCATAGGTGCTATCCATCCACACTCTTCTAATGGACATACCCATATAATCACAGCTACAGATTATTTTACAAAATGGGTAGAAGCAGTTCCTCTAACACAAGAAATAGGGAAATAGATCTCTATGTTCATCCTGAACTACATCATTTGCAGATATGGGATCCCTCACTCTATAATCACAGATAACGGGGGACAATTCAAAAACAAGGATCTAGATGACTTATGTGCTAAATTCAAGGTTACACAACATCGGTCTTCTATTTACTATCCTCAAGGGAATGGACAAGTTGAGGCTTCAAGCAAAAATCTCTTGAAGATCTTGCACAGAACAGTTAATAAAATAGGAAGAGACTGGCATCTGATGATCAATCTAGCTCTCTGGGCTTACAGGACTAGTATCAGAATGCCTACAGGGGCTACACCTTTCGCTTTAGTTTATGGGTCTGAAGCGGTACTACCTATTGAGGTTGAAATCCCATCACTAAGAATCAGAATGCATGGTCTAGTAACTGATGATGACTACAGAGTGTCTAGGTTACAAGAACTGGAATTACTAGATGAGCGCAGGCAAGCAGCGTATGATCATCTCAGAGTGTATCAGAAAAGAATGTCTAGAGGCTACAACAAGAAAGTCAGACACAGAGAATTTCAGGTTGGTGATCTAGTGTTGAGAGAAAATCCTAAAAATCAGTCACATCGAGAACGCAAGGGGAAGTTTGAACCCAACTAGCTGGGTCCCTTTGTAATCACTGCTACTTTTGGCTCTGGTACCTATCAACTCTCAATGACTGAAGGAGAACAGCTCTAAGAACCAATCAACATTCTCCATCTGAAGAAATTCTACACCTAAGGCATTTAGTGCTTGGTAAATGTCCTGAAAAAATCTTAAAAATTGGAAAAAGTCCTGAAAAAAATGAACATCTTGGTGAAAACCTAGCAATAGGCGCCTTGATGATTCACAAAAAAAAATAAAATCAGAAAATAGCAAAAGTCCAAAAAAAAAAATTGACAAAAATGAAAAATACAAAAAAAATTAAAAAAAAGAAAAAGTGCCTTGGTGAAAACCTAAAAATAGGCACCTTGGTAGCAAAAATAGAATCTCTGTCAAGATGGTGAAACCCTGGCAAACGGGTGCCACTTGTTCCAAATGCTCCATCTATCAGTGCAATCTTGGTCTTTCCCAGCTTTCAGTCTTGCTTTAGTTTGTGCATATCTCCCGATTTGTTTCTGCATTTCCAATTTTCAATAAGTCGGTCGGTACACCAATTAGGTCAAGCGTCTGTATCCTATCAGCTTCTGCACACCAACCAGCTCAAGCATCTGTATCCTATCAATGTTCAAACTTGGGGGCAATCAATGTCATATCCTATGGTCTCCCATGTATCAAAGATGGATCATATCTAGTCAGAGTCCTTTGAAGCTTCATTTGAGTCAGTCAGTCAGTCTTGTCTCCAGAAAGGATTGTGCATCTACAAAAATCAAATATCAAAACAAACTGAAAACAATCTATGCTTTTTACATGCTTTTATCTCTTTGTATGCTTACTGATTCGCATTGAGATTTTTGCATATTATGTCCCTTCGAGCTCTTTGATGATGTCCTTTATAGGATTTAGAGAGTGATGATTGGGGGCATAATCTTTTCTTTGTCTTCTGCTTGTATGTGAAAATCTAACAACTTTGAAAATTCTGGATTGAAATGGTGTCCGACTGTAAGAGCCTCTATCTCGAATTGGATGGCCATGCGTACCTTGACCATTGATACCTAGAAAATTCAAGGAAGTTTGATCTAACTATTGTCTTTTTGAAGTGAATTCTTTCTCCTACTGTGAAACGTGATCTTGCCTAAGGAGGTGAATGATAAAGGGTCACTACGGGTAATTCACATTGGATTTAGAATGATTTCTTGACTGTTTGATGTGTTTGCAATGCAAGGTGTACTCAAGTCATCACGACGTTTATGTTTTGATGCTTGTACAAATTGCTATATCAAAATGGACATGATATTCAGGTCATCTTGGTGTTTATGCTTTGATGCTTATATCTAATCTGACATTCTGAAAATAAAGTCAATATTCATATATCCATGGTTGTTGTCTAGTGGGTGTTGTATTGATTCTTGTGCATACAAATCGATATTCACATGTCTATGGTTTCATACCTAGTGGGCATTGTATTGATTTATCCGGTTACCAAAAAGTTCAATGATGATAACAAATTGACATATGATCAGTGACTAGGTCCTAGGTCTTAGGTTGCATTTCATTTTGCATGTCTCTTTGCATTTTTCAACTTTGCATGATCTCACAATGACTAAACGAACTTCAAAGCTTAAACAATTTTTCATATCAATTCTTCAAATCTAACAAGAGTTGAATCTCACATGAAGGTTCCTCCAACGAAGTAGCAAGTAGAATCCTTTTTCGGGATCAAAATTCAAATCTGAGATCATTCATATTATTAACTACTTGCATAATCGACCTTCAATCATCACAGAAATCCAGTATTCAACTTAACTGATTATCTTACATCAAACTATCAAAATTTCAACTTGGTCAACTATGGTCAACTCATGGTTTAACCTAGTCAAACTTGGTCTTCAGGACCTCCAAATGATGCAGAATGCATTCTCAGACGTGTATAACCAGTTCTCAAATCAATTAACATGCTTCTAGACTATAACGCTGACTTTTCTTGACAGATTTCAATTTTAATCCCGAAGGGGGCATGGTATTGCACATCATTCAAAGTCTGTCAATCAAATCTATTAATATCTTTCATTAGTAATCAAGACAAACAATCACGTCTAGTTACTGATTCATAAAAAAAAAAGACCTCATCGCTCGGGGCAAATCTATCATCACTTGGGGCATATCAGATTCATCGATCCATATCAATCCGGTATTCTCTTAATCTTGTAATCTGTATCAGTTTTTGCAACCATCAGATCATAGTGTTCTTTCCTTGGTTCTTCGGCAACTGAAGGGTTTGGATGTGATACTTGCTAGTTCTGCTAAGACAATCGAGTCTAGAACGGGTCACTCACTTCTTATCAATCCTAAGGTTCAGAATCAGGCATTTTCACACTTTTTCGCAATCATAGGTTCATTTTCTGCTACAGTGAACATTATCTTTGGTCATTCAGGACCTATTATCTCCGTATCAATTCAATATCAATCAACTCCTATCTCAATATCTTTCAATCGGTTTCTATCTTTCAATCGGTTTATCTTTTGAATCAGTTTCATATCTTTATCAAACACAGACTATCTTTGAACCACTGCGCTTTGCACATCAATTCAAAGAGGGGCAAAATGTAATACCTCAAAAATGGGCTATAAGTTCATTAATCTCCTACATCTTCAATTCGAATGAAATCGACATCAAAGTCCTAATCTAAGGCACATATGAACATCATCGAATCATAATTGATTATCTTAAATTCTGCATCGGGGAATATTCCTAGTAATATTCCTAATCATCATAATTATCTTTAATTTTATAATTATTTGGCAATAAATCACATTTATCCTAAAGTTTGATTAATTATTTTCATATTTAATTAATTAGATTTAACATTTGCCACTTAATTGTGTAATTAAATTTAATTCTATCTATTATTAATTGTATTATTTAATTTTGACAATAAATCTAATATCTTATCTTTAATTGATTAAATTCTTATTTAATTAATTAAAGCATGTTGTCATTATTTAATAATATAATTTTTAATAAAAGTTTGATAAAATAGTTAATTAACCCATAAATTAATTATTTTATTTCAAAAATCAGTTAAGTTGGAAATAAATCACTTTATTATTAAATTAATTCATAATTAAAACATGCATAATCATAAAAGCAGACAACTGTCAATTATCAATTAAAGCTAAACTCTATTTTGAGTTAAAGGTTAGCTTTTGCATATTTTTGTGACTTAATTATCTGTTATTATCAGATAACTCAAAAATCAAGCTAAGTTAATCTGAGTGATTTATGGCTTTTATCCATGCACCTCTAAAGCCCTGGATTTCTATAAAAAAAAGGCTCATCTCTTCATAATTCATCTCTCAATCATCTCTCAAATTTGCATCCAAGCATCTCATATTTTGCACAATCACGCTGGAGAATTGGAGGCTGAGGAAATCAACTTGCGAATTCAAAGCTTTGTGAGATCAATTTCAATTGCATAGTTTTTAATATCTTAGCATAGAATTTCATAGTTTTCATATCATTGTTAGAATCTTCATTGTTAGATCATTTAGCATCCATAGCATATCAGTTTATCATTCTTATTGCATAGAAAATATCAAAAATATAGATTAATTGCATTCAATTTCATATCCATCTTTTGCATTCAAATCCTTCATTTAGGTGTCGTCTAGGTCACTGATCTCGATTACAATCTGAGAACATCAATCTTGCACCTACTAGAAGGCATTAAATCACTTGGTTAGATTAGATTTCAATTTTGCATGATTTTGATTATCACTAACCTCTAATGTTTTACTGAGTGTTGTGTCTACAGATTAGGTACAATTTTCACACACACAATAGGAGGCTATCTATCTTCTGATTGGTCTCACATGTTATTTCATACAAGGTATGGGACCAAGGTCACCATTAAATCAGAACCATTAGTAGCACACCATATAGAACCATATGTATCCAATACCATCAATGTGAACTTCCCTATATTCGATAGCAGTGACTTCCAAACCATTAATGAAGCAAGCACAAAGATAGCAAGTACCCTGATATTATTCTAGATGAAAGAGCTTTAGAGGCCCAAGAAAATTTGATCTAGGATTTTGGTTTGGCAAGTTATTTAATACAAGAAAGTAATGCTATAGAGCCAAGCCTTCTCAAAGAGGATACTGATTCATAAGATCAGAGCAGTCAGGTTTGGGAACTATTTTTTGATGGGGCTAGAAGTAGACATGGTTCTGGTGGTGGTGCTATGCTAGTGTCCCCAAAAGGAGAAAGGTATTATACTGCCTTTAGATTTAGTTTCTCCTGCACTAGCAATACTGTAGAGTATGAAAGCCTAGTCAATGGACTAGAATGGGCTAGAAGAAGAGGGCTCAAGGCCTTAAAAGTTTATGGTGATAGTGAGTTAGTTGTCAACCAAGTAAGAGGGATAAGTGCAACCAAAAATGACACCATGAAAGCATACAAGCATAGAGTTTGGGATGCAATTGATGATTTCCATGCTTTCAATATTGTTGCCATCCCTAGAAAGTTAAATCAAAATGCAGATAGATTAGCTACTATTGGATCCCAATATGATATTCTAAATAGCATTTCAAAAGAGGTGGATCAACAGCATATCAAAGTGATTGTTAGACCCTCTATTCCTGATAATGATGTCAATTGGAAAGTGTTTGACAATGATGAACAAATTATGCATTTATGTTTGAAGAAGATGTTTTTTCATAACACAATCAAGATAGGCTATCACAAAGCTATGGTGATCAAGTGATAAAACTCAAATCCAATAAGATGCCTAGAGGTCTTGTTACTTTGGAGACTATCTTCAACAAGGATGATGAAGTCAAGAAAAGAAAAGCTAGTCTGGTAGTCCAACAAGAACATTGTGTTGAATTAGAGTTGGAACCAAGTAAGAGCTTACAATTTGGAAAAGTGAACAGTGAATTGGAGAAGCAAGCTTACATTCAGTTATTCAAAGAATTTAGTGATGTTTTTGCATGGCAATATGAGGATCTCAAAGGTTTTGATCTTTCCCTTGCTCAGCACACTATTGAATTAGAACCTAATGCCAAACCAGTGAGGCAAAAGCAAAGGCCTATTAATCCTAAGCTTGAGCCACTTATGCATAAAGAAGTGCTCAAATTGATAGAGAGTGGTATCATCTACCCCATTAAGCATACTAGTTGGGTTTCCAACCTTGTTCCTGTCAGGAAGAAGAATGGGGAGTTGAGGTTATGTGTTGACTTCAGGGATCTTAACAGGGCCTCATTAAAGGACCGCCATCAACTACCCTCTATGGAACAAATTTTACAATGTGTCTCTGGATCTGAGAGATTTTCATTATTGGATGGCTATTCAAGATACAATCAGATCTTAGTAAATGAAGAGGATCGATACAAGACTGCATTTACAACCAAGTCAGGAACCATGGCTTATCAAAAGATGCTTTTTGGTTTGTCAACTGCAGGTGCTACATTTCAAAAGGCAATGGATATGGCCTTTAAGAGCCTAATGTACAAGTTTGTGTTGGTCTACTTAGATGACATAACTGTCTATTCAAAGCATGTAGTAGACCACATCAAACATCTGAGGAAGATTTTTGAAAGGTGTAGAGAATTTGGGATATCTCTTAATCCCAAGAAATGTGTGTTTGTAGTTCATGAAGGGAAATTGTTAGGATATGTAGTATCCAAAGAAGGAATTACAGTGGATCCTAAGAGAATTGCAGCTATCCTAGAGCTACCCCTACCACATAACAAGAAAAGTCTCCAATCTTTCATAGGAAAGATTAACTTTGTCAGGAGGTTCTTGCCTAACATTGTAGATTTACTCAAGCCTTTGACAACCATGTTAAAGAAGAGTTCAGCTTTTAGTTGGACCAAAGAAGGGAAGGCCAATTTCTAAGCCATTAAAGAGGCCCTAATAGGAGCTCTTGCCCTCCTAAACCCAAATTTCAATAAGGATTTCATCCTTTATGCTTATGGAGGTCATGATTCTATATCTACAATGTTGACTCAAGAAAATTCAGATGGATTGGAGAAACCTATTGCTTTCTTTGGCAAAGGTTTGGAAGAGTATGATCAGAGATACTCTTTTGTAGAAAAACATGTGCTTGCTATGGTAAAGAGCCTTAAAAACTTTAGATATCTATTGACCCATAGCAAGATACATTTAAAAGTTACTCATCCAAGTGTCAAAGAGTTTTTTCTCTCCAAATACTTAAATGAGAAAAGAGCTAGTTGGATCACCAAGGTGATGGAATATGACATTGATATTCAAATTACCAAGCTGGTTAGAGGAAGAGGTATTTGTGAGCATTTGGCAGAGGATGAAATTTCAAAGAAATCAGAGAAAATGGATGCATCTCTGGTGGTGCATTCTATATAAGAACAAGCCAAGGAAACAAGTTGGTTGCCTAATATGATCAATTATTTGAAGATAGGACAATGTCCTACAGGCCTAGATTCAGCACAAAGAAGGTATTATAGGTTACAATCTATTCCTTTTGTGCTGATTGATGATGTTCTTTTTAGAAAGGATCACAATGGTGTCCTTTTGAGATGCATAGATTCAGAAAAGGTAGTAGATTTCCTATTTGAGTTTCATGATGGACCTTCTAGAGGTCACTTTTCTCCTAGGACTACTACTTTTAAAATCATGAGGGCTGGATACTATTGGCCATCTATCTTTAAGGATAGTCATGATTATGTCAAAAAATGCATCAAGTGTGCCATGTTTGTAGGAAAAGAAAGGCTTTTAGCCTTGCCCCTACAGCTAGTCAGAACAGAGCAACCCTTCATGAAGTGGGGCATAGATTTCATAGGAATGATCAATCCTCCCTCTAGTGTAGGACATAAATGGATAATTAATGCAACTGACTACTTCACTAGATGGATAGAAGAAATTGTACTGAAAGAAGCCAATGAGAGTGTTGTCCTATGCTTTTATGATGATATAATCCATAGGTTTGGCACTCCTGATTCCATCATTTTAGATAATGCCTTAGCATTCACAAGCCTCAAAGTCTCAGAGTGGGTAGTCAAGAATGGAATCTATCTGAATACTAGTTTGAATTATTACCCCCAAGGCAATGGCTTGGCATAATCCACCAATAAGAACTTGATTAGGATAATCAAGAAGACCCTTCAAGAGAATCAGAGAGATTGGCACAAAAAGCTCAAATCTGCCTTGTGGTTAGATAGAATTACCCCAAAGAAAATCATTCGTAATTCTCCTTACATGTTAGTGTATGGCAAGGAGGCTAAGTTGTCAATTTCAACATAATTACCAACTCTAGACTTAGCTACTCAATATGCCCTGTTTGATGAAAAGGATCCCTTACAGATCATATATGCTCAATTGGTGGAATTAGAAGAACTCAGAAGAAAGTCAATGCAAGATATGGAGTTTCATCATAATCAAACAAAGAGGAGTTTTGACAAAAGGGCCAGAATCAGAAATTTCAAGGTTGGAGACATAGTCCTCAAGTGGGATGAGTTCAGGTCTAAGCCTGGCAGGAAAACAAAATTTAATTCATTTTGGGGTGGACCATTTGTTATAACAGAATGTAGGGGCTCCAATGCATTTCAGTTTTCAACTATGGAGGGAGTCCCCTTACCTATTTTTGTGAATGGTTTCCACCTAAAAACCTATTTTGAAGTTGATCCCTCTCTGTAAATTTTGTAAAAAATGCTTTCCTACTTGCTTTCCTACTTTCTAGTTTAATTTCCTTCTTTTCAAGAAGTGCTCTAAGCACAGTTCCAGTTTCATCTCCCTGTGAGAATTTTGAAAATCTTGATGTCCCCATGCCCAATGGATGTTCAAGGTCAGTAGTTTCCATGTCTAGCAGGTTGACATCCAGCAGAAATCACCAAAATGTTACCCAAATTTTCATATGCATTCAAATTTGGCTGAAAACCATACCTAGGCCTCTTTTTTACCATGTCTACCATCCCTGAAATTTTCATGAATTTATTCCATGTTCTCTGGTCTCTGCAAATTTGTTATCTCCCTGGTCTGCAGTTAAATTTTTTTGTAAAACTAGCCGTTGGTGTTCAAAATCCAAAAAGCCCTAAGCCTTGTTATATTTTCATGTTACCTTTTTGGCAACTTAATTCATCCAATTTGAACGTGCCTTTAGTAACCCTTTAGTCACCAAGTCTCCAATTCCTATCGGTTAACTCCTTAACACTTAGCGATCCTGCAAGCAGTTACCGTTTAGGTTTGCGGTATTAGTTCAAATGGCCAGGTCAAGATTCTCAATCTGATGGTTGTCACAAGATCTCATAGGGTCAGAAGATTCCTTGAGATCTTGCGATGATCATCAATTTCTCCTACCTACAGAGTCCAATGTGTCAGTGGGACCAGTGCTACGTGGATCCATTTTGGCAGCCTGTGATTGGTTGAGGTTGAATATAGGTGGAAGGTTGTCAGTGGGGTCAGGCCCTTTTAGCAGCTAGAGGCTCTGACATCTACAAAGGATCGACAGCCAGTGTATCTTCCCAAGGGTTTGTGTCAGGGATCACGATCTTACAACAACCGTCGATCTTGGTTGGTGTCAGAAGTTCATTCGGTGGGTTCTTATGTGCTGACTTGCTTGAATCTGATTGGTCCACATAGCAATGATTTGGATGCCACATTGGGACCGTGTCAGAGGACCTGAAAAGATGTCAAAAAGATGAAGATCGATGGTTGGCGTATCTTTGCAAAGGTTTGTGTCAGAGTATGAGATCTTGCGCCAGCCATCAAATTTGCCAAAGTGTTCAAACTTGTCAGTGGGTCTAGTGCCACATCAGGATGAAATGTCAAGTCCTTATTGGTTGGAATAAAGAGATATTTCAGGTGGTCCCAGTGCCACATATTGCTGACATGCATGCTTTTGATTGGCTGCCGAATGATGATGAGGATTTCTAGGTGGACTAATGTGTCAATGGGGTCTCGGCTTAGAAAGGATCTAACGACTGGTGTATAAGCATAAGGAATTTTTTGGGGCTATAAGATCATACGCCCACCATTAGATTGGTATCTCAAGCAGTGGGTCCGATGTCAGAAGGTTGCAACGTGTATTCAAAATGGTGTAGTTTGATTGGCTGTTGACTGTCGCGGTGGCAATTGACTTGTTAAGAAGGGTTTTTGACTATTTTAAAGGGCGCATCTGGGCCATTCATCTACCAGGAAGGTTATTCATCGACGGTCACATTTTAAAATATATCTGCTAGCTATTAATATTCAAATTTGAATATCTTTGTGAGATTTTTGCATTCTTTTGGCCATGCACGATGACGGTTAGCTCAGGAATTGATTTCTCAGGATAGTTGTGGTTGAGAGGGTGATGGAGGTGACCGTTGGCTGGTGTTGCAGGGTACTATACTATGTTCCCACACTGGGAAGTAATGAAAAGAGTTGGTGCCACCTTTGCAAGTAGTACCTCTTCCAAGGAAATAAGATTAGATTTGAAGCCTTCATGGCTTAGTGGAGTTGCAGGTGGGTAGATGGGTCAAAGTTATTGTGTTTGTAGGTGGACACAGTCTAGGATCAACACGCAAAGAGAAAGATCTGATTTGATGACCAGTGTTCTCAGAGATTTTTGTGATGAGTAATCAGTGTACCTTTAGGGTTTGATATTATTGTGGATCTATAACCCTAGTTAGGTTAATTTGACTCCTACCTGCATGTAGTTGAGTATGTATATATTGTTTTGGAGCCTTTAGTGTAAAGGAGTTGGACAATTTGTAGAAGAAAATTCACCTTTTTCTTAAAGGCTATCTGTGGCATCATTTCTACCCTCTGGTTCATATAGTTTTATTTCTCCCATTGATGATTCAAATATTGCAGAGGTATTTTGTGACAATCCTTCATGTCCCTATGCTTCCTTGTTTGGATTATCTCTTATTGGATCAAAGTATGTGCATGTTTTCAATGATAGTTTAGGGTTCTTGATCCCTCTTGCTTTCTAAAATTTTGTGTGTTACTGTGTTTGATTTGATTTAGATGTTCTTGTGGGTATACCTCAACCCCCTTAACAGTCTTGTCTCAATCCTACACTGAGTTGTAGAAGTGAATGTCTGTTTGCAGGTCATAAGTTGTGTCTTATTCTCAGGCCCTCTTATGAAATACTTATGCAAGCCTATTCAATAAGTTGTGACCTACTAGACCTGAGCTTTTCATTGATTTCATTCCTACATACTGAGATCCAAACCCTAATTTTGGTGTATCACCTAGTAGGTAGTTTTCTTTTCAAGTCTTTTCCCTTACAAGAATTCCTTCTATCCCTTTCCCTCCAAAAGTTTTACTCTCATGTCAGGATTCAAATTAAGGTGATTATCCAAGAGGAACTAGCCTAGAACTTGGAGGTCTCATCTTGGTTAGCAAAGGTCCCACAACCTGGAGATGATTCCCATGTTATACTGAGTTATCAAGACCAAGAGAGATTGAAACAAAGGGTGCAAACTTTGTGTATAACAGCTCCAAATACCGCCCATCTTTTGTTGGAGTATCTGGAAGGAGCACAATAACATAATCTTTTGGGGAAAGGAACTATCCCCTGATGTTGTCTTCCATTATAGTTTCAAGTTGCTTCAAGAGAACTTATTAAATTCTCATTGGAAGAGCCCAAACCAGCCACCCTCAGATAATGAAAGTCATTTAGCCAAGATTTGGAAAATTGACTATGGATTCCACATGTATGAAAATGCTAAGCTCCTCATTTGTGAAGCTAATAAATGGTCCCCCCCCAAACCCCACTAGATTAAGTTGAATTTTGATGGGTTGACCTCTATGGGAAAGGAGGTGGGTGGTGGTATAATTCGTGATACCTTCGGCAATGTTGTTGCTTCTTTCTTGGGCCTACTCCATGATCATACTATTAACTAGGAGGATGGTATGGCCCTCCTTTGGGGACTTAACATTGCCTCCAAAATTGGTTTCAAATTGCTTGAGATTGAGGGTGATTCCAAAATCATCATTGAAGTAGTTCAAGGGAACTCCAAGGATGGGTGGAAAGTGGATCCTATCCTTACTAACATTTGTGGACTCCTTGATAGAATCGATGAGTTTTCAACAAGACATACTTATAGAGAGGGAAACTATGTTGGGGACTCTCTTGCTACTACTAGTCTTCTATTTGATGGCCTTCATTGTTGGAGGGTTGTTAATCTTATTCCTAAGCATACTCAGGACTTGCTTTGGCGGGAACTGAGAGTTAAAAATAATAAACCCAATGATGTTTAAATTTTTTATTTTTGTGAGGTGGGCCATTGTGGTTTTCTCCTTCCTAGCTTCCACCTATGTTGGGTTTGATTTCAAGGGCCACATGGCATTTTATGGGGACTTTGCTCAATTCAATTGGGTTAGTAATTGGCATGACATTAGCCCCAAGAATTTGAATTACTACTATTCTAGTATGTGGGTTAGCTATAATTTTTGATTTATGGTGGATTGAAAAAGATTTGGAACTAATTATTATGAGTAACTTTGCACTTCTCAGTGTAACTCTCATTTGTTTTCTCCATTAGCAGTACTGACGAAGATTATTGTAGGGATTTTCATTTATTACCTCATTCAAGTTTCTAATATGAGTCAATTACTTTTGAGCCTCATACTGGTTTTCTTTGTGCAAAAATCATTTACCCTTGGTCTTTTAACTAGAATTACTTTGGTAAAAAGGATTGCTTTTGGAGTCTGTGAATTTTTTTTTGGGGTGTGTTGCAAAAATTGCTCTAAGGGTATCGGTTCTCTCACCTGGTGTGTGCCTATTCTAGGTTATGTTTTGAGGTTCTTGTCTTTCTTTGCAATGGGTGGTTATTTCCATAGAATTGAACTTGACGAGATTGAGGAGTTTACCTCAGACCCTATGGTCATGTATTCTTGTAAAGAGGGAGGCATCCTTCCCTATATAGAGAGTATGACTGGCCACGATGAGACAGTCTCCAAGAAATTTTCTGCAACCTAGAATGAGAGGCATGTCTCGGTGAATGAAATTTTATTTGAAATCAATAAGGACATCATCAGTAAGGCCACTGTCCTTACCACCATGGGAAGGAAATGGAAGAAGGCTTGTAAAACTCCTATTAAGATGAATCTTTCACAATTTTTTCAAAGCCTTGAGGAGACCCCTATTCCTAAGCATGGTGACTAGAGCATTGAGGATCTCCTAGAGTTTTGGCCAAAAATGTCAAGATTATAATGAAGTAATTCATGTTTTAAGGAAGATTTGGGGTTTTCTACTACTACCATTTACCTTTTCTCAATCATCTTAGGCATAAAGATTTGATTTGATTTTCTTTTTTTTGTTACTATTATACACTGAGTTTGCGCCTTTGTTTCAAGCTCTCTTGGTCTTGATAACTCAGTATAACATGGGAATCATCTCAAGGTTGTGGGACCTATGCTAACTGAGATGAAACCTCCAGGTTCTAGGCTGGTTCCTCTTGGATTGTCGCCTTAGTTTTCTCTTAACAGGAAAGTAAATCTTTTGAAGGAAAGGGTTAGAAGGAGTGCATAAAATGGAAATAACTAAAAGAAAACTATCCTATTGGGTGATGCACTGAAATTAGGGTTTGGATCTCAGTATAGAGGAATGAGATCAATGGAGGAATCAGGTCTAATAAGTCACCACTCACTAGATAGGCTTGCATAAGTATTTCATAGGAAGGCCTGAATAGAAGACTCAACCTATGACCTGCAAACAAACATCCTCCTCTACAACTAGGTGTAGGAATGAGACAAGACTGCTAGGGGTTGTAGCATACCCAAAAAATATCTAAATCAGATTAGACATAGTAACATACAAAATCACTGAAAGTGAGAGGGACTAGGAACCCCAATTTCCATTAACAACATTCATAAACCTCAATCCAATAAGAGATAATGCAAACAGGGAAGCACAAGGACATGAAGGATTGTCACAGACTGCCTCTGCAATACTTGTATTATCAATGGGAATTTAAAAAATGTGGAAAACCAAAGGGCAAGAAGAAATGCCATAGATAGCTTCCCAAGAAAGAGTCTTTCTTTTTTACAAAATGTGAATTCTGAGCCTGAAAAGCTCCAAAAAAACCATATATACAACACTCACTGCACGCAGGTAGGAGTCCAAAAATTAACCAAGGTTACCAGATTTACAATTTAATAATCAACCCTAGGGTACCAATCAACCAAAGTCAAATCTGATCATGAATATCTTCCTGCAACATCATGGTCAATCAAATAAATGACCTTGGGTACCCATCCCTATACTACATTGCCTACAGACAAGCAACCTAGATTCATCATTTGCCTCTGCACAAAAGTCTCACCATGAATGCACTGATTGGTACCTTGTCAGGACAAGAGTCAACCCCTGATGGCTAGCCAGACCTCCTTCATTAACTCCACAACTAGCAACCATCCTGACGACATCAATTTTCTGAGCTACCTGCGCCTACAACATTCTCTGTAGAAGAAAAGCCCAAAAAAAATGGTTGCACCACTTTGAAAATGTCATTGGTCGCATGATCGCATGAGCCCAAAAGTCCTCATGTGATCATGCGACTAGCTTTTGAAAATTCCATCCTTGCCACGCAGGACACCTAACCCACAAGATCCACCACCTTAGTTTGACCCATGATAGCACCATAGGAAACGCCCTTAGAATCCAATGGTGGTTGCATGATCACATGGGATCAGAAGATCCCATGCGAACATGTGACCACCATAGATTTTGCATCTACAGGGCCCATGCTATACCTCTGGCCCACCACAGACCAGAAACGTCACCTCTAGAGGACCCACTAGTAGCTCTTCGTTGCACTTGCACCATTGTAGATTCTCTGACACATTGGACCCACCTGCAAATGTTCATCACCAACTAGCCAATGAAACACAAACACATCACTAAACTGTAGGCTCATATCAGCATGGTTAACGGTTAGTCACATGTTCACATAACCTTGAAAAGGGCTATGCAATCATTCAACAAACCGCTAGTAGCTTGCCGAAAACCAATTGGGCCCCGCTTGTCAGAGTTGCACACTTGTGAAATGCCAACGCCAGAGGAAGAAGTGCAAAACACAAAAGGGGTCAAAAACATAGAGGATTTTTGACCAAAGGTCGAAAAAATACTGAGCTTTCAGAGCGAAGGTCGAAAACATCCTGAGCTTTCAAACCAAAAGCAAGAAAACACAGAGGGTTTTTGACACTTTGAACATTTTTTTGGAAAACAAGACTGTGGCCAAAAATGAATGATAGGGAAATTTTGGGTAAGATTTTGGTGACCTCTATGGGTTGTCAACTTGCTAGACATTGGACTAGTGGACTTTGAAGCAATCCATTGGGCATGGGGTCATCTCAGGAACACAAAAAACTTTCTGACAGGGAGATGGACAAAAAACTATGCTCGAGCACTTCTTGGAAAGCAAGAAATTGAGCTAGAAAGCTAGAAGAAAGCAGGAAAACTAACCTAACCTAAACTAACCAGTGCAGAAACCTAGTTAAACAAAACCATGTACTAGACTATTGAAATAACTACCCTTTCTCCTTAGGGTATTATACTTTGGACATTTGATGCTAACAAGGAGAAAGTGGAAAACAAAAACATACTGAACTACCTGGCATATCAACCTTTGAAATTTGTAGTCCAGATCATAGGTGTTGTCCTCCTAGGGAGGCTGATAAAACTGAATGGGCCTCTGGTCACCAAGGAGTGAATCTGTGATGTCACCCTCCATGATGGTTTTCCATACCATCTCTTCCTCTACAGTTAGAGGATCATTCTCTTCTTTAGTTTGAAAAACTAATAGCTCATCTAAGCTATCAGCCTGAGGAAGGCTCACAGGAATAGCTCTTTCAACAGCATCAAGATTTGCACAAAAATCCTCTATGATGCGATCAAAATAATCCTTTGAAAGGTTGTTGTCATCTTCCTTGCTTTGGCTCATCATGGTGACCAAAGCCGAGTCACAAAATATACTTGAATATGAACCTTTGAAAGGTTTGTATTATGCCATCAGTATATCAGAGATAGCATAATCATTGAAATTCACTTCTTTTACTGTCCCACCAGGCATGCCAAAATTGTTATACACTGAGTTTGCACCTTTGTTTCAAGCTCTCTTAGTCTTGATAACTTAGTATAACATGGGAATCATCTCAAGGTTGTGGGACCTATGCTAACTGAGATGAAACCTCCAGGTTCTAGGCTAGTTCCTCTTGGATTGTCACCTTAGTTCTCTTAACAGGAAAGTAAATCTTTTGAGGGAAAGGGTTAGAAGGAGTGCATAAAATGGAAATAATTGAAAGCAAACTATCCTACTGGGTGATGCACCAAAATTAGGGTTTGGATCTCAGTATAGAGGAATGAGATCAATGGAGGAATCAAGTCTAATAAGTCACCACTCACTAGGTAGGCTTGCATAAGTATTTCATAGGAAGGCCTGAATAGAAGACTCAACCTATGACCTACAAACAAACATCCTCCTCTACAACTAGGTGTAGGAATGAGACAAGACTATTAGGGGTTGTAGCATACCCACAAAACATCTAAATCAGATCAGACATAGTAACACACAAAATCACCGAAAGTGAGAGGGACTAGGAACCCCAATTTCCATTAACAACATTCATAAACCTCAATCCAATAAGAGATAATGCAAACAGGGAAGCACAAGGACATGAAGGATTGTCACAAACTGCCTCTGTAATACTTGTATTATCAATGAGAATTTACAGAATGTGGAAAACCAGAGGGCAAGAAGAAATACCATAGATAGCTTCCCAAGAAAGAGTCTTTCTTTTTTTTTAAATGTGAATTCTGAGCTTGAAAAGCTCCAAAAAAACCATATATACAACACTCACTGCATGCAGGCAGGAGTCCAAAAATTAACTAGGGTTACAAGATTTAAAATTTAATAATCAACCCTAGGGTACCGATCAACCAAAGTCAAATTTGATCATGAATATCTTCCTGCAACATCATGGTCGATCAGATAAATGACCTTGGGTACCCATCCCTGTACTACATTGCCTACAGACAAGCAACCTAGATTCATCATCTACCTCTGCACAAAAGTCTCACCATGAATACACTGATTGGTACCTTGTCGGGACAAGAGTCAACCCCTAACGGCTAGCCAGACCTCCTTCATTAACTCTGCAACCTACAACCATCCTGATGACATTAATTTTCTGAGCTACCCGTGCCTGCAACATTCTCTGTAGAAGAAAAGCCCATGAAAAATGGTTGCATCGCTTTGAAAATGTGATTGGCCACATGATCACATGAGCCCAAAAGTCCTCATGTGATCATGTGACTATCTTTTGAAAATTCCATCCTTGCCATGTAGGACACCTAGCCCACAAGATCCACCACCTCAGTTTGACCCATGACAGCACCACAAGAAACACCCTTAGAATCCAATGGTCGTACTTGCACCATTGCAGATTCTCTAACACATCGGACCCACCTACAAACGTTCATCACCAACTGGCCAATGAAACATGGACACATCACCAAACTACAGGCTCATATCAACATGGTTAATGGTTAGTCGCATGTTTGCATAACCTTGAAAAGGGCTATGCGATCATGTGACAAACCACTAGCAGCTTGCCGAAAACCAACTGGGCCCCACTTATCGGAGTTGCGCACTTGTGAAATGCTGACGCCAAAGGAAGAAGTGAGGGGTTGAAAACATAGAGGATTTTTTACCAAAGGTCAAAAACACACTGAGCTTTTAGAGTGAAGGTCGAAAACATCTTGAGCTTTCAGACCAAAAGCAAGAAAACACAGAGGGTTATCGACACTTTGAACAATTTTTTGGAAAATAGGACTGTGGCAAAAAATGAATGATAGGGAAATTTTGGGTAACAATTACACTCTACGGAAAGTAATGTTGATGATGTTACTGAAGCTAAGAATATGGGGAAAAAACTTATTATCCTCCACCAAGGCCTTATGTTGAGACTCTTCAACTTCCATAGACCCATTTTCCCTCCTCCCACTATGTATGTTGTTTCTAAAGGTCTCCAAAAGCCCCATCCTTTGCCTTCAATTTCTGTTGACTAAGGACTTGCCACTCCTTCTGGGTCTAAAGGTCTTCATGATTCATCCCCCCTGTGAGTCCTAAGTCCTCTGAGAATCACCCTACCCCTAATTCCCCACAAGGTTTGAAACATGATCGTACCCCAAAGAATCACGACCCTAACAAAAAGGGTAGGAGAATCATCCTCAACCTAGATAACTCTGAGGATGTGGACCCCCAGCCTAGCCAAATCCATCATTCCAACCATATTGCTAAGGAAAGGGGTAAAAAAGCTATTAATGATATTCTAAAATAGGAAGATGTCATTGTCGACTCTGATAGCCAAGATGAAGCTGAGGATACCTAGATTCCCATGGAGGTGAAAGATAACACTGGTCACACTGCCATGGAGGATGAAGTCATGACCAAGGAGAGTAAGGTGGATATGAGTTACACTAGTTTTGGGCTGGTTGGTAAATTTAAGTTCCAAATTCTCCAGCTAGAGTGCACAGTGGCCCATCTTAAAGAGGACCTGGAAACTAAAAATAAGAGAGGGACAGATGTGACTAAGTTTGCATTAAAGATTATGCATGCATCCTCCACCACCCTCTACATTCTGAATGAGAAGGGCTTTGATGGACATATTGAAAAAGATGAGGATCCTAGGGAACTTTTCAAGTTCCTACAGGAGTAGTGGGTGAATGTGCTTCTATCCAAATGCTTATGGAAATGAAATTGAACCTGGTTTGGGTTAGGGTTTTTTGGGATGCTCTGTCTAGGTCACTATCATATGTTTTATCTTTAGAATATAATTTATTTTCTAAGTTTAAGATTAGATTCTTCCCTACGAGGCATGATGAAAACTTCTTCTTTTTTACTACTCTGAAATTGGTTTCTTTCATTACTCTTATGACTGTGGGCTCTCATTGTTGGTGCTCTGGTTTCTTTGTTATGGTTTTTTGATAGCGGTAAACTGTTGAATCTTGTTAAATATTTGCTACTCTATTTTTTGGTTAATCAGTTGTTAACACACATATAGAGCATTTTTATTGTGCCACGGGTCAGCACCCTCTTGTTGTTTCTTCTTTCAAAAACATAAATTGCATCTATCCTATTAGGGTGATGTTTTTTTTGTTGGGAAAATTTATCTTGAGTGAAAATATTATTATTTACAGTTATCATGTAGAAATTTTTTTTGTTAACCTAACCCAATTCCATATCAAACTCATTATGAGTACTAATGGTAAGAAATAAAAAGTTTGATACGTGAAGAATAAATACCTATTAGATTAGGTCATCCCAAAGAACGTAAATTGTCTAATATAGTAGATTTTTTTTTTCCAATATAGTAGAAAAATAAAAAAGGAAAGGACCATCTTTGAAGATTGAAATTTTTTTCCAACCTATTATCTATAGTTATAGAAATGGTAAAGTGCTTATAAACTCTATTATTTCCATCTTGTATCACATTTCATCACATAATTACAAAAGTTATTAGTTAAATACATAATTTATCTTAAAAAATTGGTAAATAAAAATCAAAGTACTTTGATCCATCCATATAATCATCCTAAAATTTAATTTTATCTCTTCTTTTAATTTTATTAAAACCTTTTTTTAATAAAATACTAGTTTCCATTATAAATTTAAATAAAATCCATCTCCTAAAAGCACTTTTCTATCATAATCAAAATCCAATCCTTACTTTCATTGATGTTTTGTTCAACCCATCTTAAAAATAAGAAATTTATTAATTAGCTATGTTTTCCTTAATTTTCCTTTTACTAACTAGCTCTGGTCGGGGACCAAGAGCATAAGAGACTCCCTCTTATTTCTTTAGAAAAAGTTTGTCTTCCTAAAAGAGCTGGAGGATTATGGATTAGGAGAATTAGACCTTTCAAAAAATATCTCCAAGTGAAACAGATATGGCATATTTTCAACAACAAGGGGGAATAGCAAGACACTGTTGAAGATAAGTATCTTTCTAATAACTCCATAAATCACTTTTTTTTATTGTAATGATATTTCGAAAGGATCTTATATTTGGAATGGCTTCCTCAATGCTAAGGATGTCACAAAATCAAAAGCTAAATAGAAGATTGGTTATGGTTAAATTATTAAATTCTAGAATGATAATTGGCTCCAGTTGGGACCCCTGCAAGACTATGAGCCTTCCAATATTTTGATAGATGAGTGTATCAAAATCTACGGTTCTTGGGTCTGTAATTATAGAGTGGGTAATGCCTAGGAGAACCTTTCCTCTTTATCTTTGGACCTGAAACCTCTTATGATAGTTCTTAATGAGGTTTCCCTTTCCCCCTCTTAGGATGTTTTGATATGGGATGGTTCCCTTGATGGGGCTTTTTCGGTTGCAGGTATATGCAAGATCATGGTATGCCAAAAAGTGGCAATGTGAAAAAGAATTCTTGATTGATCATAGTCTCTTTGTAAAATAAATATAACTTTCAAACAATAAAATTTTTGAAATCTAAAATATACATCACTTTCTATGCTTCACCTAGTACAATAATAATAAACAATTCTTTCAATTTGATGAAGTTTTGACTAAGTTAAGGTGGTCAAATACAAGATTTTTTATATTCAAGAATATTTGTAGCAGAAAAATCATAATTAATTATTTAATTGGAAAAAAAATACAAAAAAATATACATCACATCTGGACATGAGTCACTAATAATAAACAATTCTTTCAATTTGATGAAGTTTTGACTAAGTTAAGGTGGTCAAATACAAGATTTTTTATATTCAAGAATATTTGTAGCAGAAAAATCATAATTAATTATTTAATTGAAAAAAAAATACAAAAAAATATACATCACATCTGGACATGAGTCTAATACTTTTATCTAGAATCTTATAAAAAATTATTATCATTTGATTTTGTTTAATGTCGTCAGACATACACTACTTGTCATCTTTCAAGTCCTGATTGATAGACTTATTGAAAAATAGCTATAACTTTCAAACTTTATTTAACATTTTTGAAATCCAAAACATGTGTCACATTCTATGATTTTCCTAATACAAGAAAAGTAAAAAAAAAAATCAATTTGATATAGTTTAGACTAAGTTAATGTGGTTAGACACAAGAGTTTTTTTTATTTTGGAAACATTGTAGAAGAAAAATCATAATTAATTATTTCCTTGGAAAAAAATTACAAAAAAATAGGTGTCACATCCAAACTTGAGTCTACTACTTATATCTAGAATATAGAAAAAAAATTATCATTTGATTGTGTTTAAGGTGGTCAGACATACACCTACTTCTTATTTTTTTCCTGAAATTTTTGTACTACTACATTGAAATTTGAAAATTTTAACATATAGAATAATTGTTTTTCAAAAAAGGCCTAGTACCTTAGAAACTAAATTCAATTTTCTATAGATTATATTCTTACATATTTTTGATATAATATTTATAACTTGTTCAAATTTTTATGTCAACTTTCCTAAACCTAATTTTTTGAATTTTCATTGCCACTTAAGGGCCTAGTTTGGCATACTGGCCATGGTCCTGCACATACCCTTGTGTCTCCTATTCTTTCCAAATGCATAATAAGGAGGCCATGCCTATTTGGGCCAAAGCCCGGTTCCTTGGCGTTATTCCCAAAATTAATGTCTTCTTTTGGATTTTTCTTCAAAATCGCATCCTCGTTGTTGATAATCTTTTAAAGAGAGGTTTCTAGATCTACAATAGGTGTGTGCTTTAAAAATGCCAAGTGGACTCTATGGACCACCTTTTCATTCATTTCTCTTATGTTAGTAAGGTTTGGGAGTATCTCCTCTCTACTTTTGGGCTGAACTGGTGTTTTCCCTCATCTTTTCAAGATCTTTTTTTCCCAATGGTCCCTGCCTTTTAAGAACAATGATCTTCACAAATTCTTCTCTTGGGCTCTCCCAGATATCTGTTGGGAGTGTGGAAAGAGTGTAACAATCATATTTTCAAGGATTTTTGTGCTCCTCCCAAAATCATTTTTGAAAAGATCCACCATGCTTTAAAAGAAAACTTTATTTCCTATGGTGTGGTACTACCCCTTTTGCAGGAAAAGACCAGAATTTTGACTGAAAGAAGAACAACAATAAAAGAAAAACTTGCACCTGGAGCTATCCCAGCATGAAAGGCTGGTCTAAGGAAAACTTTGAGAGAGTAGACAAGGGCAATCTAGGAAAGGATAGAAGTGGTGGTGTGATTATAAACTACTACGGAAAGGGTATTGTTGTTGTTATTCTTTCTCTCAACACCCAATCAAACCAATTTACAAAATATGATGCGGCTCTTCAAGTCACCAAATTATCCCATGAAATTGGTGTTAAAAATCTCTAACTTGAAGGGGACTCTAAAAATATCATAAATTGTTTAAAACCCCTCCACTCCCCTTCATGGACTATAGGCAATATCATTGAAGAAATGCACTCTCTTTTGAATTCCTTTGAAAATGTACACATATCGGGCACATGTGCAGGGAAACCAACCAAGTTGTTGACTGGTTTGCCAACCCGCTAGTTAAAAATGATATTATGATCAAATGGTGTCACGGTGGAGATCTCCCATGTGAGGTGAAGGATTTAGTCGAAAGAGATAGAATTCAGGGAAAGGAGGGAGTCATAATTAGTAATTACAAAAGTTAATGTTTCTTATCAGATGTGCTTTCCCATAAATGGGAATTAATGGAATGGCAGGAAGGGTAATTTCTCTCTATCACATTTGCATGCTTTTTGTGTGCCCTTTCCTAAAGTTAAAACTTACCTTTTATGGCATAATACTAGAAATATCTGGAATACCTTGGCAAGAAAGTATCAGTATAGCTACGATTTGTTATACCAGATAGTCTATTTGAACCAATTTTTTTCTATGGGAGGTGAAAGACATAGAAGCAGCCCTTGGGTGATTGTGAGAAATGAAGGAGATGGACTAAGGTCTGGAATTCCCTGCACAAAGAGGGAATTTGAACTTTTATTGAAAGGATCCATGGTGGCAAGCCGACAGTGACCAAAATGTTCATGAAAAGTTTAAATGAGGGTTGTGTGGTGATTGATGGGAGGAATTTCATTGTAATCAAGGAGGTCATCTCTATGGTCATTGGTATCCCCATTGGTAAGAAAATTTATAGGGACCAAAAAATTTCAGACTCTACGGTCAATGATTTTGTGATGGATGAGGACAAGAAGGAAGCCATCACTAAAGTTGGTACTTACTATCAACCTAAAGGGATTAAAATTTTGTGGAGATTTGTCCTAAGGGATCTCATCTCTTATGTTACATTGGATACCATGTTTGATAGGATAAGAACCTTCCATTTCATCCTTATGAATCATTTTAGACATGCGATGTAGGTTTCTATCCCTTTCTACTTATACTCTTCTATCAATTATAATATAAATGGCTATAGGGATAAGGATATTTCTAATCCTACCCTTCATGAAGGGTTATTACTCTTGATCTATGAATACTTTAAATCCAAATTCTTGCAGAAGGAAGTAGCTGATAATAAGGACAGAGTGAACGTTTCTGGTTCTGACTATGTTCCCTCAAACACTGAAGACAGTGTGGGTCTGCATTCAAAGGATGAGTATTGTGAAACAAAAAAGTAGATTCAGGGTTCCTCCTCCAAAAAGAGAGCTACCAGCTCTCTATCAAAAAAGAGAAAGTAGTGACACTTTTCAAAAAATAGGCTAGAACTATTATCTCTTCTGATGAGGAATATAATGATAATGAGGAAGGGATTAATAAAAATGACTAAGAGGAGGTCTCCAGAGGAAAAGGTAAGAAGAAAAGGGAGCTTGCTAAGGAAAGGATTTCAAAACAAAAAAATCAAGAACAAGGGTGAAAGTTCTCATTGATTATGTCCTGAGGACAAGGCCATGAGCCACATGAACACCCCCCCTCCTAATTCTCATGAGAAGGCCCAAAAAATTTACCCAGATGAGCCTGAAGGTAACTACCAGGACAACCCCTCTCCTCAGTCTCTTCACCCCCAAAACTTAGAGGAAGACAAGGACCAATACAATGAGGATTTTCAAAACAATGAGTCTGTTAAGGGGAAGAAAGTGTGGTGTAACTTCAATGTTAACATGGTGAAGATTGGGATTATCAGGGAAGCCATTAATCCCAAAGTTCTTGAGGGTGAGGATGGTAGGATTCAGCAGGAGGAGTTGATTAACCCGGTGCTTGTGGTCCTCAGTGATAATACGAGGGAAATGGAATTTAACCTTCTCAATAATTCCAAGAACAATATGCTAGATAATTTTAGGTCTATCAAATGGATTTACCATGAACTGAGGGGTCTCAAGAATAGAGTGAATGGGACTAACAATAATAATGGCAGTAGAGTGACTAAGAATTATCAGAGACTGGAAACCAGGATAATTAAGATGGAGTAAAAAATGTTCAGCCTTGAGGACACTCTCAAAGTCACCTCGAAGTAGAGTTTCAACATCCTAAGAGCCTCTAATGAGCATATCAAGTTTCTCATTGAGAAGATGAAAGAAAAGCCAAGAGGTAAAAATGTGTTGATCATAAAAGAGGACAAAGAGTAGAAGCCTGATCAAGGACCTAGTAAGAGGACTCAATTTAGATATAAGAAGAATATGGAGCATAAATATTCCATGGACATCCACAATATAAAGGAGGCTACTGATAAAATGGAGATCCTTGAGTCCAAAGAGGCTACCTTGCTCAGGAACATCTCTTGACTGTTCTCCCTGGTTTTTTTTATTCCTACCCCTGTGTGTCATTTTTTGTTGTTAAGGTCTAGATCTTTGTTTGGCTTTACTTGTGGCCCCGGTAGTGGCCTTTTTACCTCTTAGTTCCTTCTATTTGTAAGTTTGCACTTATGTTTCTATCTTTTGCTATGTTTTGGGTTTCAGGAATCTTGTAAAACATATTTTACTTAATAAAAAATAAACTATCTTTTACTTCTCAAATACAAGTGTTCATAGATACAGCTAGAGTCCCTTCCTATTATTTAAAATAAGTAGATTGTGAGTGAAAAAATCTCATAGTTTGAGGTAATCAAATAATAAAAAATAGGCTATGTTGTACATACAACAGTCAACTTTAGATTTGAAACCTTTGGTGTAGGAAGGGGCTTACAATCCAATGTCTTAAACTTTTATAAATTATACTTTATATAATCTTTGATAGTGAGACATTTCTTTTACCTTTTGAAGGGAGATTGCCTCTAACTTAATTACATATACTACTCTAGATATGTATTACTGGCATATGAACTTTTGTTAACATCAAGCATATAACTTTTGTGAGGTGGTATGACAAGATGATAGTAACCAAATGTGTCCATTTAATTAATGGTTTAACCAAAAAATTAGATTTGACACTTACTTCAACTATTAGCTTTGGATATTCTTTCAACTGTTAGCTTTGGACAGTCTATATATTGTACAATGCATTGTCATTGTCAAAATTCTACTTGAGTAACATACAATAATATGGTGATACAAATAAAAGTAGACTAACTAAGTAAAATTATCACTTTGAGTGACTTATATGAAGAGATGATATTACAAATGCAAGAACATTTATGGCCTCTTTTGTGATCCATACCAACATATATTGTCATGAAGTTTTTCTTAGTATTTCATATAAAGAGAATATTTATAGAGTCATTTTAGCAAGGTCCATTGAACATGTAAAAAAATCAAGTGTTATATGAATTGTATAATTAGTGTAAAAATAGACGCATTAGCTATGAAAACATTACACCAGTTTAGAAAAATAAATACATATGTTGCAACCTATTGCAAATTAACATTCAAAAACTTTCTCAAATTATAATTAGAAAATAACTTAATCTCATCCATTGATTATATACAGTTGTGGTAATCTTTTTATATTTTCATGTATGGATGCTTGCATTATAAAATTATTTAGAGCTACACATAATTATCAAATTCTCAGGGTTGAAACACCTAGAAATCATCTCACAATGGATAGGATATTGGTTCAAAATTGTACCACTAAATTATAATTAAATAACTATAAAGATAACTTTACAAAAACTACCTTCTATATAATGTGTTATATGATATATCATAATATCTTTTTATGCATAAGTTTACCTTTTTGGACACATTATGAAACTAAAATAATCTTTTTTTTTCTAGATTTGTGCTCATCATTAGTATTAAATAGACATGTTCAATAAATTACAAGCTTTGGCATGATAATATTTGATTAGAACCTAGTATTAGCCAAGGTATAGAACTACTAGAAAAAGAAAAGACTAAATCTTTTAAGGGGTTGTCTAGGAATGAAACTGTGGCACACAAAAATTGTACGACTATAGTTCTAAACCATATGGAATCATATTTATCTCCTCCCATTGAATTTTTCAACTCTTCGAGATACAAATTTGTAAATGATATATTTATTGACCCTCTAAAAAATGATCAAACTAAGTCACATGTCCCAATATATAAGCATTTGGAAAACCTCACAAGCTAAAACCAAGTCCTCGTGCCTTTATTTTAAAGAAATACAAAAAAATCACAAATATGTACAATTTAATGAGAGACTACTATTGCATAGAATTCCATGTATTTATTGTCTTGTTTATTTATTTAATTTTATCTTTTCTCATGTGAATCCAAATTTTATCTTTGCCAAGAATTCAAAGCTTGTGAAACAGTTTGTGAAATCTAGTAGGGGAATTCCACACAAATATGAGATATTTATAGATTGAATACTCTCCATTTGAATGCTCTTCATTCTTAGACATGATATCTTTTCCATAATCCATCAATCGACTCATTACACCAAAAATTAAAAAAGAATACAAATTTACAAGAACAAAAATTTTAATTAAGCAGATAAAGTCAAGGATACACCAAAAACTATACCCAAACAACATCAATATAGTTTTTGATTAATATAAAAATAGGTTTTGAAGGGACCCAAAACCATTTAAAGGTGCAAGATCACATTAAATTTATCATGATAGCCCACCAAAATAAAGAGGAAAAAAAAAGAGCACACAAACTGACAAAGAACAAAAAATAGAGAAAAACCCAGTCGACCACAAGGAAAAAGCTAGCAAAACCCTAGTAGAAAGACAAAAAAACACTAGCAAAAGACACAAAACTAGCCCAAATTATTTAAGGTCTTCATCACTTTAGCCTCCAACTAGTTCATCTTCAAGGTAGCATTTTTTATATTAGTGATGTCCTAGGGCACCTTGATTTCCTTCTTCTTCATGTTAGCCCCTATTCTTTTACTCACACCTAACGAATCCTCAATGAAAGTATCTTTTTCTTGCTCTAAATTAACTAGGTTCTTTTCCTCATGAATATTCTCCATCTTGGGCACTAAGGATTTTACGTTATTATCAGTAGAAATGATCATTTTGTGGCTTTGATCCATAATATTCTAAAGGGTATCCTCAACCTTGTCAAACCTATTATCAGTATCCTCAACTTTTTTTATCATAACATGCCTTCATATTTTCATTAGCCTCCACATCTATAGAAAGATATTTCACAACTACCTATTTCTCCTCATCAGACCAATGGGCACTAGCTAAATCTTCATGGGCTTTATCTTTAATAAGAACCACCAGTTCAGGTTCTGAGTGAACCTTATCTTTAAAAGGAATAGGAATAGCCTGAGTGTCAACTTTAACCCCCTCGTTGACTAAAATATTTTAGATTTAGAAGACGAGGCTCTCTTCTTCAAATGAAGGGTTTTTATTCCATGAAAAGCCCAACTTATGAGCCGTAAAAATACACTGAGCTATATTTAGTCATCTCCATAATACCAAACACAATTTCCTTCTTAGCTTGAAAGTATTGAAGGATCAAGTCGACTAAGGACTAGGAATTAGCATCCTTACCATGAGAGGAGGAGAGAGAAATTATAGAATCAATGGGCTCATCACTCTCAGAAAACTCAAGGGCCACTTTGTTCTCTTTACCTAATTTCTTCTTGGAATATTTACTACCTACCACCAAGGGAGACCCATTTCCCTTACTAGTACCCATCGACGAGTGATTGACCAAATTCTTTAGATCCTTCCTAGACTTTTTAAGAGGGGGAGGGGAATCTTTCTCCTCATCTTTCTTGGCCTTCAAATGCTCACCATATTACTTACTACTAGCCCCCGCCATCATTAGAGGTAAAATGATCCCTTGAAAGAGTCTCCAAAACCGTATTCTTATAGTGTTTGAAGATGAGAAGGATTAACACTTGATGGAGAGAAAGGTTGCAATGGGGATTCTCTCTATGATCAATAATGCTAGCATTCAAGGAAGAAAGAAACTAATAAGAAAAGGAAACCCTTACCTCATGTTTAAAATGATATCACAAAATGATAACCATAAACTCTCATAAAGTGGCCATCAAGTGTGGAGAACTCCATTATGGCTTTGAAAATCTCTCTCTAAACAATCTTAATCATCTTGGGATGAAAATAGGCTTATTTACCTTCACAAGTTTATCCTTTTCCTACTCAGTCTTTGAAACCATCTTCACTACTTCCTCTGAAAGATTCCTATCCCTATAAAATTTCATTCCTTCCATAGGAAGGCCACTAACCTCTTGCACAAGGCTCTCATCTACAATCACCTACTTACCAAAAAGATTCAGATTCCCCTCTTTCTATTCCTTTGTAAAGATCTTTGTGACCTTTGTATTGTACCCATGGAGTCTCTCCAAATATGGAGTAACCTTCCCCTTTTGAAAATGGTACCATATGGTTGTATTGTTCCTCCATTCATCACAATTAACAGGTTTAATTATTCATCTACCCCCCATGGCAATAAATATTAAATTCTACAACTAGATGAGAAAGAAAAATAGCGAACACTCCTCAAAGCTAAGAGTCTCATAAAAGCCCCAAACAACATAGAAAGTGTGCGGAGAGTTTAAAAGTGCTTAATAACTATGAGAGCCTTATAACATTGGCCACACTTGAAAATAATATCAAGTGAGTACTTTCCATTATCACAACTAGTGGGGATACTGTTGGAAATATAATTGGCAAATGTGATACTAAGAGGGGGGGGTGAATTAGATATCACCTACTAATCCATTTTGATATGAATAAAACATTTTCATAGCATCAAAAATACTTGATCATAACAAAATAACTAACATACTAAGCAGCATCCATGAAAGTACTCATAACATAGTAATTTTGGTTACCCAAAAACCCTTGAAAGGTAAAACTGGGGTGGGGATGACACCCACAAATCTTCACTACTACAGTAATAAATTTTTCCTGTTAGGGCTTACAAAATTTGATCAAAACATAATCTACCTTGTGAGGGGTTTTCCCTGTTAAGAGCTAAAAGACTTATACAGTCTACCTTGCTAAATGATTTTAAACTTACAACAAAGTAACCACTCGGTTAAGAGATTACAAAAAGTCTATTAGGACTACTTGATTAAGAGATTTACCCTGATACACTGGTTAGAATGTCTCAGTACCTGATCTTTTGGTTTGCACTATATGCAGATTACAAATCTTCTCTTTACTATATTGTACTGATCTCTTCTATCAGATTTATCTCTATTATGTCCTTTCACTGCTTAGCTCAGTCACTGAGTTCTGTCTAAATGCTTCACTTCACTGAATGTGCCTCTCTGCTCATTCCCTTCACATTTACTATCTTTCACTCTTACATGTTTTAGGGTTTAGATCTTAACCTTATATAATTAAAAAAATATATTCATAATTCAAGATCTACAGTTCAGATTAATTCCTTTTGCCGCTTAAGCCTTACTAATTTTTTATTGGCTCTAGGTATTACATAGGGATCAATGATTTCAAAATAGATGTGTAATCACCTCCATCATTACCTCAACAAACAAAATACAAAACATGAATGTCACCCAAAATTATTTACCTCGATCACTGTGCCATAACAAACTCATATATCATTCCTGGCTAACTTGGAAAATGCAGTTCCTGATACTCGACATTCACTATACTCGGCATATGTTGATATCTTTGTCACTCAGTAATCATTGCATATATGACTCGGCAAAACTAGACTCAGCATAATACAAAAATACATAGTGACCATAAGTTTACTCGGTAATATTACTGCTCGGTAAGTATACATTACATACTTCGGCCTTTACATAATGACTTGGTCACAGTGATGACCAACCATCATTGCCTAGATAAATGACTAAGTGTGGGTCACTAATAGTCAACAAAACTATAGAGATCTACAATCTCCCCCTTTGACATTAGTGGCAAAAACACTTTGCCATGACATTACACTTGTATTTACAAAAGTACATAGTATTAGCAGAATACTCCCCCTAAGATATATATACATTCAAAATTTTGTTACCTTCCCTTTGTCATGTCATGTCATGTCATTTGATTTCCCCCTTGTTTTTGACATGAAGAATCTCTTCTGGTGTGGGGATCTGAAAGTATTTCTCCATAAATGGTTTATGCAGCATCATAACCATGTGTAGTGTAGTTTCCCATCCTTTGGCAACAACAAATAAAACTTTTGTCTACACTTCTAGCTCGGCAGCTAGATTGACTATGCTCTCGGCTGTAGACAGATTTAGATCCTTCTGGGTTAAGTCCTTAGCCTTGACCAACTTTATCTGTATGGCCTCCAGGTGAGGTGTTAAAAAATTTTTCATAGAAATTAGTCTAGATCTAATCTTTCCATCAGTAGCCATCAGTTCGGCTATCCTTCCTTGTGTATGCATAATCTTGGCATAATGTTTGGAACTAGTTTATGCATCCACACTTAAGGACTGACTGGTGTATTTGAGTTCTTGTTGTAGTTGATCAACCAGTCATTGGTTATCCTCAGTGAACTATTCTATATTGCAAATTTTGGTAAGCAAAGAGTGTGCATTCACAACTACTTCATCGGTCTCTATTACCAAAGTGGAAAGTGTGACCTGTTTCACTGTGATCTTGGCAGATACTTTCTCCAGCATCTTGGTCTTGAACTTTCTTTCTAACCACTCAAATAGCTTATCACTGGCACTACTTGTTTCATTATTTACTTTCTGAACAATATGTACAAGTTGTTCCAATATGGGAGCAGAACTGTTTACATCTGACAATTCATAAACATCATTAAATATATCTTTAATTTCATACAGAACCTATTTTTGTTGATGTTCTATTCTCAGTTCTTCCTGTTTGCTTTTCCTTTTCAATAAATCTTTCAATATTTGCATCTGCTCATAAGATAAGTTATCAAAATCCAATTTAGGAATAACAATAACTTCATCAATGGTTACCTCTGGGGAAAATTCTTCCATTTTCTACTTCAGTGCCTTCTTTAGTGTGCTCCCACTTAGCATCTATACAAGAGCTTGTATTGCCTCTTGTTCTATAGGCTCCTGTACCTCAATAGCTTTGTCTTTTACTTCTTTTCCTTCTATTCCCTTATTCTCCACATGAGGACTAGTATCTTTTTCTTCAAACTTCTCTTCTTTACCTTGTTGCAACTCCTCGGTAGATATGGGTTGATTTTCTAGTTCCAACTTATCTTGTTCCTCAGTAGTGCTTGTACCAGCTAACATGTGAACTGTAACAACTGGATGTTTGGTGAGGGTAGTGTTAACAGTTGATGTCACATCAATTGTCAGATAAGCTTTGACTTGCAAAAGTATAGTATTACTACATGGCAAAGATGTCTCTTTTTCTTTCTCGGCCTGTATATCTTCCTCAGTCAATACCTAATTCTTGATTGGGGTATCCTCTATTATATCAAAAATGTGTACTTCTGATTCCTTCTGGATTTTCTCTACCTTAGGAGCTTCAGTCTCTGGAATGGGTGATTCCATTACATTTAATTCTATTGCAGACTCAGCATCCTTAGATGTACTAGCACCTTTATCTTCATCTTTGTTGGTCAACAAACCAAACACTATCTTCCAAATCTTGATACTTTCCTATACAACATCCTCAACCTTGTGTTGAAGGATTGAATAAGCTCTAAGTTTAGGGTCAAATTTAGCTTGGTGTTGTTCCATAATTTTTCTAATGTTGGTAGGGGTGAGATTTGATTCCACTTATGCTAGGGTGCTCTCTCTTATTTGTTTTTATGTATTAAGAGCATATTCCCATTTTTGTGCAACCATGTTGCTTAACTCCTTAGGGATTTGATTCTCCAATTGAATAGGTAACATCTTGAAAATGCAAAGCATTTCAAGAATAGCATCTTCAACCTTTTCTTGTCTCCTATTCTCAGGTTTCCAAACTTTAATCCTTTCAAGTCTTCCACTCCTACAGATTTTGTGATCTTGTGACATATGTCATCCATAGTAGGTTTGACATCCTACAATGCAACCTTCTTCTTCACTTCTTCATCACTTTCAGTTTCCTCATCATCTTCTTGTTCCAAAACAAGTTTCCTTCTAGGCCTTTTGCTCGGCACTGCCTTAGGCTGTGCAAGTTTTCATTTACCAGATGCAGGGGTTTCGTTGTGGTCTTAGCAGCTACTCCCCTTGTTCTAGGCCTTAGCATAGGCGTTGATGACACTTTAGGTTTTAGTATTCTTTTCTTGGTTGGGGACTCGACAATCACTGGCTTCTTACCTTTCTTCTTTTCTACTTGAGCCTCTTCCTCTTCTTCTTCACTATCACTAGAGTCACTTTGTTCATCTTCTCCCAGTCCTTGGGTTAATTCTATTGGTGCATCCTTTTCTATTTCTTCCACATATTTCTCCAAATTCTTTACTATTTTCTTTCTCTTTCTTTCTAGAGTTGCAGCCATTAAACCCATAGTGATTTTAGATTTGGCTTCTTTGTATGTTCCAAAGTAGGGTGCTTTACTATCAATTTCTCAGCTAAGAGGGTTGTAATAGAAGTAGTAGATTCATCTATATTTACTTCATAGGGTAATGGCATTAGCCATGAAACCCTAGGCAAGACTGCTTGTGCATAAGTGAAGTCTATGTCAACTAGAAAACATATATCCTTGTTGTACTTTTCAACTAATGACACAGGGAGTCTGCTCCTCTTTTTCATTTTCTTTTTGAATTCAAAAAAATAGTTATCCATCACACCATTAAAAATATCTCCTATCTAACCTATGAACTCACTGATTTGAATAGTAATGGGTCTCTCCTTGTCCCATATCACACATCCATGAGTAGGAAAACACTTCTGTATATAAAAGAATAGACAGATTAGCAAAGAGCCAAACTTACACATTGAGTTCTTTGCAGTCCGGATTGAGTTAAGGTTCTCAGCAAGATGAGTCAGCTGGAGCTTGAAAAGATCATATGTGTGTCCTTTCTTAATGATTTCCCATGCCTGTCCACTATCGTACAGGGGACGATGTCCAATTGACTAGATTGGTAGAATTTGTGTGAGATAACCCTAATAGCAAAGTCAATTTCTGGATCTGTTATGGTGGAGATCATCATTCCACGCTTGTTCCATATGGCTTGTGTGTTTGCCTGAATGTCTTTTATGCTTGAACACTTCATTGTCCTTTTTCATTGAATCGTAGGGTATCCAATAACTCATTGGATCATTTCCTTTTTTATCTTCACAAGTCCATCTTCCAGCCATAGTTGCATATCATGTACTCAAATAAATACTATTTTTATCCATTCAACTTTGAAATACTGTGGGAAATCTAGGGCATGCACTAACCCTTTTTCGACAACCGATTTATACTCCGGCTTCAACACTCCATTATCACATAATTTTTCATATGCCTCCCAGATCTCATAATCTCTGATTTCTCTAATTTTGCACATGTAACATGACCTAATATCATTCATTATCAACACATTCTCTGGAATTGAAGATAGAGTGTTAGACAAATCTCCTTTTATTGCAGTTTCTAAAATTGCCCTAAATGTCTGTGGCTTGCAAACTTTGTTTCTCACCAATTATGCATTGAAAACTTCCATCCCTTGTTTCTTCATTGTAGCAGAAAATGATGATGCAATTTTAATTTAAATTTTCTAAAAAGAAATGTTTGCTCGATAATGTACCTTTTCTCGTAAGTGTCTTGTAGATGATTTTTGTCGACGACACGCTGAAAAGATTTGGAATCACCTTTAACAAAATGGTTGCTCGCACTCTTAATCGCTCAAAGAAATCTCAATTCACTTGGTGAAGTGAAATGGGTGACAACTTTCTGCTTTATAGATTCCAACAAGTAGAATTAGGGCCTCATAAATGCTCCATACATAATTTCTAAGTGGAATACAGCTATCTCGGCAAACTCATGTTAACCTTGGCTAACACAAGCTCGGTCAATATAACTGTGAAGACACAACTCGATGTATATAGCATCTCGACCACAATAGGTGCTCAGTATACATTGATAACTCGGTCAAGACACTGATGCTCGACATCAAAAATGAAATTCTCTATTTCACTCAGATATTTCCTAATGCATCTTTATCTATGCAGATATGGACTTTTACTCAATCTTTATGTTAGGAACTGATGTAAGATAAAGCCTTGTAAGATTCAGTTCCAAACATACCTTCTATGCTTAGTTAGAAGAAGTGTGATCACCTGATCCATCAGATTGGGTGACCTCAGATGTGCTAGCTTCACTTGTGCTTTCTTCTTCTTTCTTCTTCCATGTCTTGTCCATCTGATTTTTTAAATTTTCATGGATATCTTCATTCTTATTCTGATCATTTCTCGGCATAGGTGATCTACAATCTTTCTTTAGGTGACCTATCTTATTACACTTGTAACATACCATGCTTCCATTCATCTAGCTTTTAGATTTACCTCTGAAATGAGTCTTCATAAAATTTTCTCCTATGTGTCCATATTTTCCATAGTAATGAAAATTGTACCAAGTGTTATAATCCCAATTGTATGAGCTATTCTTCACATGTGACTTAGTCTATTCATTTGATGACCATCTAGGTTTAGATCTACATTCAAATGCTCTATGCCCATACTTCTGACAGTTGAAACAATTGCCTTGAAACTTAGGTGAGGTAGATGGATTACTGACCTTAGACCTACATTCATATGCCTGATGTCCATGTTTCTTACAGTTAAAGCAATGTCCATTGAACTTAGGTTTAGGATCAAACTTACCATGTATGCTTTTGCATATGTTTTTTGTATGTCCTAGCTTTCCACAGTGATGGCATGTGGGCTTTTTGTTCTTTGGTTTTTCATTCTTATGTTCTTCATTCTTTGATGATTCTCCTTCTTCAGTAGATGATGCATGTTCATTTAGTCCAAGTCCAGATCTATCACTAGATCTTCTAGGTGACCTTAACAGTTCTTCAAAATATTTTGTAGCTTCATTAGGTTTGTTCATCCTTTCATTGATTTCCTTTTTAGATCTTAGTTCATTCTTCAATTGATCATTTTCAGACCTCAGTTGGTTGATTTCCATATCTTTCCTACCCAACTCTTGATTAACCAGCAACAGTTGATTTACCATGTCTAGTTGATTATTAGTCAACCTTTGCATGTCACTTGTCCTTTCATCTAGTCTTATTTCAATTTTTCTTTTGTCTTCTTCAGCCATTGTCTTATCATCTTCAGCTTTCTTTTTCTATTCAACTACTTCACAAAGTCTGACAGACTGAATTTCCTATTCTCTCCTTAGATTTCTAATGTCATCATTTAGTATGGTATTTTTCTCTAGTAGCTCTTTTATGGCTTTGTCACTTTCTACAGAGTTTCCATTATCAAATAATATAGTGGTATCTTCTTAATATTATGACTCATTTTGCTGAATAGCAATTTCTCTCCTTCTGCTCAAGGATTTCTTCAGTTCGCTTATGGCTGCTTCTAGTTGTTGTAATGCCAGCTATACATCAATCTTCTAATTCTCTATGACCTTTCCTAGCTTATAGACTTCCATATTAAGATGTTTTTCTTCAAGTGGTTAGACTTTCTATGAGAAACCTTGCAGCTCTGATACCAATTGTTGGAAATATAATTGGGAAATGTGATACTGAGAGGGGGGGTGAATCAGATATCACCTACTAATCCATTTTGATATGAATAAAATATTTGCATAGCATCAGCAATACTTGATCATAAAAAAATAACTAACATACTAAGAAGCATCCATGAAAGTACTCATAACACAGTAATTTTGGTTACCCAGAAACCCTTGAAAGGTAAAATTGGGGTGGGGATGACACCCACAAATCTTCACTATTGCAGTAATAAATTTTTCCTGTTAGGGCTTACAAAATTTGATCAAAACATGATCTACCCTATGAGGGGTCTTCCATGTTAAGAGCTAAAAGACTTATACAGTCTACCTTGCTAAAGGATTATAAACTTACAACAAAGTAAGAACTCGATTAAGAGATTACAAAAATTCTGTTAGGACTACTCGGTTCAGAGATTTACCCTGATACACTGGTTAGAATGTCACAGTACCTGATCTTTCGGTTTGCACTGTATGCAAATTACAAATCTTCTCTTTACTATATTGTATTGATCTCTTCTATCAGATTTATCTCTATTATGTCCTTTCACTGCTTAGCTTGGTCACTGAATTCTATCTGAATGCTTCACTTCACTGAATGTGCCTCTCTACTCATTCCCTTCGCATTCACTATATTTCACTCTTACATGTTTTAGGGTTTAGATCTTAACCTTATATAATTAATAAAATATCTTCATGATTCAAGATCTATGATTCAGATTAATTCCTTTTGCCACTTAAGCCTTACTAATTTCTGATTGTCTCTAGGCATTACATAGGGATCAATGATAGAAAAATAGATGTGTAATCACCTCTGTAATTACCTCAACAAACAAAATACAAAACATGAATGTCACCCAAAATTATTTACCTTGATCACTGTACCATAACAAAATCATATGTCATTCTTGGCTAACTTGGAAAATGCAGTTCCTGATACTCAGCATTCACTATACTCGGCATATGTTGATATCTCCATCACTCAGTAATCATTGCATATATGACTCGGCAAAACTAGACTCAGCATAATACAAAAATACATAGTGACCATAAGTTTACTCTATAGTACTACTGCTCAATAAGTATACATTACATACTTCGGCCTTTACATAATGACTCGGTCGCAGTTATGACCGACCATCATTTCCTAGATAAATGACTAAGTGTGGGTCACTAATAGTCAAAAAAACTATAGAGATCTATAGATACTACCATATTTCCCATGTGTTCGATCAAAGGATAACATGACCTTGACATCACTATCTAGCTTGTCCTCCCTAAACTAAGTGCTCATTTTGTTTGATCTAACCCCTATATTAGCAAGGTAATTGAAAACTATATTCACCTCATGATACGCATGAGTGAATGCATAACTTTCAAAGGTTTGAATATTTTTTAATTGAGGAATGATTTGTAAACTCCTTATTATGAATCACTTAGAAATTGTTAGATTCAACAAGGTATAGATTTAATTTAAGACTGAAACTAACATCGCTTTTGAATTGAGTAAATAAACACATAAAATGCAAGAAATTAAAGAAATTGATAGGAATATACGCCAAGAAAAGAAGGTAGAGAGATTTAATAACGAAGTTCACCAAATTTTGGCCATGTCTCTAAATCTGTAAACATGTGTGATCAATGCCATTACTATGATGCAAATGTTCTTACATCACCATGGCCTTCCACTGAGTTACAATTTTCTTCAACGAAGATTGTTGTGCTTTGGGCTCGTCATGCTTCCACATTGTCTTGACAAGGACTTGTTGGCAACTAGTCAAGTCCTTCCATCCTCTTACAATGGTAAGAAAAAAAAAATCATCTCTCTCTCTCTCTCTCTAAACACATAAAATCAATAGGTATTATGCCATTACAATAATGACTTAAAGTCATGAAAAATCTCTCAAGGAACCCACTAAGTTCTTATCTCTCACAAGAGACCACTTAGCTTACTAACAAGAAAAAATATTACTTCCCAAAAACCCTTTACTAAGAGAAAAAAAACTCTCCAAGAGTTTAATAAAGAATAACATCTTCTTCTCTTACAAGAATTTTATCCCTAGATTTTCCTCCAATTTATCCTCTCTGGGATACATTAAATTTTCTATAATGGGGCTTAACCATCATAACTACAAAAATAACCTTCTGTTATTTTGGGAGTATTAATTTATTTATATTATTTTAGGGGTTTGTTTGTTTCTTTTTAACCAAATTCATGCCTACAAATTTTTTTAAAAATATAGCCTAAATTTGTTTCAAAGCCGATCTGCAACGCAATGGTAAGATCACAGTTTAAATGGCACAGAATCATGGGTTCGAGTCCTATCTCCCATCATTTTCCATACTTGTCACATAAACAAAATTTAAAAACAAACTGCCTCCCATGTTTAGAAAATACAACTGTATGTTGAAATAATTCTCTTGGTGACTTTTAAGTGGGAGGTTACTGGTTTGAACCTCCCTAACCAAGTTATTTTAAAAATCATCAAGAACTAAAGGAATTATGGGGTACCATGTTACACCCTATTACTAGTCCATGTGGTATTCATTTGACACTTAAGCTAACATGTGTAAGATTCAAATTGGCCCCAGGGTGCCACATTGCACCCTATCACTGGGCCACGTGGCATTCATATGACACCTAAGCTAACACATGTGACATTCAAATTGGGCCATATCTCCATCATGAAATGTCACCTACCACATCACCTTTTTGTTGATTGATCTTTCCACCTCAACATGGTACTACCACATTAGCATCTAGGCTGACTGTACTTTTTTCTAATGTCATCAAGTCAACCCTTTAAGTGCACCATCTTTGACCAACCATAACTTTCACATATGGAGTCCATTTTTGAAATTGAATATAGTTCCAGAATCATTATGACAAGCACAATGACTTGATGCCATTTTTTTAACAATTTTGAGATAATCAATTTTTTTCCTTTTTCAGTCAACCTCTTGTGCCCCTATTTGAGAAAAACTTTGACTGAGCATAACTTGCACATATGAACTCCATTTTACCCAAAACAAGTTGCATTGGGTTCATCTTCACAAGCACTCCATTTGAGACCACTTATGTCAGATTTGGAAATGGTCAATATTTTGGTCAACCATTTGGCATCCATAGCCCTTGTTGAACTTTGACGAAGCATATCTCAAGAAAATGGATTCCTTTTGACACACTTCAATTTTCATTAGGAACATGTAAATATGCTATATACATTGATTCTAATTCCAATAGATTTTGAGTCAGTTGAATTTTTATTTTTTTGAGGTCTTTGAGATCCACCTAGATCTGTATGAATTTGAGTACTTTTCATTATCACAACTAGTGGGGATACTACCATATTTTCCATGTGTTCAATCAAAGGAAAACAAGGCCTTGATGTCACTGTCTAGCATGTCCTCCCAAAACCAAGTGCTCATTTTTTTTATCTAACCTCTATATTATCAAGGAAATCAACAACTATATTCACCTCACGATAGGCATGAGTGATAGCATAAATTTCAAAGGTTTGAATAATTTTTATTAAGGACTTAATAAGACTAGATTCAATAGTCCATGAAGATCTATTTTCCCCCTTAATAAATTTGATCATATTATTAGAATCACCTTCTATCCAAACCTTCTTGTACCTCATCTTCCTAACAATGTCCAATATCTAAAAGGCTCTCATGGCTTCTGTGAGGTGGTTGGTTTGGTTTCCCATGGGGAGTGCCACCACTTCTAAACATCTACCATTTTTTTTTATCTCTAATCACTCCCCCACATCCAACCGGTCCTAAATTTCCCCGGTAAATCAATATAGTTAAACATCAATTTATCTTTAATTATGCAAGATATAGTACCAAAATGCAAATTAACACATATTCTTAAAAAGTGTAGACTATATAATACTCTACACACTCCTATGTCTACAAGAGAACACATAGTCCTACAACTACCACCATCTATGCTATTTCATTTGATAAAAGGTTTATTAATGATGTTACCGAGTGATCTAATTGCATGCTTTTCCATTCTTACAAAAAGTCATAATATTCAATAAATTCATCATTAAAGTGACACTTCTCAATATCTTGTTAGATTGGTTTTATGACTTGGGACAATATTCACGACCTCTATACTACCAAGTGATTCAAGGATATATAAATAAATTATAGCATCAAATAGTAAATAAAATTCATGGGAGGTTAGAATACTAATCGTTCATGTATAGGTGAGGGCCTCAAGTATTCTACATGTTCCATGACTAGATCGCTAATATTATGTAGTGACCGATAGCTTATAATTAAGATCATAAAATAATCACAAAACACATAGTAGTGAAGTTATTGGTTGAAATTTCTAATTTTTCTTAAACTATAGCATCACTTGAAACTATTTCTTATGTTGAGGACATAGTCCCATACAACCTCTAGTAATCCAATTGAAACTTGACTAAATTCACAATATTGTATGCAGAAACTATTCATTTTTGAAATATCTTTCAAAAAATTACTTACGTCCAAAATAATTACATTTACATATATATTTTATGACCTATTTTTTATAACCATATAATCCAAATTAGTATATCATCAAAAAATAAAATCACTTGTATTGTCAAATAGCAAGGAGTTAGGGACATTACTAGCCAAGTTATTGGTTAAAAGGTAAAGACAATACAATGTCTTTTCAAAGTAGGTCAACAAGAACTATTGTATATATCAAATATGGAATGTATAGGTCATAACTTTCCATTAAATTTTTAAGGGAATCAATTATATTTATGATTCAATATCTGAGTTTTAAATAGAGATAATATTTTTGTAGTCTACAATGACTTAAAAATGTGATGTATTCTTGGATTCAAATATATAGCATTTAGTTGCATCAACAATTTAGATCACACCTCATGATCCATCATCAAGATGAGAGAACCATGGATAAAAAAAAAAATGTTATCTAGTTGAATTCAAAAGCACAACACATTTTAATCTAGGCTTAATTTTTAATCCTATGTTCTAATGTTCATATCCCTTACTAAGTTCTTTACTAAAACCTTTGTGGGTGACCCCACAATAGTGGGTTACACTTTTTTAGACATGCAATTTTTTGCTGAAATAACACATTTTTAATAAAATATGATGATTTAAGCCTTGAGAGGTTCCATTTGAAGGAATTGATCACTAATGGTTAGGTCAAAGCCTCTTAGATTAAAAAAAATTGATATAACATCTATACTCCTCATTCATACCTACAATGGAGTCTCCCTCGCACCTATCAAAATGCTGACAAAAAATCACTTTGACTTTTTCTTTTGGTGGATCAGATGAATCCATTTGACAAACCTATCTATGTAGTAAGCCACTACTGAGAAAAATCTTTCCAATGATTATAATGTTAATATATATTAATTTTATTACGACTTTGTAACTTTAGTTTTACTAAATATAGATATTTCACCATATGTCTACCTCTATGTTTGACGCTTGTGAAAAAATAGTAAATGGGAGAAAAAAAAATTATAAAATATCTATGCCGTAGGTATTTAAGTTCTCTTTCTATAAAAAAAATAAAATGAAATTGGACAAATACACGACAAGTTATAAGCTATGTAGTCAAGGTATGTCAAAATTACACTTTAGTCAACTTCAAATGTTAATAAACTATGCAATAATCATGATAATGTCATCAAACCAATTGCATGCCCTCTATGTGGATGTTACAAAACTAAATTTGAAAGACTCATATTGATATCTATTTTAGAAAAAAAATTATGCTCTATGAAAATAATGTAACTCTTTTAAAATGGCATTTTCAGCAATATACCATTTTTCATGGGAGAAAGAAAAACCCATTCAAATCAGTTTAAAAATAAAAATAAATATATATTTAGAATCTAGACAGAAAATTCTAAAAGACTCTTATTTACTTCATCTTCTAATTTCAAACGGTTTAATGACAATATGCATCCAAATCTGAAAGTTTTTTTCAAAATGTAGAGTTTAGTGTCCGTTAAGGCAAAAAAGTGTAACCCACTATTGTGGGTTCACCCTTGTGTGGGTTCAAATTCAAATATAGTTAATTATAAGTTCTAAAATTTTAATCTAAAAGAATCCTTATTGTATGTTATCTTGCTAGTTTCAATCCCATCTTTTCATCCCTTTCAGAAGAATGACTATCAAGGAGAGTATGAGATTAGTCACATATTCCTTTAAGATGATATTTGATGTATCAAATTTTGTAATGCATTGATGTGTACCAAATTTTGTAATGCACTTATGCATTGTTGCTAATTGGCTAATCGATTTAGTTTTATTCTTGAAATTTCATTGGGTGTGGACAATATATTGGTGCCCAAATCCAAGCCTTTTGTGAGATTTTTGGGAGAGGAATTAGAGTAGCCATTTATAACAGGCTTGATGAGACTACATACACTATAGGAAAGCATAACCATCCAATGAAAATATTCCATGGTGCTACTATGGTTGTGAACTCTAACTATTTCATAGCTAATAACATCATATTTGAGGTTGATTTTATTGACTAACAAAAGTACATTTATGTGTCATGAATTTGGATTCCTATTCTCAAGATTGCAAAAAATTAGCTAGAATTTGGTCATCATATGTATTCCATATTGAGTGTTAGTGTCAAGTGTGTATAATGTTTAATGGTGTGTATACACAAAACACAACTCCTTATCTAGGAGAAGGAAGTATGGGAGGTAAACTAGTTGCTATGAGAATATATAGTAGTAGGGCAGCCCTCTACAATGCATTAGTTGCTTGTAGATTGACTATGGAAACTAAACATAGTGGATGTGACAAAGGCTCTAGTGGATAAAGTATATATGTAATGGACTACAGAAACTAGACAAAGAAGATGGAATAAAGGATCTAATATCGAAACTAAATACAACAGATGGGAAAAAGGGTTTAATAGTTAAACTATCTATGGACTGGACTATGGGAACTAGACAAACAAGATGGAACAAACAGTCTAATGGTTTGAGTGCCTATTGGACGATTATTGAAAATTAACAAGGAAGACTATTTTTTTAAACTCTATATTAGGAAAACCATAATGTTTCATTTCTAATGTTAAATATTTTGAATGCAATATTTCTTTCCTTGGCTATAGTGGGTGAACCCACAATAGTGGGTTACACTTGTTTACCTGAATGGACACTGAACTCTACATTTTGAAAAAATCTTTCAGATTCTGATGCATATTGTCATTAAAGCATTTGAAATTGGTAGATGAAATAAATTAGTCCTTTAGGATTTTCTGTCTAGATTCTAAATTATTTTTTTTTTTTATAAATGAATTGATAAGTAGGAGATATTTTCCACAGCAAGTCAAATTGTGATATTGCTATCAGGATTCAACTGTGTAGTTTTTTGAGTCAAACTCATTGACCCATGATTCATGAGTAGTGGTTCAACATGAACCCATCTCTCATGAGAATGAATGGAACACTTAGCACTCACTGGATCTAGGTGATGCTCACAGAGGTGAAGCACCGGGACTTCCCGAGAAGTCACCCATCCCAATACTACTCCAGCTCAAGCACGCTTAACTACGGAGTTTCCTCCATGGCTAAACCCACTCTGCTTGCATCCTCATTTTCAAAACCTTCACCAAGTGTTGTGCCTTATGAACCATTCATTAGAAAGCCCCTTAAGCTCATCAATTGATAAGTAGGAGATATTTTCCACAGCAAGTCAAATTGTGATATTGCTATCAGGATTCAACTATGTAGTTTTTTGAGTCAAACTCATTGACCCATGATTCATGAGTAGTGGTTCAACATGAACCCATATCTCATGAGAATGAATGGAACACTTAGCACTCATTGGATCTAGGTGATGCTCACAGAGGGGAAGCACTGGGACTTCCCAGGAGGTCACCCATCCGAGTACTACTCTAGCTCGAGCGTGCTTAACTACGGAGTTTCCTCCATGGTTAAACCCACTCTGCTTGCATCCTCATTTGCAAAACCTTCACCAAGTATTGTGCCTTATGAACCATTCATTAGAAAGCCCCTTAAGCTCATCAATTGATAAGTAGGAGATATTTTCCACAGCAAGTCAAATTGTGATATTGCTATCAGGATTCAACTGTGTAGCTTTTTGAGTCAAACTCATTGACCCATGATTCATGAGTAGTGGTTCAACATGAACCCATCTCTCAAACAATTACATAGTTGAATCCTGATAGCAATATCACAAATTGAATTGATTTGAATGGTTTTTTCTTTCTCCCACGAAAATTGGTATGTTGCTGAAAACATCATTTTCAAAGAGTTACATTGTTTCCATAGAGCATAATTTTTTTTCTAAAGTAGATACAAATGTGCTTCTTTCGAATTTTGTTTGGTGAAATATATATGGAGGGCATGAAATTGGTTTGACGACATTATCATAGTTATTACATATTTTATTAACAATTGAAATTGACTAAACCATAGTTTTGACATTCCTTGACTACATAGCTTATAACTTGTCATGTATTTATGTAATTTCAATATTATTTTTATAGAAAGTAGACTCGAAGACGGAGGGAAATTTTTAAAAAAAAATTTATCTTTTCTACTATTTTTCATTGAACATCAAACTCATAGGTTTATATTTGATAAAAAAAACCTACATTTGATTAACGTAAAAAAAATATACATAATAAAATCAAATATTGTCAAATCTATAATCATTTGAAAGATCATTCTAAGTACTTCTTCAATGCAAAAGGATGTCTCCTTATTATTCCATTTGACCCCTATGGTTGAGCTCCAAAGTTATGAAATGTCCATAATTATCTCAAACTATACAAATTGCCCTTACTCAGGGACTTTCAATTGAAAATATCTAGTTTCGATAGAAAGTACTTCCTATTGAAAGTACTTTACATCAAACTCTACAAATTGCCCTTACTTAGGGACTTTTGATAGAAATTAATTTCGATCAAAAGTATCTAGTTTTGATAGAAAGTACTTTCTATCGAAAGTACGTGAGTAAATTTGGGCTTTTGTGATTTTTGGGAGGAATTGCTTCCTCCAAAAAATTGTTACCAACTATTGTGGATCACCCTGGCATAGTCAAGGCCCTACCGAAAAAAAGTAGTACCATATTGTAAATGTAAATGATTTTATTGAGGTACTTGAAAAATAAAAATATCTAAAGGCTTTTATAATTGATTAATTACCTTAGTGTTACATATGTACAGGTCCTTAGAAATCTTGATGTAATAGGCAACCTGGAAAGAAAAATTCAAAACATAGTGTCAATGTGTATCTTTTTCCATAAATATTATTGACATAGCCTAGTTGTCATAACAAAGGAAAAATAATTTTAGGGGCCCAAAAAAGATGTAGTGTGAGAGAGCATACTACCAAGTATCAAACTCAAATCCAACTACTCGATAATATACGACTGATTGGTGAGAATGGTAGCTTTTTTACTTTCTAACAAATTGGAATAAAAGCTAAATCTAGGGATCATGGTTTGGATCTGAAAAATAAAGAACAATAGGACCCTTTTGTCTATTTGATATCCCAATATTTATTTTACTATCAACTTGACAATTATTGCAATATTTGTAAGATTATGTACACACAATTGGATAAGTCAAAGACAACCACTCAGCATAAATAATGTGGCGGGTTGGAAATCTAAAAGTATGTCAACTAAGATTGAACACTACAATGATCTCAAGATCAAATATAAGTCTACCCTAGATTACAACTAATGCATGATTCAAATTCAGAGTATTAGCCTATGTAGGAAGATATTAGGATGAACATAAGAAGTTTGTCGTGGTAGCACTTACTTTTATATAATATTTTACCTTCGTATATAGATGAAAATGAGTAATCCCTCAAGTTATCTTACCGATTACAATTTGCATATTTTAAATTAGGAATTAGAACTTTAACTACCAACTTGTGGATTGGAATGTCTCTAAAATATGAACATAAATGTATCAAAGTGGTTTCACAACTCATTACTAACATTTAATAGTATCAATGTACAAGCTCATGTTTTCTATTGTGTAGTCAACCAATTGTAAGATAGAAGAAGATCCATATTGTAAATGCAAATGATTCTATCAAGGTATTTCAAAATGGAAATATCTAAAGGCTTTAACAATTGATTACTTACCTTGAATATTTCACATGTAGAATCTCCAATAATATCTAATGTAGTAGGGAAAAGTACAAAGAAAAAGTTAGAATACAACTTCAATGCATATCTCTTCTATAAAGTTAACTAACATAGTTTAAATATGACAATGAACAAAAAAATAATATAGAGGTCCTGTTGGGACTAAAAAATATGGTAAGGGTTTTTGATGTACCATGTTAAAATTTTGCAGTTTGAAGCCCTATAAGTGCTTTTGTGCCTATTTTCCTGGATGAGATTCTAAGGTCTACCATGCATGTCAGGTGTTCATTACCCTTGTTTTATCATTTGAAGACATCTTAGGTCATCAGATTCGAGTTTTGAATCATTCAGTGATGTCTTGTTTTGAGCACTTGTCCTTTTTGCATATGCTAATTATAGTGTCAAATTGTTGTAACTTTCCCAGTTTGTATTTGAATATATCTTGTGTCCTGTTGAGTCTCATATCCTGCCACTTTGGGAATGTTTAAAATGTATATCAGAGAGCTTATGTTTCAAAGCTCAAGCCATTTCGAGTCCATTTAATAAGTTTTCGGATCCCCCAAAGTCGGTTGCCCAGAATTGTCTTGCCTCTTTATTCTGTCCAGAGTTCTGATTACCCTTGTTTAACTTATAGTAAATTTTGACCTTGTGACCTAATTGAAAAAATTCATTTTGTACTGTATTACAGAGGTCAAATACTTCTTGATTCTCTGTCTTTAGGTCACGACAAATCCATTTAGTAAGTTTTCTAAGCCCATTCCGCTTGCATTTTCTATCAGTGTGCCAAACTGTCAAATGCAGATTTTTGGATAGCTTACTTTGGGGTCTTGCTATTTGTACCTAGTTTGAGATTTTGAATAATTTAAGGCTCCCTTGTATTGTAACCTAGAAATGTCCCTTCCTGATGAATTCTAGACATGTGCCAATCCATCTGATTAGTTTTCTCATTCATTTCCAAATCAGATTTCTACATTTTTACTGTGTTTAAATTCAGAAAAGCTATAAAGGGTTGACTTTGCAGATTAATCCCAATTGATTAGTTGATTATCAGAGCTAGTTAATTGATGGTTCATAATCCATATATGAAAGTGAGTCAGGTTCCAGAGTTTCAGACTCTGATGGTCATTCTTGATGGGTTTGCGAATTCAAAATCAAAGACAGTTTGTGCAGATTGAGGATGCTAAACAAAATGAAGTTTATAGAATGGTCACTTTCATAGAGTAATAATTTTTTGTCTGAAATTTGTTTTCAAGAACCGATCATGGTATCATTCCCATGGCATGTAAGTGTACTACTTGATCCAATGGTGAGGTCTCAGAGCTTGTCTTGGTAATCTTGCAATGGCCTATCTGCATGAAGTTTATGTTGTCTCGGCATTTTGCACTTGCACTATTTTTCAAATTGCTAAGTTTGATTATTTGCATCTTGCACCTGAGGATGAATCTAGCGAAGCCCTTTTTGCATGCATATTCAATGATGATGAATGAGTCATTCTGTCGAGCGACAAATCTTCAAGAGGCAATATGATGACTTTTCAAGTCGCACTTCTAGCAAGGTTTGCAAACTCCCAATTGCAGAATATAACGAAATGACATAATTTGTGTATTATTATCTTTTGGCTTGAGTGTTTTCAAAGCCAGTCCAGTTAATGACAACTATTCATATGCTAGAGAAGAATGTACTTTCCGGTTCCCATGCTTGCAAAGAAGTATTCAGTCAATTTTCAAGGCATGATTCGGAAACTAATTACCAATAATGAAGCCAATTTGCGGAACTATGAAAGTTGTTTTTAAAGCTCGCTAGTGTATTACTTTGGGGATTGATTATAAAATGGTTTATACTGGTATAGCAAGAGCATTTCTAGAGCCGGTGAACTTTTTGAGAGTATTTTAAAATCAGGAATTTGAATCTCTTTGTTTATCAAAAAGGCTTTAATCAATACAAACAAAAACCATTGAAGGGAGAGGCCATGATATTTGGATTAATGATTAAGGTTTTTTAAAACCAAAGCAAATGCATTTGGGGTGCCCAAGTTTGGGGAGGTTTTATTTTAAAAAGGTTTTCCTTAAACCTCAAATCAACAACCAAAGCTTGGGGCACACATCAGCATATAGAGAGTGATGGTTTTTGTTTAAATAAAACTTCAATAAACAAAATGGAATACCAACCGGTAAGCAATGAGCAAGGCAAGCACATAAATAAACCCAAGGCATCTACGCAAGAAGTATAGAGAAGCCAGTATTTTATATTTTGTGCAATGAATAAGAGGGGAGGTCTTGCGCGAGTAAAAGGAGTGTACACTAAGACCGTGAGGCACTATTAAGGGTGCCCTGCATGATATGAAGGAACATCCAGCCAGCATTGAATTGTAAAATGGGGGAAACCAAATGCAACGAGGATGCTATTGGCATTTTCCAAAAGGAAAGCCAGTGTATCCAAGGCCCTGCGCAAGAGACAAACAAAAGGTGCCAACGTAAGCGTGCAGGTCTTGCGCAAGCCAATGGAGGAGGCTTGTTGTGCACATTAAACATACCAAGTGCAAGGAGGAAATATGCAAGTGGCTAGCATTTTAAAACAAAGGAGGTATAGGCAATGCGTAGAAGCTAGCGTAGGCCAAACATGGGGCACCGAGCATACTATAGACTTGCATGAGATGAGGAAAAGTCTACCAGCGTTTCAAAACATGGACTCCCGAGCATAACAACAAGACATGTAAAGTTGAACAGTGCCTTGCGCAAGTTGAATATATACCTCACACAATTGAATGGGTGCTCACACAAATAATAGGTAGTGAGCTGTGTGAATGAAATAGGACCCTGCGTGATTGTAATAAGGAGGTTCCGCATAGAGCGTGGAGGCTATGTGTTTGAGAGGGATGCCCATGCACGACATGGGATATGAGAAAATTGACCAAATAGCCACGCAAATGCCAATGTGGAGGATCATTTTGTCACCAAACCAATTCCCAATGGGTGGCTTGTGTGAAATAAGAAAGCATGTGCAAGTTTGAGATGTGGAACTAGTGTGAGTAGGTAAGAACTCATGCAGCAAATGGAGCAAAGGGGAACGTCTGGCTTGACCCTAATGAAATTAACAAAATTTGCATGGCCAATTCTAGGCAGAACATTCGAAAGCTGGTGCAGGATGGATTTGTCATTTGGAAGCCAATGAAAATTCATTCTTGTGCTTGTGCTCGCCGTGCTTTGGAAGAAAAGAAAAATGGGCGCACTTGGTGTCTTTGCTAATGCGTGCCAGCACTCGCTTGCAAGGTAGTAAAGGTAAGAAAATGAAAACCAAGAGGAACAGGGGTGCGTGGGCATGCACAAAAGGATACGCACTCAAAATAATAAAAGGTAAAACAAGAAAACGAAGGGTTCATGCGCAGGCTATGATCTGGAGAAGAAAATGTGAAGGGGTGTGCATGTGGTTATCCCACATGCACACCGTTTCTATTTTTATAGATATTTAAATCCAAGTTCCCTCACATACCAAGGAAGTTGAAGTAAGAGGAGAGGTTGTGGTTGCCTCATGCTTGTGGGCCCCTGCCTCTATTTGCTCCAGCTGGCTGCTAGAGACAAATTTTTAATTTGCAATGCTTCAAAACTCTTAAAATGAATTGTCCCACATTCATCTGAAATGGGGAAGTTAAGTGTTTATATGAAATGCCCCACATTTTACAATAGGTTGAAGAGTGGAGGCTCTCTTCATGCGAATTCGTGAAGGTGCCTCAGGAAGCGTGTTGGCAGGCCCAGATAGAAGAAATTTTGTAGAGAAGCAACGGTGCGATGACTGGACAAGGAGGACACATTGCAGGCATTCGCAGAGTCGCCAGATCATGCCGACAGCTAGCAAATAACTCATAGATTCGGAGATTGCGAGAACACTTAGTTGCATGATTGCGTGATGGCCGGCAGTTAGTCCGTAACATTCAACGAATTGGAGATTTTTTTGGTTGTTGAGTCACTGGATCTAGGCGGTTAATGAAGTTCCATTCTGAGATTGGGAGAATGGGCTCAGTCACCCATTCTCTAGATGAAACCTGAGGTTAAGGTCTGATTCTGAGATTCAGAGATAGACGTGTTCGCCCAATCGCCAGATGTAACTATGGTTAAGCAAAGTGTTCAGAGACCTAGAGAATGTGTGTAATCGCCAGTTCTCCCAATGATCAGGTGGTTAACTTGGGGTCAAATCCAAACAGCCAATCAAATGGTGACAAGTGTCCAATTCTGGTGCTTCTTGTGGTATAAAATGCACAAATAATATAAAAATGCCAAATTTAAAGTGCAGAAAGATTTAAAATAAGTACATAGTTGAAACATTTGAAATTAATTCATCAAATTTAAATGATGGCATGCTCACAGATTTAATTCCTGGAAGTTCATTTTTTATCCGAACATAGGAGTGTTATATGTTTTCAGAAATGGGAGAAGAGAAGGAATCTTTTGGCAATCATCATTTTCAGTTTCAGAGTGATGGGAAAGAGCAGTTTGAGTTAGAATTCTGAGATCAGGATCAAATCAAACCTGTTTGGGAAATGATTGCAGAATGTGGATCAATTAGAGAGAATCAGTTGTAGGTCAGGTTGTGAGGAATATTGGAGATATTTGATGCTAAGTGGACAGCTATCAGTTTTGTGTAACTAACCTCCTTTTGCTATATCTCTAGTTTTGCTCTTTTTTAAAAAGGATGTTGAAAATTTATTATGATGGGCAGTATTCAGGCCCTTTTCTTATTTTCTTTGTGTTTCTTTGTCTTGTAAATTTGCTAAACTAGATGACTTTTCAATAAAGAACAATGGAATCCCTGTTCAATTTTTGTTGATGTCTTTGTATATTTGGTCTTAATCCTTGTGTATCAGTTTATAAGGCATTTTGACGCACTGGCTATAAGGTAGATGTGATCTTATTTTTAAGTTTCTTTCAAGGAGAGAGTCAATCTTGAATACGAGTTCTGAGAATTTAAGGTTTATACAATAATCTGATGTCTAGAAATTGGAGTGAGAAGAGTGATTTGTAAGGCACTTCACTTTGTTTCTTTAATTTTGGAGTTAGGGTTTTCTGGGAATGCATGTTTGTTTGACTCTGTTGTCCAATAGATAAGGCACTGGTCTCTTGCTTGTCCTACAGTTTCATCATCAAATCATTAATTTAAATCATATTTCCAATTTAAGAGCATTAATGTTTGTAAATTTCATTGAATAGTGCAAAGGGTTTTGGTGATTCCTTGTAGAAGTGAATCTGATAGGTTAGCCCACCTGAGCCTTTGGGTTCGAAGAGAAGAAGGGTGAATATCCTTGTCACATTTGCCATTTTTCTGCAATGATTATTTACTTTTGTTAATATCATGGATTGGCTTTCTAAGCTCTACATCAGTTGTAGCAAAAGACATTAGTAAATCATTGTGAAAACCCTTAATCTACTGTAGGATTTCATTGTGAAGCAGTGAGTCTGAAGATAGGTACACCCACCTAGGTCTATGGAGCCCAAAGTATAGGAGGATTAAATCTTTATTAATTAGCCTTTTCCCTATAAGAATCTAGAATTGGGAATCTAAGAGTCCAACTTAATAGCTATATAGTGATTCTATAATAGAAAGTGCTAACAAGCCCAAAAGAAACTTGATGTGGAATGGCACATGAAAGGGAACACTGCCAAGCATAGGGAAAAAAGTAAACATGTGCCAAGAAATTAAGTAGAACTAAAAGAGGTTAGTGTGGATATTGGATTATTTTATCGTGGCTTAAATAGAACTCTAAGTATGATTGAATAGCAGGTTCACTACTATGTTTTGAGCTTTGGAAGATCTTCTTCCATGAAGTCTTTTTGAGTGGTATGATAGCACTATCACTAATTGCACATGAATATGCTAGTTGATAATGATTGTGCAAACAATGTCCAAGAGATACATTAGTATGTGGAAGAGAAATGAAACCATTAGTCTCTATACAGTAGGTTATGAAATAGCTTAAGTACATAGCATATTTTCCTTAATTTAGAAAGTATATATATCAACTTGGTTTATTTATATTGTTGATGTTTGTAGCATCAGTCAGATAAATAATACTGACTATATAATTATTATGAGAAATAATTTATTATATATATACATATATATCAATATATATTAATTGATATTACTATATATATATATACACACACATAAAGTTAGATTATGAAGGGAAATGTCTCTTCTTGTCCTTGTCATGTATAAATACAAAGAGATCGATACATTTGGAAAACACATACAATCAGATAGTGCTATTACATTTGCAATGATCCTAAAACCTTAACATGGTATCATAGCCAAGTTGCAAAATGTAAGAGAGTAGTTTGTTTATGGTGAATGTGTGACTATCTCATAAAATACAGTCTTAGTATGAGAACCATATTTTCACAAATGCATTGTTGGATTTTTTTGAATTTTGGATATGCTGGTGATAAAAAAAATTAGAAAAATCTCACCAGAGAGATTGGAGAGAAAATGTTAGGTTCAAAAGTTATGACTGACTGTGTATGGGTCTATGCAAAATCTGTAAAAGTGTGACGTTCCTTCTCTAAAAGCCTAACGGCTTAAAGGGAGATCCGATCATATTGGAGATTGTCATAGTGTACATAAAACCTTTGGATATTCAAGATAGGTCATGTGAATAATTATGGTAATGTTCAAGAATGGTGACATCATTTTGTGAGTATGCATGATATTTTTTATATGGGCTCACCTTACAGAATGAAATACTTGAAATTTATAAAATATAAGTATTTCATATTTTATTAATATACATAATTTTTGAGTTTGTAATTCTTGCTATACTATTGGTTAGTAAAATCTTGTATGCTTCTATCATTGGTATTTACGGTCAAGATAGTTTAGTGAGCTATTTGTAATCTCTCTCTAACATACCTTCATGATAGAAGTACAAGATAATTGCATTCAAGGGAGAAAGAACTTGATGCTTGCAAACAAATTGATGATTGAAACTAGACGCAAAGGGATTCTAACATTTCAAAAGAGGTTGATCATATTGATTGAGAGGGAGTTCACTATTGAAGGTGAAACACTATTGAGGTAAACTTGATATAATTGATTATTATACTAATGAATCATGAATGTTTTTAATGGGCCTTCCCCCTGTGTAAATCATGAGGAAGTGATGACTTCCAAATGATTATCACTTGTATTTGCAAAATTTATTGGAAGGTGATGATCTTACAATAACTTGATCTTCTATTGTGATAGACATCTTGTGATGACTGAAACAGATTATGATAGATGGAATCTTCTATTGTGATAGACATCTTGATCATAATAGATGGCATCTTCTATTGTGATAGACATCTTGTGATGGCTGAAATAGATCATAATAGATGATGTGAATGTTCTTATGGTAAGTGCACATTTCCTATGATCTTTTTTTGAGTACTTTGTGGATATGATGAGACTTGATATTCTACATGCCATTACTCTGAGCACTTGGTGAGTATCATAAGACTTGATATTTTGTAGGCCAATACTCTCAATATCATGAGATGATATCTTTATGAACTCTTGAGTACTTAGTGGACATCATGAGAATTGATGTTGGTAGGCCATTACTCTAAGCACTTGGTGAATATCTTCAGATTTTATATTTTGTAGGCCAATGCTCTCGATATCATGAGATGATATCTTTATGAACTCTTGAGTACTTAAGTGAATGTCATGTGTTGACATTTTGATAGCCCAATACTCAAGATATCAAATGGATAGAATCACCAATGGAGGCAATCCACCTAAGGGTTTGTGGATAGAATCATCGATGGAGACAATCCACCCTAGGACTTGTGGATAGAATCGCCAATGGAGGCAATCCACACATTGAGACTATGTTTCTAATGATTACATCATGGGGATGATGCCTTTATTGCTTATATCATATAATTGATGTTGTCAAGTGTCTTAGGTGTTGACATTGGATTGATTTATCCTCCCTAGCTAAGAGGGAGTGTTGATGTTTGTAGCACTGGTCAGATAAATAATACTAACTATATGATTATTATGAATAATAATTTATTATATATATACATATATATCAATATATATAATAATTGATATGTTGGTAGGCCATTACTCTAAGCACTTGGTGAATATCTTCAGATTTTATATTTTGTAGGCCAATGCTCTCGATATCATGAGATGATATCTTTATGAACTCTTGAGTACTTAGGTGAATGTCATGTGTTGACATTTTGATAGGCCAATACTCAAGATATCAAATGGATAGAATCGCCGATGGAGGCAATCCACCTAAGGGTTTGTGGATAGAATTGTCGATGGAGGCAATCCACCCTAGGACTTGTGGATAGAATCACCAATGAAGGCAATCCACACATTGAGACTATGTTTCTAATGATTACATCATGAGGATGATGTCTTTATTGCTTATATCATATAATTGATGTTTTCAAGTGTCTTAAGTGTTGACATTGGATTGATTTATCCTCCCTAGCTAAGAGGGAGTGTTGATGTTTGTAGCATCCGTCAAATAAATAATACTAACTATATGATTATTATGAATAATAATTTATTATATATATACGTATATATATATATATATATATATATAAAGTTAGATTATAAATATTCTCATAATAACTAAATAGTTAAATTGATAAAAACAAATTAATGAATAGACATTTCCCATGAAGGGACATGTTTCTTCTTGTCCTTGTCATCTATAAATACAAAGAGATTGATGCATTTGGAAAACACATACAATCAGATAGTGCTATTACATTTGCAATGATCCTAAAACCTTAACATATATGCAACTGCATAATTGATCACAAATTTATCAAACATGATTGGCTAAATATGCCTATGATGTCTAGAAGTTGATCTAAAGTCAGAAATTTGAATTAAAAATGATTCACACTGTGAACTATAAATTGTAGATTTTTTCAATGATCAAGAGCTCAAATCAACTCCAAACAGTTATAGATTGTACAAAAAGAGTAAATTTCATACGTTCCCCACACAAGATCTACTCAAAAGATCTTAGCCTTCTCCTCCTTTGAAATCACAATAAGAACACATAAAATTCAATACTCCTACTTTTTCTTTAAATTTATTCGAAACTCCATTCAGCTCACTCTGCATTGGATATGCCCAATGAAGTAATGAATTAAAAAATAAAAAAGAAAAATCTTATCGTTTAAACACTATCATAATTAAGCCTCAACAACAAAAGAATGGAAGCTTCAATGTCTTTTAAAATAGATTAAGCCTTTTCCACTCTACATCAGATATGCCAAAACAAGGAATGAATAAAAATATAAAAATAAAAATCTCTCCATTTTCCCATGAGCATAATCTTCTGAAAGTTATGTTTTGAAGTCTTTTTATTAGGTGATTGGAGCTTGGAATGGTCATGGTTAGCTAGTTGGGAGAATATAAGAAATGCAGGGAATCTAAATACAGAGGAAGTAACATAAGATTCACCTAAATAGCAAGGTACTAGTGAATATTATCAATAATTTAAATAACTCTAACTCTTCTTACCTTAAATAAAAGCTAATTCCAGACCCTTGAGAATGTTCATGGACCTGTTATCTAAAAAATGATCCAAAATTATACTACTATTCTATTCTCTATCATTCTGAATAACATTCCAACATACATTTATCTTATTTGTGACAACTAAAAGAATTGTAAATACTCTTTCAACTTTTTGTATTAAAAGAATATCTATTTCCAACATTTTATAGCTCTTTGTTCTCAAATAACTGTGTTTTGTGTTACACAAATATCATAGCTTATGATGTAAAACTTGAGTGTAATGTTGTACCAATTAAATTACATGGAAAACAGAGACCTAATGATATCCATTGTGTTTACTAGTAAAAATTTATTAAAATTTGTACATCAAATTGAAATAATTTGCAGAAATTCCACAGAAAACTACGAAAATATTAGCATTAAATCAAATTATCAACAAAAATTCAAAAGATACTTATAAAACACTATGCAAAAAGCATATCCTACCTGATCAATTTTGTATAATCCTTCATATATGTCATAACCAATTTTGTCGACCTATGACTTTTTAGTTGTTTTGCGACTAGTGTGGACTTTTTGACTTGGTCGAGTTTTGGCGACCTTAGAGCAATAAATTATATGTTAGATGCTTTGCTAAGTTTATTAGAGGTAAATTAGTTTATTTGTTAAGAATGATTAATTTAGAGAATGAAAAATGATTAAATGTGTTTTATATGTTGATAAATATATCATGTCTTGATATGATTATGCATGCTCATTATGGAAGATTTTTCAAGTTGATTTGGTTATAGATTTTTGGGAACTAATCTATTGATCAAAATTTGAGTGTTGGACTATTGACAGGGATCTGAGGACGGGGTGTGGTTGAGGTAGGTGAGCCTAGCTCCTTGGTATGGATGCGTCCAGAATTTTATGATAAACTCACACACTACATAGTTGTTTTACTTGGATTTTTATCTCTTATTTGGTTAATTCGTAATAAATGTTTTGCTATTTGAAAGTTTTGGAAAGATGAATTTATAATTAATTCTTAAAATGTTAATACTCTTATTCCGAAATCAAATTTGATAGAAAAGAGCTAATAATTGTTAATTTATTTAATTTAATTACTTTCTATTTAAAATATAATTTACGGTTAATATATTTTAAGACTGTGTAATTGCAGTTTAAGTATTCATTTTCTTTAACTAATTTTCAGTTTAAGAGTAGTATGTGTGTGACTGTTTTGAAAAATAATTTATTAACAGCCAGTCATGGGGAAGTCAAGAGTGAAATTTTAACTGGGAGTTAGAGCCCGTGAATTAGAAATAAATTGTATATGTTATTCTGGTTATCTGTGTAGCATCTCCCTAAGGATCTTAGCTTTTCATAGGCTGTACCCACACTCTTTATTTTTCTTATTAATTCATACCTGTTGTGTACATGATTCCTCTTACTACTTTCACCGTAATCTTTGAGCCTTAGTTTATTTATTATCATTTGCAACACCCCTAATGTAATCGAGTTGGACAAGAGCTGCAAGGAGGAGATTATATTTGTTTTCTTTCTTAGAAACTACTTAATCATTTGGATAGTGATGCGTAGAGCTGGCCTCTATTATTATTGGGTCGACTGGCTTTGTGTATTGAACCATAGGCTAATTATAATTTACGTTAGATTTTAGTTTAAACTCTAATATCATTTCCTAAGATTTTTCTTGTAAAGCACAGCTTGTAGACTGTGATCCTCTTGATTGCTTGGCAGATTACTTTGTGAACTGTCACATCTTTGCCATTTGCAAAGGCTGCTATGTATTTGTGCGTTATGACCTGCCTAAACATGAATATCGTAGGTAGAGTTTTGGGCTCAGTTATTTGCAAACACCTTCATATACCATACTCTCATAATCTTTTCTATTTTAAACACCTCAGATTAGTTATTAGACTCGAGCTGGTTTTGGAAGGACTTGCTATTGTCGTCTAAACTATTCTTATTATTTCATTTTTTTAATTACTTCTGCAAAGCCTTGGGAATTCGAATATACTCTATTTTTGACATTAGTTTTTTTCCTGTAATCTACACCCTGTGTAGATTGTTAGGGAGTGAGTCGCTTGGGATAATTTGGGTATTCCTTTTGGTTGTTAATCAAAGCCAAACAAAAACAAGAGAAAATAAGAAGAAACATTTTGTTCAAATAAGAATTAAGAAATTACCATAGATGCCATAAGTTTTGTTTTGAATTAGCTAGTATTCTTTCCTAAGGACAATTTGGCCTAACCTGCGAGATGGAGAGTTTTGGTATAGAACTTGACTGATAATTTGGAATATAGGGGGTTTTCACTTAAGTCTTCTTTGAAATTGAACCTAGGTTACAAATCATTTCTGGGCATGTTTATAAATTTCAGATTCGTTGAAAATTTATCTTTTCTTTTTCTCTATAACCGCCTGTAATATTTGAGATTTAAGGACAATCACAGCCTATAAACAGAATAAAATAAAATAGAGAAACGTTTTATAAAACTAGTAGCTATTAATTTAACTTTTTTAATCTGATATATGAATTCAGAATATTAAACTATAGACATGAAAATCACTCAGAATATTAAATTGTAGTTACATGAAAATTTAAACAGCACATCAACTTGTAGAGACATGAAATTATACAGAATTTTGGGTAGATGTGACTGTCTGTAGAAATTGGGATAACCGTTATGTGTTTCTCTGAAATTTTATAATTAGTTTGTATCTTTGAGAATTTCTTTAGTTAATATTTCAATTTAATTAATGTTCTTTTCAGTTAAGTTTTTTTTTTTTTGAATTCAGAAAGGAATCAGAGGATGTGTTAAAATTATAATGTTTTGAACTGAATTGAAGCGTAATTTGGAAATAGACAGAGAAGGGTAATTAAGTTGTTTTTACCTATCAATTTTACTGATTTGAAAAGATTCTTTGGCCAAAGATTATTTTCACATATGTTTCATGAATATGCTTGGTTAGTGTTGGATGTTCTCTTCGCCATTCTGTGATTAGGATTTCTATTTCAAACTAAAGATTGTTGTAGTAGATAGAATCACAGTTGCTTCATATTTTTTCAGCTCTTCAGTGCTAAGTTGCTAGTCTTCTCGAACAAGGTCAGTGCGCTTCCATATCAAGGTAAGCCCCGGGGGTGTTAGAAGATTCTAGTAATTTCTACCAACAACTTTGCGGGTTTAGATGAAATTTTCCAGAATAGTAATTATTTAGTAGTTTCTGGAAATTTACACCTTCTAGAAGGGTTTCCAAAAATTTCTCAAATGCAAAGTCTAAAATATTAAGTGAATTAGATTATTCTAGAGGCCTCCAGCTGGATTAGAGATTAGGTAAAGTTTCTAATATTATATTTAGAATGTTCTAGAAATGAATGTTCGGTATGAGAAAATATTCTAGAGTTTTCTATGTAACTTCTAAGCCTTCTATAAAAAGGCATTTTGTAATTGTGTTTCAAGCAAGCAATAAGAATGGATTTATCTGCAGCAGCACATTTATAATTTCTGTGTATTTATTAACAAATCTGTGTTTTTATTTTTGGTTTGAGGAGTGGATCCAATCCATCCTCCCCTACAAAATTGGTATCAGAGCCAATGGTAAAAGACCTTGGAGAGTCTGGAGGGGTAGAGGAATCTATAAATGGAGTGCTGCGAATGAAGATGTTTGTAAAGATGAAAAGAGAGCAAGGTGCCAGGGATACATTTTGCTGATTGGAAGGAGATACCAAACTTGGCTGCGCACGGGAAAACTGCCAATGCAAGAAGATGTGTGATTGCCCATTAAAGACAATAAGATCAATGTAAGTTCTCTTTGTTATCTCTGTTATAGAGGAGCTATGTGAAGAAATGTGTGTTGCGTGATGGGGCTGCTATGTGAAGAAATAAGGGTGTAAATTGTTTAACATGCTTACATGTGAAATGAAGTAAAGAACTTGTAGTGTTTGGTGAAGTTGTTGTTTACTAAAAGATTTTTTTTTCAATGGTCTGTTATTTGTGTGGCATAAACGTTTTATGTGTTGGGTAAAGCATATATGCCAGGAGAAATAAGTGTTTGTGAGAAAATTTATCTGTCTAGATATGAAGGTTGTTGTCGTCAAGAAGTGGTCATGAAGATTTGAATTCAGAAAATTTTGAGAAGGAAAGTGCCTTATTTATTACAAAGAGTTAAATCATTTAATTCTAATGGGAAAAGCTGGTAGAGTTAAGAAAGAAAAATCAAATAATTTAGAAGAAGAATTAATAAAGGTGAAGAGAGAAAATATAAATTTAATATGTGAAAAAGGTCTTTTGGAGGAGGAATTGGCAAAATTAAGAAAAGAAATGGCTACGCACATAAGAGAGGGGTTAGCAGAAAAATGTAAACTTCAAGAAAGAATTTGTGTTTTTTATGATGAATTAGACAAAGCTGAAAAGAAAAATGAAGAGCTAGAAAAAAAGTTAAAGTTGTTTGATGATATTAAGAAAAGAAATGATGATTTAGAGGAAAAAATGAAGAAGCTAGAAGAAGAGAATAATACATACAAGAAGGAAATCACAAAACTAACAAAAGAGAATGAATGTTTAAAGGAAAATAAATTAGTGCATGATGTTTCATGTAGTACAGAGGATTTGAATTTGTCAATTGAGAAGTGTGATTTTGCTGAAGTTATTTGTAAAAAAGAGTGTGATGATGAAAATATAAGTTGTAATGATAATGAAAAAGACACTAGTTGTTTTGATGGCAACATTGGTTTGAAGATTATGAAAAGAATGGGATACAAGGGTAAAGGACTAGGAAAGAATGAGCAAGGAATGAGGAATATAATTGAGCCTAAAATTAGGCCAAAATATGAAGGTCTTGGATATGCTATAGACAATGGAAATATGCATACAGGTACAAGTGAATCAACTAAAGGAATGAAGTCTATGCAATGTTCGCATTGTAATAGGAAAGGGCATACAGAGGATAGATGTTGGGATCTACATCCTTGCAGTATTTGCGGTTTGAAGAGTCATTGTGAAAAGACATGTTGGAATAAAGTATCAAAGAATGCTTCTACGAAAGGTTACATGAAAATGGATTGTGGATGGAGCTACGGATCAAGTTGGCAAAAAATTACAGGTATGATCAAGAATTTGTTTAAGTATAAAAATTCACATGTGAAAGCTAATGGAAATGGAAATTATAGCAAAAGTAAAGACATAAAAAATATTTATGGCAAGACATCTATAGATGGAAAGATTCCAGGAAGTTCCAGATCCAGGTTTTGAAGAACTGTCGCAGCAGTTGGACAAAGACAAAGGCATCAATAGATATGAAAAATGACATTTTGGAATAAGGCAAAAGAAAGGCATTGGCATCAGGAAAATGAAAGGATGTTGATAGTAAGAGAAGACAAGAGGGAAGAGAAAAAAGAATTTGAATGCCGCAGCATTCGTGGACAAAATTCAGGGAATAAGATCTTGATGTATAATTATAGATTTGATGTAATTAGTGGTAGAAATTAGGGGGGAGTGTTAGAAGATTCTAGTAATTTCTACCAACAACTTTGCGGGTTAAGATAAAATTTTCCAGAATAGTAATTATTTAGTAGTTTCTGGAAATTTACACCTTCTAGAAGGGTTTCTAGAAATTTCTCAAATGCAAAGTCCAAAATATTAAGTGAATTAGATTATTCTAGAGGCCTCCAGCTGGATTAGGGATTAGGTAAAGTTTCTAATATTATATTTAGAATGTTCTAGAAATGAATGTTCGGTATGAGAAAATATTCTAGAGTTTTCTATGTAACTTCTAAGCCTTCTATAAAAAGGCATTTTGTAATTGTGTTTCAAGCAAGCAATAAGAATGGATTTATCTGCAGCAGCACATTTATAATTTCTATGTATTTATTAACAAATCTGTGTTTTTATTTTTGGTTTGAGGAGTGGATCCAATCCATCCTCCCCTACAGGGGGAGCTAACCACTCCATGGTTGGACAGAAAAAGTGCCTGGGCCACACTCCCCTCTCAGGATTTGCAGGTGGACACGTAGTCTGGAGACTTAGGAGACAGGGACTATTACAGTGTGGTGCCTAGTTACCATTCTATGCCAGTTTGGGAAAAAGAATATCATTTTTTATTTATTGTATATGTATGAATATCGAAGAAGGTCGAAACTTTGTAATAAAGATGTATTTTTTCAATTTTTAAGTTTGTACTTGATGACCAAATGGTCAAATGTATTAAATTGTAAACCAATGATAAATATTGTATAAATGACACTTAAGGTCGAATATGGGAAATGTTATGATAATCTATCAATTTTATTTTGTCGACTTGAGTTTATTTTTATTTTTAGATATGTTTTACTTTTAATGAAAATTTTGGTCTTTACAATATATATTGTATCTACAAGGCAATGTGTACATGTGGTATTATGATAACTGATATCTCAGAGATATTCTCTGTTTGTATTACATTTTAACTGGCTACTAATACAGCTTAGTCTAATTACTGAATAGACATCAACGCGTATCAATGTACAATAATATAAGGGCTCATGAGAAGGAAATAACAGTATATCCTCTTCATCGAGGAAACTTTTAGATGATCTCTCCCACAGAACTTTCCAAAAATCCCATAATTTCTATTTATCAGGAAGAATATGATAACAGTAGTAAGTGAGCACATTTTTTGCACACACTTGGCCTCATTCATTGTGATTTAGAAGCACGGAACATTCAGGTTAAAGTTACAGTAGGTGTGAAGCCAACATAATAAAAATTCCTGATAAAAAGTTACCACAAGTAACTACAATCTGGATAAATATTCATGGATATTGCTTCATTGTGAGAATTCTCTAAGCATTTTCTAAAATTGGTTTCTCAGAATTTTAGGTTAATATTTTGTTTATTCTTATAATTTAGTTTATAATATCTCTATGGACTGTCTCCTGACAACAATCTGTCTCCCCTAACAATTCCAAGTCATCTATTTAAAATAAAAGATTGTAAACAATTTTCTAAAACAATAATAACATCAATATAACTTTCTGTTTCCTCCACTGCTATGCTAGTCTTGTATTCACACACTAATAAGCCAAGTGGCCCACCCAGACATTAATCCAGCCTTAATGATATAAAAATTCAATAGGGTTATACCTATGCATAACCTAACCTGTAAGAAGGTTTTCACTACCTAGTATACTCATAACCTAGCCTAATATGTTTAGTTGTTAAACAAGTGATGTGATATTTTAGACTAGAAAAGGAATAAAATAGGCATGGGTAATAAAGAATGAAACTTAGGAACTTTAATACATTTGAGGATTAATTTAAAATATAAAGTTAAATTTAGCAAATAGAGTAAAATCAATTTTAAAAGGATCGAGATGTTAGAGATAAGCAACAAAAGTCTTTGTAACATAGAATTTCATCACTGAAGTTGAACATGAAACATGCAACTTGAAATATTATAAAAGAAAATGCAACAATGAAATCCATTCTCTGAGATCTTTGTGCAAAGGTAAAAGATCAAAATGTTAGAGGTTTAGAAAAGCTTATAGCACTGTGAAATGTATGACGAAAGTAGCCCAAGATCTTCTGCTGTTACCCAACACTTTGTGCGAATAACTTTAAAATGTTTCTGCATTGTAACCAAATCTATGCACCAAACTCTTTAGTTTATCTCCACCTCAACGCAAGCAAACAAACCCTAATCGACAAATTATCTCTCTTTCTTTGCATCCAATACGTGAAATATATGCCATACACGGACGAGTGGAGGCCTAGGAAGTTACCAGTCTGGAAAAATGCAGGACAAAAATCCCTAACCAATGCAAAAAGTAAAAATCATGCCTGTCTGCCAAATGCCACTTGCCTAAGTTTGTTAACGCCCCCCACATTTTCCCTAATATTTTGATGGCAAAAGAAAAACACTAACTTAAAATTTTGATGTCAGTTTAATTTTGGAATTTCTGCAGACCACAGGATTTTACAAAGTTTTTGCAAGTCGCGCAGTTTCCAACGAACAAATTAATGTTCAAAGTACTATCAATCTTTCATATTGTACTAGATCTCTTAAACTATTTTTACCCTCTTGTACATTAACCACTTCATACCTTATATTACTCTATCTCCAAAACAGATAAAACAAAGTTCCACAAATTATGCTTGAAGAAGATTCCGCAAGTTGTTATCCCATGGAGGAAATCTAAATAACCTTATAAGCATTTAAAACCTCCTGTATGTATAAACTCTAAAAAATTATAATTTTGGGACCGAATTATATGGCATAAATATTTGCACGTAAACCTATCTAAAGACCTAAATATAATGTGTCAGTATCTTTTATTTAACAATAAAACAATGAAAGAAAGATCTTGAATATGATATAGTATTCTACCGCTGAGGCCAAGCTCTAATCAGCATCCAAAAAGCGTTTGCAGCCAGCATGAAGATGCACTTAATCCATCCCTCCGTCTTCCTTGCCCTCTGCATATTCTTCAATGTAGTCTCAGGTCTTAATTTTATAGCTCGCTAGGAATGCATTTTTAGGTTTATATAGTAATGATTTTAAATTATTAGTTTTGTTAAGAGTATCGGAAATTAATTTACTTGAGCTTGTGTGAGATTATGTGCAGGGCAAGCGTGCGATAAACATTCCATTTCAGTGAGTCAGGGTGCTGGCAATCCCCTGCCAAACGGAACGCCGACATGGACTGTATATATTCTGAATGTGTGTTCAACACAATGCTCAGTTGCCCAAATCCATCTCAGCTGCGGAATGTTCAGCTCTGCAGTAACAATAAATCCAAGAATATTCAAGCGTTTGGCCGACAACGACTGCCTCGTCAATAATGGCGATCCAATAAAGGCCGGGGGATCAGTATCCTTCTCTTATGCACAAACCAGGGCTTATCCCCTCCAACTCTCTTCCTTTACATGTGTCTGATCAAGAACTAGCTCTCGTATAGTATTCTATGCCATGGCCCTTCCCTGCCTTGTTACGGACCGAGAAAGTAATAATTGAAAACGTTAGACTATACGTGAATTAAATGTGTCGGGAAGCAAGTATTTAAATTTAACCATTCAATTTTTTTCCAATTTTAATATTCATGTGAATTCTATATCTCAACGTATGTATCGTTGATAACATGTATAATAGAGAAGATATCATGATGTGTGTTGATTCTGAGTGTTTAGAATAAATGTTTAATCTGTATGATTTAAGTCGTTTGATGTATGTTTAACTTATATATAGAGAGATGATTTTCCTACCAGTTGTTTTTGCACCATCAGATATAAGAATAAAATAGTCCATAACAATTGAATAAAATTTAATCATATCAATATAGGGTCAATAGAAGATCCCTGTTGTCTTTTAGCCACTTTGCTGCTTGTGGGAATGAGCGAGTCTATGACAGAAAAACTCTTTCAAAACATATTTGAGAATGAATTTCTTCAAGATTTGACTAGGATTATGAGGAATATTGATAACAATTTGTTTATCCCGCTGCATCAAAATTACAATTTAGCCATCATTAATGGATAACCACCAAAGCTTATCCTATCCTGGTCATTGAGGATCACCAAGTTTTCAAAGCTACGAGGTTTGGATTCAGGAAAAAAGTTGATTTCCTTATGAAGGTATACGAATTTCGGAAGAATGAAGGACCCTCATGGATTCAAGATTTTCAAAGAGAAGGGAATCTGGTAACTGAGAAAGAAAGGGAGACAAGATTTCTTAAGATGGAGAATGGCTTGATACCCTATACCCTAAACCCTCATGGGTTCGGGATTTTCTAAGAGAGAAAAATTTGGTAACTGAGAAAGAAGGGAGACAAGATTGCTTAAGATGGAGAATGACTTGATGAAAATCTTCAACAAACAGGGAACCCCTCCAATAGATATTGAAAAATGGGATCTAGATTGGACTGTAGAAGAAGTCTCCCTGCGTTGGCCAGGTGAACAGAGGAGAGCTAGTGGTAGGGACATTCAAGTGGCTTGAAGGAGTATGGGAGCTAGGCCTTCCACAAGGCCATAAGATTTTCCTCATTGCTATATATGGTCATTTCCTTAGGCTCAAAGAAGCCCTTTCTAAAATTTCAGAATTTTAGCTTAATCTAGCTGTTGAGCTGTTGTTTTTGATAGATGGTTGAAAATTATGCTATGATTAGTTCTCAAACTTCGCTTAGCATATATTGGTTAACAATTTGGATGGTCGTTGATAGTACTTGATGAATGATTTGATAGTTTCATGTTGGATATAGTTAGGTTATTTTGATAGATTTTAAACAATTTGGTAGTTGTTTTTGGTGAGTCATGGCTACTCTTTCAAAATATTATGGTAGACAATCAAGTTAAGCTTATAATTTTTGAACATCTTTAGGAGTCTTCTGATGCTTCTTTTGAATTGTACAAATATGGGTCTATTTTAGTTTGTAAGATCTTGTTTAAATTTTGTATGGAATTATCTTGCTTAAAGTATAAGTATATTAGCTTGTAGTCATAGTTTTTTTTATGTTTAGTGACAGTTGATATTATTGTTAAAAAAATTTATCATATCACTTTTGCGCATCATAAATGAGATAATTAAAAAGATTTGTGAATTGTAGATTGGAAGAGCATTAGTAATGTTAATGCAAATTGTACAGCCAGAACTTAAAAGTAATAAAAATAGACTTTGGAGTTTGTAATTATTTTCTTGAATAATAAGAATATCCATACCTACTATGACAATGTTTAACCATTTTAATCAGTGTCTTATGAGTTTTTTTTTAATTCAATTTCATTTTCTTTGTTATTTCTATGCAATAAAGTTTTGTTGCAATAGTTAATTACTTAGAGATATGACTTCATACATTTAAGTTTTGTCCATGCTTTGAAGAAGATTTGTAAATGTAATTATTAATTTTAAAATGATATTTTATTTTTTTTTTATCGATGAAGGGCAAAAGCTGGGATTTATATATATATAAATATAAACATAAATTAACAAAGTATCTATCATCAGTTCAAGCCCACTGTTGCAGGGCCTAATGTTCAGAACGAAATCATTTCAACTTTCAACAACAGTAATCAACTGATACCGATATTTACTTCTAATTTCTTCAGTACAGAACACTAGGGATAGCCATGAAAACCAGTACAAATCACCGCCTACAAAAAGCTTCTCGAGCTCAAAAACCTGCTCCACCAAGTACAAAATATCATTGCAAACGGTCACTGAGCCCCTCGGATCAGTCGGTAATAACTGCGCCACCAAACCAGTTGAAAACCGCTGCTAAAGCCATCAATTCTGGTACTTCCTGTCACGAAAATCCTCTGCAAATTTGAACTTAAAATGCAACGGTCATCCTTAGGGTGCCAATAGTCTATCAACGGTCAACATCTGAATTGAGATCTACTTTATAGCACCACCGTTGGATCATCATGTTTCACGGGCTTGGTAACTTTAACTCCGCAACGCTGACATTCCCTTAATGGTTGTCGCATGATCGCATAGTTTGAAAATGGCTTATGCAAACATGCGACACCCCATAAACCTTCACCACCGTTACCTGCCCTTGGCTATGGGACCCACGATGCATATCCATCTCAGTGCTTGTTGGTCAATCAGAAAGGGACACGTCGGCAAGACCCGACACACGGACCCGCCTTTAATTCCACAACAGCGTCTTTCAACAGTTTTCGCATGATCGCATAGCCAGGAAAAGGGCTATGCGAACATGTGACACACCGTAGCCCTTTACTACCGTTAACCGCCGCCACATAAAGTTATCACAAAGGGCTTGTCGCGTGATGGCATAACACAAAACTGGCTCATGTGAACATGCGATAAGCCTCCAGCACTCACCACAAACCTTAGGGCCCACTTTATCCGCAAACTAGTGAGAACTTTGACTGGGCCCGCATCAGGAAGATCAACGGTCATCGCATCTTCACATAGACCTCCAAGACTCTACCAGAACATGCACCCACCGTCAGATCATCCACACTATGACCCAACTGAAAATTTTGGGCACACCGATGTGTCAACATTCCCTTTCTAGCTCAGCCAATCACAACCTGACACCTCGGTGATGAATCATCATGCGGTCCCACTGCAGACAAACCATCGGCATCTAATCAGATGGTGGGCGCATGATCACATGGGGTGAGAATATTCCATGCGATCACATGTCGACCATCGATCAAAATCTCTAACACAAGCCCTGCTACAACACTCCACCTCATATTTTCCTTATCGGACGGTGGGCGCATGATCGCATGGGTTGAGAATATTCTATGCGATCACATGCCAACCGTCAATCAAAATCTCTAACACAAGCCCTGCTAACAACACTCCACCTCTTTATTTCCTTCGGCCAATAGGGGAGCACCATTTGTGCATACGTGTCATCTTGGACCCACAGTTTGAAACCCTACACCATCAAGAAGAATCAATGGTTGGCGTGATTTCGCATAGCTCTGACAAATTCCTTGCGCTTTAGCAACCACCGTTGATGCTCTGACATGTCAGGACCCTCTGACTCATCCGGAAACCAGGTCCCACCATTGAGATTTAGCAACAAAGGCAAACTCACAGTCGCTGGATAGACTTTCTTCATTCCCCAACCTAGCGATGACTAACATGATAAAGAGTTGGGCCCCACACAATCGCAGCAGCGCACATAGGAAATGCTGGTGTCAAAGATTTAACTGCACAGAGGCGAACGACCGAAAGCAACCAAGGTTTTCAACGCCAGAAGATAACTCATGTCCGGACGCCGACACTCTTCGATGGACAATAGATATCTACTCCTCTTGTCCTAATCCTACTCCTCATTTAATGTTCTAAACTCCTACACACGCTATGCGCTATGAGAGAAGATGCTTCTAGCTTAGATTGTGCATAAAATTTTGTGTATATATATCTAAAGTGTATACATATCTCAATGTGTGTGTGTAAATACATACATACATTCTAATTAACTTTAAATTCATTAAAACTAATACAATATTAACAAAAGTAAAAATATAATAAATTTAATTAAAAAAAATATTGATATCAAATTACTTTTTTTTTTTAAAAAAAATTTTAATATTTTACTTTATAAAGAAGTATAAAAAACATTAATTGATCCATATAAATTTAAGAATCAACTTCTATGTAAGTTTTGTAGAGATTTTGAGAGGAAAGTTTCTCTATCTTATTTGACTTCTGAATTCAAATTAAATTTATGATATATGTCACTGTTACAATTTCCTACAACATAATTTAAAATAAGGTAAGAATTCATGTTTAGATGAATAAACCAAATGGTTATTGGGAAGCTATTTGGTTTAAAGAATAATTACATAACATAGATACGACTAATCCAAAACAAAATAAACTTAATTATAAATTTGCAATTCTTTGAGCGAAACAAGGTTACACTGAGGAGGGATTAAAATTTTGAATTGAAACTTTCGTTTAGTAATGGATCTATTCATGATGAAGCTAAATTGTATAAACCGAAAAGTCCATTAAAAAGTAATAGATGCAGTTAATAGAAACGGGCCTTACACTAAACAAGTCTGTTGTTTTATGCGAAGGAAGTGAAAGCGAGATGAATTATTTTATTAAAAAAATTAAAATGCCTCACTTAAATACGCTGTAATGGATCACATATCACATAGGGAAAGATCTCAACAAAAGAAATAATAAAAGAATAAAATGTATTAAGGAAAACAGGCCGAATGAAGTTTTGTCTTGATTGAGAATGCTCAAAAAAAAATCTTGAAAAACCTCACTGAATATTGAAATATCTCCTGACATATTCAGATGAAACACAAAATGCACATAGATAATATCATTAGCAGGGTATGTTTAAAAGTAGTTTTGTTGATAAGACCTTAATAATCACTGAGTTGCTCATCTCCTACAAATAAATCATAGATGTATAAGGGTGTGATTGCCCTGGTAGACATGGGGCGAAATGTGGATGCATTAAGAGATATTTGGAAAAGAATTTAATATGCCTCAACCGAAATGTGGTAAAAAGAAATAGCCAACATTGGAGAATACAATCAAACAGATTTGTTTTTAAAGAATATTTATTCACTGAATTGCAAGTCCCTTAGGGAGGGATCATAAATGAAAAAGGAAAACTAATGTGGCTCAAACAATGTGATATCCCAAAAACTAACACCAAAAGTGTTGGTAATAAAACTATTTGGTAAAAGATAAATGCCTCAACAAAATGTGGCATAATGAAATGCCTTCATTGTTGAATATGTTCAAATGGATCTCTTAAAAAATAAGGCTTTTCAATGATTGAATCACATGTCACATGTCCAAGCATACATGAGAGCATATCATTTCTTTGATGGCTATAAATGATTAGCAGCTCTCCAAAATTTCTTTTGAATGTCTCTGTTTCATCTTCCATTTTGATACAAATGTAATTCTCTTCTATGCTTCTTTGTATCCGAGTGTAACTGTTATCTTTTTTACAAATTTTAATAGCAACACTAATTTAAACTGACAGGTGCATGTCAATTTTTTTCAAAGAGCTAAAATGTTTACAATGAAATTTATTTCTATTGTAAGAAGCCCTCTTGACATAATAAAAAGAAGACTAGAAAAACACATCTACAAAGCCTAATCAACCTTGTTTACAAGATAAGACAAAAGAATATTAAAATGATCAAGTCTAACAAAACTAAATAATAAATTTAGAGGGAGGGAGATATTTATCATCTGAATTTGAAACACTTCAAAGTGCAACATTATCAATCAGCTCCTAACAAGTGAGAATGTCTTATCTTTCTTCAAGAGGATTGTCTAAAGACTATCGTGAATGAATCAAAAAAAAATCAGCATAGAAGGCAATGTTGGGTGTGAAGTCTGACTATTTAGTTCATATTTTCTGACTAGGCCTTTCATCTTCCCATCATTGTCTCTTCGTCTTCTCTTGAAGACTATTGTATAAATATGAGGGCAAAGCCCTTTGTATGTAAGCTGTAATAATATAAGATCTTTGCTCTGCTTTCTAGTGGACATAGCCAAATTGGTGAACCACGTTAAAACTTGTGTCTTTGTTTGTGTTCACAATTTGTCTATTAACTTAACAATTGATATCAGAGCGTGTAAGATCCAAGAGAGCAGGGAAGACTATAAAAGTCCTGAGTTCGAACCTCGTCCAATCCCAATCCCAATCCTAATCCGAGCACCATGTTCTTAGTGGGAAGGATATTATTTCGAATTCTAATGTTTTGCACAGTGAGGGGAGTATCAGAGTTTGGCAAACTGGGGAGCCATGGAAGGAGAACATGAATGTTCATGGTGGGTTTCTGAATTCTGCGAAATCTGGGCCGCCGACGGCTCTGAACAAGAGCATGGATGACATGACTAAATTGAAGAGCGTCGTTCGATCGTCGTCATTGAATTTTCCTGGTCGGACCTTCAGAAACAACGATGTCGTTAAAGTTCCCGGTTTGATCAATCCCGACCAACATTCTGTGGATTTGGAGCTACCCGTGAGACGGGCTGTGGAGGATCACGATAATTCGAATTTGAATTCCTTTAGGGCCCGCTTGGTAGCAGGAATTAGACTGGAATTAGCATTTGTTAGTTCCCATTTCATCGAATCTTCAGTTTGGGAGTGCAATATGAAAATAGAATAGGAATATGTAAATGCTCATTTTGCCAAAAATGAGCATTTACATCTTCCATCTGAAAAGGTGGAATTGGAATTTGAATGGGGAGAAAGTAAATTTTTAAATTTTTCATGTCTACACTTAATTTTTTAATTTTTTATTTGTGTGGCGAGGGATTTAATTTTTTTTTAATTTGTCTGGGTGGTTTGTAACTTTGTTATTTATTCGAATTTTTTCGAAAAAAATTCAATTTTTTTTTAAAAATTTTTTTGTCGAATTTTTTTTCAAATTTTTTTTTAAAAAATTTGATTTTTTATTTTTTTGAATTTTTTCTTGAATTTATTTTCCAAATTTTTTGTCGAATTTTGGTTGCAGTGATTGTAACTTGGTTGCCTGCCACCAACTTTGGCTACCTAAAACTATCTACAATTCCATTATAAATTCAATTCCATTAATAAAAATGAATTATTAAATTCAAAAATATTAAAACAATTCAAAAAAAAATTTAAAAATCATATTCAAATTCCAATTCCAATTTCAAAAAGTGGAACCAAACGGTCCAAACATAATCTAGAAATGAAAAACTGGATTATCAAAATGGGCCCTTAATTCTGATGGGAATGAAGAGATGGGGGATAGAAAAAAAAAAGTTGGGGAAGAAAATGGTGAAGGGAAGTTATGTTCCGGCCAGGTTTCTTTTGTAGGACACGTTGAGCAGGCTTCAGCGAATGTCTGAGAAATGGTTGTAGAAGGCCCTAGACCTCTGTAACGCCATCAGGGATGGCATCGATCAAGAACACCTTTGGTAGAGGGTCACAAAGACTGTAGATGGCAATGAGCTGAGCGTGGAGGAGCTGAATTTCTTATTGTTAGTTTGGTAGCTTGGATAGTTGTTTGTCCATTTGCTAATAATTAGTAAATAATTGTATTTATTAATTATTTGACTCCTAGAAACTTCTAGTTTCTAGAAACTTGTAGAAACTATTTCTAGAAACTTCTAGAAACTATTTCTAGAAAGTTCTAGTTTGTAGAAACTTCTAGTTTGTGGAAACTTCTAACAACTAGAAGAAACTAGAAACAATGGGAGTAGTATAAAAGGGAGTCAAGGGGCATTTGGAGGGAAGGAAGTTAACATTAAGTTTGAGATCAAGTTTGAGATCAAGTTTGAGAACAAGCTTGAGTAGTCTTGCAGTGTTAGCAAGAACAAACTTGAGTAGCTTTGCAGTGTTAGTAAGGGGCAGTCTTGCAATGTTAGCAAGGGCGCAGTGATAGTGTTTGGGGATAGCAGTGGAGGAATATCAATAGGATAAATTGGGAGATTGTCAAAATTCTGCCAGTGAGAGGCAAGGAATTTTGTATCTCTTAATTTGCTGAAGATTAATATATTTCTCATCTGCAATACTAGTTTTCCCTCGGGGTTTTTCCAAGGATGATTTGTCCAAAAATATTGTATCATTGTGTGGCATATTTCTTTCTGTATTTTTTGGTGAAGTTGCAGTTGTGTTATTTTTCGTTATTTGTTAATCAAATAATCTTTGTAAGATAGGAGATTAATAACCAGTGACTGCAATAGAAAATTTTCACATGGTATCAGAGCTATGTTGAGGGTAGAAAGAGTTTACCCTAGGTAGAGGAAAGAAATTGAGGGTTTATAAAGTCTAGTTTGACCTCTTTAGAATTGTTATTTTCTTCATTTCTTTGAGATGGCCTCGGTTGTTTTGAGAGATCAGGACAGATTGGATAGTGCCTCAAATTTTGATGTCTGGAAAGCTAGAATTTCTTTATTGTTGGAAGAGAATGGTATCAAGGAATACGCTACCAGTGTTGTAGCTGTACGTACAGATATAGCATAGCTTGCAGAATACAAGAAGGAGGATGCCAAGGCGAGGAGGATAATCCTTGATGGTGTCAAGGATCATATTGTTCCACATATCACAGAGTTAGATATAGCCAAGAAGATGTGGGATACCATTCTGAATCTATACCAAAATGCTACCACAAACCGAAAGCTGATTCTCAGAGAAAAGTTGAAGAATACCTAGATGAACAGGGGAGAATATGTTACAAGTTACCTCGCCAGACTTAGACTTATCAAGGATGAGTTAGCAGCTATTGGAGATAAGCCAAATGAAGATGAGCTAGTAAGAATAGCCCTAAATGGGTTCACTAAGCAGTGGGATGTCTTTGTTCAAGTTGCTAGTGGATGAGACACCTTACCTAGTTGGGATTGGCTATGGAGTGATTTCACTTAGGAGGAGCTTAGACTAATTCTTGTCAATGGAGCCAACAACAATAGTTAGAAAAGTGAGGTAGAACAGGAGAACGTCGCCCTAGCAGGAAAAGGGAAAGCAAAGAAGGGGTCTAGCAAAAGATCAAATCCACAAAGCGAGAAGAAGAAGGATCTGTCTAAGATCAAGTGCTTTAGATGTCACAAATTTGGCCACTATGTCAGTGATTGCCTGCAAGAGAAGAAGAGTGAAAAGAAGGGCAAGAATCTGATGGCAACTACAGCAAGTGTAGAAGATCTCTCTAGTAGATTGGAGGATGAGTTTGCACTCATAGCTTGTATGGTTAGCTCAACCTCATAGAGTGTATGGTACATAGACAGTGGGGCATCATTTTAGATGATAGGAGTTAGAGAGTATTTCTCCAATTATAAGGAGGAGAACACCAGTATCCAGATTTCTATGGGAAACTTGTCCAAGCTCAGCTTAGTTGGGAAAGGGACTGTTCGGTTTCAAAGGGAGAATGGAAAGGTGATTCCTCTTCAGGATGTGTTGCATGTGCTAGGATTAGGTATGAATCTGATTTATGTATCTATTCTTCAATATAAAGGGTATAATGTACTTTTTAGAGGGACATAGGTGTTGATCAAGCACAAGGATTGGAAATCACCTGTATCTATTGGAGTTAGGAGTGGTCACCTTTATAGGTTGCAGTTTGACACTCCTAAGGCATTGATAAGCAGTAGTAATCCTAGAGATCTTGGAGAGCTATGGCATAGGAGGATGGGTTATATACATCATGGAGCACTTAAATTGCTTCATGAGACAATGACAGGTGTTCCAAAGGTGAGCACAGAGCATGATGATGTATGTAAGGGATGCATGTTGGGGAAGTTTGCAAAAGCATCTTTTCCAAGAAGTGACACTAGATCTGAGGGTGTTCTTGATCTAGTACATTCAGATGTATGTGGGCCAATGTCAATGAAGTCTCTCAGAGGATATGAGTACTATGTTACTTTTATTGATGATTTCTCAAGGAAGACCTGGATATACTTCTTGAAGACCAAGGATAAGGTTTTCAGTCATTTCCAAGAGTTCAAGCCTCTTGTGGAGAGCTCAACAAGAAGGAAGATAAAGGTTCTTCAGATAGACAATGGAGGCAAGTACAATAGTAATGAATTCCAGGAGTTCTGTACCAGGGAAGGAATCAAGAGAGAGTGGATTGTTCCTTACAATCCGTAGCAAAATGGGGTTGCTAAGAGGAAGAATCAGTCTATATCAAAGGTAGCAAGGGCTATGCTACATGATCAGGACATGCCCCGATACTTATGGGAAGAGGCATGTAGTACAACAATGTACATATAGAACCGGGTTCCACATAAGGTTCTAGGAAAAATGACACCAGAGGAAGCTTTCACAGGAAAGAAGCTAGATGTTAGTCACTTCAGGATATTTGGAAGTTTGGCGTATTGTCATATTCCAGGTGATACACGTACCAAGTTAGATCAGACTATAGAGAGAGGGTACTTTGTGGGGTACAGTGAAACCTCAAAGGCATATCAGATATTTATTCCAGGGACCGAGTGGATTATTATCAGGTGTGATGTCAAGTTCATGGAAGATAAGGCATTTAGGAGGTCCAGAGATTTTCTAGCAGATGATTAGAGTGAGAAGCCAACAGAAGCTCCAAGGAAAACTCAATTGATTCAAGGGAAGCAAAGCCTTAGTATAGTTACCAATACCAGCATAGACTCAGGTGGTGAGAGTTTGCATAGTATGGAGTGACCGGTGCAGCAGAAAATACATCGACAAGATATAGAGGTTGATATCTCATCTTCTATAGTTGGTAGTAGGAACCGTGAGGATCAATAGACAAAGAGGGATACTCAGGACTTTGTGGGAACTCCTAGGAGGACTACTAGAGAGCGAAGAAAACCAGCCAAGTTCAATGACTATGTGGCTTTAGTCAGCCAGTTGGTATATAGTGAGCCTTCCAACTATCAGGAGGTTGCACAACATCAGGTGTGGCAAGATGTGATGGTTGAGGAGTATACCTCAATAATGAAGAATGGTGTGTGGGAGGTAGTGCCTAGACCAATAGATAGGGCAGTGGTTGGATCACGCTGGATCTACAAGGTTAAGCATGGTGCAGACGGTAGCATCGAGAAATACAAGGCAAGGTTTGTGGCAAAGGGGTTCTCTCAGAAGGAGGGAATAGACTATGAGGATACATTTGCTCTAGTAGCTAGGTATACTTCTATATGAGCTATAATCTTGATTTCAGCACAGATGGGATGGAAAATCCATCAAATGGATGTCAAGATAGAATTCCTTAATGGCAAACTGAAGGAGGAGGTATACATAGAACAACTAGAAGACTTTGTAGCACACAACAAAGAAACCCACGTGTGCAGATTAAAGAGAGCTTTGTACAGACTCAAGAAGGCTTCCAGAGCGTGGTATGAGTGCATTGATATTTACTTGCAGGAAATGGGCTTTGTGAAGAGTGATGTGGGTGCTAACCTCTACTACTTGGTGGTTGGGGGTGAGATACTCATTCTTGTTCTATATGTGGATGACTTGTTTCTAACAATTTCACTAGGGCTCATAGATGAGTGCAAGATGGACCTTGTAGCAGAGTTCAAGATGAAGGATTTGGGACTTATGCACTACTTTCTAGGTATGGAGTTGTGGTAGACAGATGGAGAAATTTTCCTTGGGCAAGGGAAATATTGCATGGAAATCTTGAAGAGATTCAAGATGGAGGATTGCAAAGCCATGTCTACACCTATGATCATGAATTGGAGGAAGGTAGACACATCCAGGGAGAAGGATGTAGATCCCACCTTATACAAGTAGTTGATTGGTTCTCTCATGTATTTGGTCAACACCAGGACATATATATCTTTTGCAGTTAACTCTCTTAGTCAGTTCATGGTTGAGCCAAAGAGAGTGCACTAGACAATGGCAAAGCATGTGCTTAGATATGCTCAAGGTGAAGGAATCAGGTTGATGGGCTATACTGATGTAGATTGGGCAGGTAGTACAATGGACAAGAAAAGAACTTCAGGGTGTTGTTTCAGTTTGGGATCAGGAATTGTTTCTTGGTTCAGCATGAAGTAGAAGTCTATGGCTCTGAGTTTAGCAAAGTCAGAATACATAGTAGCTAGCATGGTGACATGTGAAGCTATATGGCTTTGGAAGTTGCTAGTAGCCTTGTTTGGTCAGAAGGTTGAGACTACGGTGATACACTGTGACAATCAGAGTTGCATCATGATGATTGAGAATCCAGTGTTTCATGATAGGTTGAGATCACATATAGACATCAGGTATCACTTCATCAGGGACTGTGTACAGTGGGGGATTGTTCAGATATAGTACATACCTATAGAGGAGCATGTAGTAGACATTCTAACAAAGGCATTGGGGAAGGCAAAATTCATCTTATTCAGAGATAAGTTAGGTGTTGTGCAGAACAACTTCCTCACTAAGAGGGAGTGTCAGTTTGGTAGCTTGGACAGTTGTTCATCCATTTGCTAATAATTAGTAAATAATTATATTTATTAATTATTTGACTCCTAGAAACTTCTAGCTTCTATAAACTTGTAGAAACTGTTTCTAGAAACTTCTAGTTTGTAGAAACTTGTAGTTTGTAGAAACTTCTAGTTTCTAGAAACTTCTAGAAATTTATAGTTTGTGGAAACTTCTAGCAGCTAGAAACAATGGGAGTAGTATAAAAGGGGGCAAGGGGCATTTGGAGGGAAGGAAGTTAACATCAAGTTTGAGATCAAGTTTGAGAACAAGCTTGAGTAGTCTTGCAGTGTTAGCAAGAACAAACTTGAGTAGCCTTGCAGTGTTAGCAAGGGGCAGTCTTGCAGTGTTAGCAAGGGCACAGTGATAGTGTTTGGGGATAGCAATGGAGGAATATCAGCAGGATAAATTGGGAGATTGTCAGAATTCTGCCAGTGAGAGGCAAGGAATTTTGTATCTCTTAATTTGTTGAAGCTTAATATATTTCTCATCTATGGTACCAGTTTTCCCTTCGGGGTTTTTCCAAGGACGATTTGTCCAAAAATATTGTGTCATTATGTGGCATATTTCTTTCTGTATTTTTTGGTGAAGTTGCAGTTGTGTTATTTTTCATTATTTGTTAATCAAATAATCTTTGTAAGATAGGAGATTAATAACCAGTGACTACAATAAAGAATTTTCACACTTATTAGTGGCATCAAAGAAACTCTGCATTTCCTGATTATGTCACTTCTCTGCAAATAGACCAATTTTAGTTTTTGAAAAAGGCTACATTGGGTGGGGACATTTAAAGAACAAGAAGTCAGTGTAGGGTGTTTTCCATGAAGCAAGTGGAAGAAATAAAACTAGTGATAAGAGTCTTAACCATTTTTGTAAGCACAATAATGATGAATTATTGCCTGGACCAGCTATAAACCTTCTATGTGTAGCAAGGAAGAATGGTGAACACATCCCTGCACAAATTAGAGATACCAATTGCCTCTCTCACTGCAATTCCTCTAGTATTTATGGTGATTCCAGTGCCTCTTTATGACAGTGCATTTGTGCCCCTTATACGATGAATCACAGGGTAAGAAAGCAGAATAACTCAGTTGCAGAGGGTGGGAGTTTGGCTCTTTCTATTGGCAGTAGCCATGACTGTGGTAGCGTATGAGTATTAATTTTGAAAGAAAAAGTATTACTAAGTTTGGCTTTTCGATGCATGAAAGCTGACAATTTGTATGGAATCTGAAAAGGTGTGTTCATGTATGCTCTTAAAAATGTCTTTTTGGTTCCCTAAGTTTTAGGGAGGTTGTAAGTTGAATGAGGAGGTGGAGCTGTCTGGAAGTGGAGTTTACGATGATTAGTGGTTATTGTAACAGACCTCAGAAGCTTCTCAAATTTGGTTGACAGATACTAGTTTTGGCTTTAATGTTGCTGATTATAGAGAGTTTGCAGCTTCAGTGATGTTTGGTATCATTTTCAGATTTTGTTTTTGGTACCATGAATAGTTTGGTGTCACACTCCAGTGGAAGTTTTTGATATAGTAGTAATAATTTTATTGCCATGAGATGGTTCCCTCCATATGATTGGAGAGGATTGTAATTATGTCATTGTTGTCTCTTGATTCTAGATTAGAGCATTGGCATAATATAGGTTCTCATGACAAATTTTTCTCTTTGGAGCATTGAGTTTTTTATTTGTGGAGATCAAGTTGTCAGGTTGTGTTCCCAGCATATGCAAACGTGCAGTGGGATTTTTGACAATTGGTCTTGTTAGTGCTCTTAGTATTGAGTACTTTGGCAGATTGACCATGGAGGTGCTCTTGAAAACTAAGAGGCTTGGGTGAGGCTAGAGTTCTCTTGATTTAGAGAATATTTGTTGAGGCAGTTTCTCTTTGGAGGTTTTAGCATGAAGACCGAGGAGCCTACACCTATGGATGGACGCGAGTTCATTATGGACCTAGAGAAGATTGTTCTTGGAGAAGAGTCATTGTGACTTGGAGTATCCTAGAGGATCATTCTCACTCCCTACTATTGGTCTACTCGGCAGATTTATCTCCTTATGCTTTTGGGTTTAGGAGATGGTTGATATTGTTCCTAGTTTTGGAATGTTTTTGAGTTTGGTCTTCTTGTTTACGAGAGCTTTCATCCATGGTGGTTGGGTGTTGTAAATGCTCTTCTCTTTGGGGGAGGTAAAGGAGATCATACTTGGCACAACTGAGCAGTTGGTGGTGTTGGTAGAAGGATGAGTTATGGTTTGCATGATTGTCACTTCCAAGAGTTTTTGAGGTCATCTATTGTAGTTTTACTTCATTGTTTTTTAACGACAATATGTGGTCTTTTCTTGAGGACTTGGAAGATGTCATTTTGCAGCAGTTGGTTGTGGTTTGTAGATCATCTCAAGTTATTGCCACATCTTCTATGTGTTGATTGGTAGATTGAGTCAACTTTTGGTTGACATTGCTCATACAATTTGGATTAGTCTATAATGATCTTACAAGTTTTTGCACGTCAATGGTTTTTGGTGTGTTTTGTTGGAAGATGTAATTATTTGCTACATAGTGAGTTGTATGGGTTGGATATGCTGGTTATAAATCTATTGATGTTGTATGGTTAGTTGGATGTGATTAGCAACTAGTTGTGGTTGCTATTTCAGCTATGAAGATTGTCTATTGGCAATATATTACCATGGTATTGGTAAATGAAAGCTGAGTTTAAGTGGGAGGTTGTTCAGATGTGAAGTCGCGACATCAGTCAAACTTCAAGTGGCAGATTGTTGGGTGTGAAGTCCGACTGTTCAGTTCATATTCCCTAACTGTTATTTCTTCTTCCCATCATTTTCTCTATGTCTTCTCTTGAAGACTATTGTTTAAATATGAGGGAAAAGCCCTTTGTATGTAAGTTGTAATAATATAAGATCTTTGCTCTTATTTATGGACGTAGCCAAATTGGTGAACCACATTAAAACTTGTGTCTTTGTTTGTGTTCACAATTTATGTGTTAACTTAATAGATAGAAGGTTAAAAAAAATCAGTCAATAAGATCTTTCTAACCTAATTAACAAATTTTAAATATTAGTAAATCAATTTGTAAATAAAGTTAATTTAAGTTTAATTTTACTTACCCATATATATAATTTTAGTTTAACTTAATTTCCATAATACGTACTGGCAATTCATTTTCGGCAAAAATGAAGATGTTTTGTATGACCAGTGGTCCTGCCTTCTTTGTCATTTTTGTAATCTTCATCATTGTCTTAGGCCTCTATTTTATTCTTCCATTTCCAATTTAGGAAATTATTTTTATATAGTAGGAGAAAATCATTAATATCTTGTTCCAATTATCCCTCCTCGTAGTTTCTCTTTCTAAAACTAAATTCTAAATGAATATGTAGTAATACATTTCTTTATTTCACCTGCATTGTCGCTTGATTATTTTGTATTGTTTTGCATCCTGCTATTGAATTATTTATTGTGTCTTATATTCTCCCTTAGTGAATTTTTTTATACCCCAATTCACTTTTTGGATTGAGCTATGTAGCTTTACATGTATGCCAATCAAACACACCCATAGAAGCCTTTTGTTTTATTTATTTTTAAAAGGAGTTCATGAAGGCTCACATTTCCTAGAGATCGTCTTTTGAAGGTTTCCATTTAAGAGTTTGTTTATGTTCACAAGAAAGATTACATTTTCTGATTTTGATTTGTTTAGGGGGGATTGATATCATCATTGTATGTGTCATAGTATGTGACTTATTTCCTATGTTATCTTTAATCAATGATTATCTTTTATATTTTACAAAATTGTAATAAAGGCAATTTAACTAAAATAAAGGTAAAAATGTATTCATAAAAAAGAAGTACAAAGAAAGGAAGGTCAACCACCCTCTAACAATAAAACACTTATGACATGTCAAAATTATTCTTTTAGTTCCAATTCCTTTATGAGTAAAATAATGATTCTTTTGAAGCCTCATTAATGTGGAAGTGTATTGATATTTTCTATTTGGTGCATCTATATTAGACATTTTATCTAGATTTGACTAATGTATGGATTAGAAAGGAAGGAAATTCTTAGAGAATTGGTTATATGTGCCTACAGAAACATCTTTGCAATCAGCTAGGCCTTTTAAGCATGGAGAGTACATTACTTGATCAATTGTACTTTCTATGGTTGAGAACACCACCATAAATCATTTAATGCATGCATGTTTATAAGAAGTTACATCAATACAAGCCTACCTAGACCTTGGGGAAATGTGATGATAATGAATTTGGACTTCTCATTTGTATGTACCCTAGTAATAAGAGCCTTAGTCCATCCCTCTCTCCAAAACCTTGAGTAGACCAGATGTCAGACTCATCTTCTTTAGTGGTAAGTTTGATGTGGGAAATTGTGAATTTTCTATGTAGCCAAAATAATTGAATCATTTTCTTTATTTAAGATATCAATTTTAAATTAATCACAATTGAATGTTTTTCTTTATTTAAAAGATATTAATTTTAAATGAACCATCTTACTCATCTAAAATATCTTGTTCCAACAACACTTGAAACTCTAGTTTATGTTGTGCAATTGTAACCTAAATTTTTTTAGAGTAATAAAAATTATCCAATTAGCTTGTGTATACACCTAAAATTGAATTAAGAAAATTAATTAAATATTAATAATTTAATTAATAGTCATTCTTCTATTGCTAAATGAATTCTTTAATTTATTTACTTAATTTGTTGTATCTTATTCTTCTAAGTCTTAGTCTTCTAAATTCAACTATAAAATGGTTTCCAAAAATTATTTAATTATCTTGTCATCACATGACTAAGTCTCCTAATCCACCTCATCCATGACTAATAAAATTAATTTATTTAATTTTAAACAAGCCTATTTATCTTCAAAAAAGAATCTATATTCATAAGGGAAGGAAAAGGCTATGTGGCCTCATGAGACTAAGTCTCATGGCTATGTGTCCTCAGGAAACCAAGTCTCTAGGTCACATTTCCTATAATCTAGACAATTGTCCCTCCACATCACTTGGTCAAAGGTGACTCATAGGCCACTTTTCCTAAGAGACCTACAATTTGAGTCCTTCCACCATTCTCTCATTGGTCATGGAGAGACACTTAACAAGTGTATTTCCCTCCCACATAAACCTTCATGTTATCAATGTAGGAAGAACATCTCTCCCTCTTTCTCTCTCACATTCCAACCAATCCATATTTTTTCTCCATCCTCTCAACCAATTCAAGCTTAGCCCTCCATTCTTCCAAGATTCAATCCATATCATTGATTTATACCACATGGGATCTAGGTGAGGAAAATCCTATAAAAGGAGCTAACATTCCTTCATTTTAAAATAATTAGAAATTATCAATTTTATCATTCTTGATAATTTTGAGCATTTTGAAAGAATTATTGTGTCTTTAGCTTAGTAATCTTGCATCTAGTTTTATCAGTTTAGCATCATAGCCATCACCATTATCGATCATGTTCAATTTCATCATCATCATCATCATCATCATCATCATCCAATTTTCATAATCTAGAATTCATTATCATTATCACATTATCATAAGCATTTTAGCATTCTAGGATTCATTCTAATTGTATTTTAAACCACAAATTTGAATCACTTTAAGCTATTTTGGAAGGTTATTTAAGTTCAAAGAGAAAACCATTTTATCAAAATCTCAAGGAGAATAACAATGGAATCAAGATGAAGGAATAAGGTAAAAGAGGTATAACTTTGTATTTTCATTTGTTTCTTCAAATTTTATTTGAATAGTTGTAAATTTAAAATTTTGATGTTATTTTATGGTATAGCTGTAGATTTTACATTATTACAATTTATTAGCACACAAAAACTAGATCAAAAAAACTCAAAATCTATTCTCCTGTTATTTCAAATGGATTTCAACTTTAAAACTAATTTTCAATGACTAAGACCATAAAATTTATGGACCTACTAGAGAAATCATAGTCATTATAGCTAACTTCGTGCATATCTCTAATTCTTTACTTTGATTTTTCTATCTTTAAAAATTGTCAATACTTATATACAAATGTCTCAATCATGCACAATGAGTACCAATCAATTACACAATTCCTCTAATTAAAATGCTACAATGTCTAACTACTTAAACTACAAATGAAAGAATATTGATACATTTGAAATTTATTAATAGATTTTTAGTAATCATAATTTTAGTTTCTTTAAATTGAGCAATTAAGAAGTTGAGAAAATAAAGAATGAAGGTAATTGAAACACCAATAGTAAATGGTGCTCTTTCCTAATACTCATCAATACACATAGAAAAATTACAAATTCAAAATGAAAACTCTCATTTTACATGTAAGACATTGATCTTAAATCTCAATGAAAATTTTCTAGTTTTGATTTATTTGTTATAGTTAGGGAGGTTGTAGTATGTATTGTTTCTACTGGGTTAACTTTGTACATGACCAAATTGATAAGTATCATTTAGCTCTTCCATTATTAATACAACTAAATAATTATATCATAATATGGGGGAAGTACAATATAGAGTGCATATCATATATATACAACTACATATCATGAAAGATTAAGAAAGTGCAAATTGCATATCTCTACACTCGCAATATTTGGTTTGGAACTCCCTACCCTCTACTCATTTCCTTTCATTGTAATGGGAATGAGGACAACCAAATATTGGATATCTTCCTACAAAGGTAGTTACATTTTCATGAAATTCAGCCCAATAGGGATTTGATACTTTTGAGAATAGGCTTTAACCATTCGAAGTGTAGACTCTACATGGTAGGTAATGATTGTTGTCTCTTTTTTCAGTTGTCTAGCATGTTGTGTATTGAAAATATCCCTATATAAAATGCATATTCAAAACCTGATTCTATTTAAAGAAATAACATTAAATATATTAGATTTCCATAATCTATCTAAATACTATTAGATGATAAAATATTTTACACAATCAAACCCATAAACTATCATAACTATTGGCATAAGTGATGTAGAGATAAGTTCAGAATGTTATGGTATGTGTTTGATGTAGATCTGATGATAGGTTGATTAGTTATGATGTTTTCATTGATTTCAACTTAGTATATTTTTGGCTGACAATGAGTTTGTTATGCTAATGTATGTCCAAGAGGTTGGATCTAGATTTATGGTAAGAGTTAGACTATGTGATCGTAATGGAAGCCTCGGTGATGTCTCTCAATGCTATATCTATGACCGTATAGGTTTAGCATATGTATGTTGTGACTTATGGTCAATTGAAGATTTACAAGTCAATAGGAAGAATGGGATGAAGCCAAGGAGGATTGATTTGATGATTGTGTCAAATAGGTTTGGACACAGGTGTTGTGATTCAGGATATGTTATCTTGACTATGTTATGTGGTTTCTATTGTGACCACATCATTATTAGTGACCGAAAGATAAAGTTTCAATTGATAGAAGATCACTCGATGAAGAGGAAAATAAGTTCTTAGAACAATTGGTTAGATCTTTAACCGATGATGTTGCACCATGTTGTGATAAGTGGTTGTGTTCTAAGGACCATAGAAATATGGCAGATCGATGAGGAATGATGAGTTGGCATTTTCATGACCGTGATGATTGAATTTCTTGGATTTGTACAATCTAACATTGGAGAGTGTGATGTGGTTTGATTTTTCTTCATCAAATTGATTATACAATGGATCTAGAGGCTGACATGTACTTGAAATTGTAATTTATAATGGGTAACATGTTTTAGGGTTCAAAGATTGAGTGAGGATGAATTGTAATGATTAAAATTAAATGTAATTAGGTCATGGAGAACCTAGTTAGTGAAAACATATTTATATCTTTTTGATGTATTATGAAGTAAGTGTGGGAAAGAAAGATCATGAATACAGATGTGTGATGTAGGGTTTGGATGTTCTACATGTGAAGCAAAGATTGAGCTTGAACTGGATCTGTACTATAAGAGGAGGGGTGTTGTTTTCTCAGATCATTGTACTTGTTGATTCCTAATAGTTTTACAACAAAATCCCTTAACCAAGTAGACTCTAACAGGTCTAATTTGTAAATCCTTTAACCTGGTGACTCTTTAACTAGGGTTTGAAATCCCTTAACAGGGTTAATCCTAACAGGGTAAAGCTCCTAATAGGGCTAGAGGTAAATCCCTTAACCAGGTGGCTCCTAACAGGGTCTTTCTCTTAACATGACATTTGTAAGATTTGAATAGGGCTAAGCTCTTAATCGGACGTACTTCAGAAGAGTGCAAAATTATTTTTGGGTGCCATCCCCACACATGGTTTTTCCCAATTGAGTTTCCACAAGAAAAAATATTGGTGATTATTGTGTTGCATGGTTGTGGATGTTAATCTTTAATGGTTTATTTATTCATGCAATGGATGATAAGTGATGCAAGTTGTTGAATGGTTTATGAAGAAGTTTAATTGTAAGATTGCTAATTGATCACACCCCACGTCCCTCTTAGTAATCTTGGACCTAATAATACTAAGAGGTCCAATATTACTAAAGTATATATTGATCTATTCTAGAACATGTAGGTGGAATTTGTAGGTATATATTATTCTATTCTAGAAGGTGTAGGTAGCATTTTTTAAGTATATATTGATCTACTCTGGAACATTTAGGTGGCATACAATAGGAACCAATGAAATCTAGTATGTGGCCTCATCCCAAACCTGTCATATCTTTTTCATTCATCATTATGATAGACCTAGTAATTGGCTCTACGCAAACTGATGAATTAAGAGTTTTTACCCCTTCGATGAGGATTTTATTTTATTAGTTGATGATACTTTATAGTTTATCACACTTTCCATACTCACGATGTTGATTTTACTTTATAGTTTATGACACTTTCCATACTCACAATGTTGATTTTATGGTACATTACGACTTGTTGTATGAATACTAAGTTGTTGCAATTTGGGAAAATATGTTGATATGAGTTGTTTAGGAAAATGACAATCTAGATTTGAATTGTGTTGAGATGTGAATTTCATTAAGGCTAGGTGATGAAATATATTGTTGTATTTTAGGACATTATTAGGGTTATTACTTGTTGATTTGGTTACTTGATTGTAGACCTTTGAGATGATTTCAGAATTGATAAAATTAATGCTTATGTAATTTAGATAAAAATACATCATGATTGATATAAATTTGGAATGATTAGTGTGACATGTGAGTTAATCAGATCATATTCTTATGATTCACCTTACGTATGTCATTTTGCATTTTGAATTTTTGTGATTATACTTCTTGAGGTTATTGATGTGTAAATTGAGTGTGCAAGTTCATGGCCATGGAATTTTATCAGAGAATTATGACTAACCCCTTTGTGAATTCTATAAAGCCAAGGTTGCGTCTATTGAAAAGACAAAACCTCATTATAATGTATTTTCTTTTGTATAGTGTATGGTGTGAGTTTTATTTGCATTGCATCCATTAAATTGTGTAATTAACAAGTAAACATGCCAAGTGTGTTGTGATGTGTAATGTAGTGCCAATTGGCACACTTTTTGTGAAAGTGATGTGGGATGGAATGTCCACTTGGAAATCTTGAGAACCCACCTTTTTCCACTTGGTAACTAGTTATGTTCTCCATAAGGACCACTTGGTTTGTGAACTCAAAGTGTAGTCAAATCCATTGGAACTCGTAGGTGATCTTAACTGGAGTTTTTGAGGGGTCATATGGCCACCTAGGGTTGAGTTTAACCCATTTTTTACTAGTCTGCTTCATATACCTATGGGTAAAGTGAGTTTTTAATCATAGGACACCTTATTTTGACCTTGGGAAGCGCCTCCAAAGAGATAATTTTCAAGATGGCCGAAAATCATCTTTTGGAAGCATGGTCTTAGGAAGACTACCATCTATTTAGAGGGCAAAGCTTGTCCACTTTTTAGGCCACCTTTTTAGGAACCCATTTTTAGTAATGTGTAAGGGTTGGAGAAGAGTGACCATTAGGAACTCACATTTCTTCCAAGGACTTGGACAATGTGAGGATTTTGAATTTAGAGGGGAAATTGGAGAGAGTTTTTCTCAATCACCCACTCTCTAACTTTAGAGACCACTAAGAGGATTTGGAGAGAAGGAAGGAAAAACAAAAGAGAAGGATTCTACTTCAACATTCATTCCATAACTTCTATTTGCAAGTTTGGTGGCTATCAAGATAGGAGATTATGCTTTTCTCCTTCATGGAGAGTCATAAATCTAGACCTTTAAACCATTAATCCTCTTTCTTTTATTGCATTCCTAATTAGAGGACCTGTCGGTTGAGGAAAAAATCTCCTGGGAATGACCCAAGTGGGGACAAGTTCTTCCACCCCACTATAAAATTTGATGCTTCCTTAAGATGAAAATCTCAGAAGACATGATTGATCTTGTTCATGGAACCTTGAGTTGATCTTTTCCATGAACATGCTTGGATCTTGTGTAGAGAGGAGCCGCTTGAATCTTTCATATGAGAATACATAGATTTGGGTACTCATAGGGAACTTATAGGCCTCAATCCTTCTTGCGGGACTATGGGAGACAATTGTGAATGGATTCTCTTATTATGAACCATAAGATAGATGTTACCGAGACTACCTCTAAAAGGTGGTAATGCTTGTGCAAGGCAAATAGTAATTTCCCTATAAATTCACCATGTCGAGCCCTCATTGACATTACTACTCAGCTAATATAACCTCCAACATCCATTGCATGTTGTTGGACTATTATATTATGCGGAGTCATTGAGTGTGTTCCTAAGTCAATGAACAAGAATTCACAATCTCTACCTAGTTTAGGAAAGGATGGGTGTGTTTTCTCCTAAAAATGATTTCTTGATGTGTTTGGAGTACAAATCTAAGATAAATCCCCTGAATGATCAAATCACAAGAACTTTTAGACACCTACAAGTCCCTAGAATCAGACAGAGAAGACTAGTTTTTGAAAACTTGACAAAATTTCCTTTCAGACAAGACATTAGACAGTTGCATCTTGTATCTTGTATCGCACCCCATATCCCATATCACACTTGCTAAAAACAAGATCACACCATGTATACCCTAGGTCACATCTAGATTAGGGATCACACCATGTGTTTCCTGTGTCACATCTGGGACCAAAAAAATATCATTTGCATCTGGAGGATCGCATCTAGGATTGAGAGCATTTATGTACCTAGACCACAAACTAGATTTTTTGTATTTCTGAGTACCCTTTTTGGCCTTTTGTCAGATTCTATTGTTAGAAATAGTATACCTACAAGCCTGATAGAGTCAATTGTTGAGTGTGTCTTGTTATCTTTATTTGGTCTATACCCCTCTTTGGTCAACTTGTGTTGTTCCTTATCACACCAGATTTAGTCGAGTTCCCAGTTCACCATCAGGGTACTCTAACCCTTTGATGATAGAGCTTTCAAACATTTTCAAACAAATCCAATTGCACTTGGTTCCCAACTCACTATTAGGGCATTCTAACCCTTTGATGTTGGATCCTAAAACATTTTCAAACCCACTATTGCAACCTTGGACTCACACTTGGACACTTGAACATTTTCAGACCCACTTACACATAAGGACACTCAAAAATTCCTTAATCAATATTTCATGGTAATACAAGAAATAGGTCTTACAAATTGGAAATAAATCCATTCTCAAACGAAGTGCCACTAATAACATTTGAAAGAGAGGAAAATTCATGAATTAATCCCCTATTTGGAGCTACTCCTAGCACTACCCACACGGTGACTCCTAATGCTACAAACATGTCTAATCAAGATTACTTCCATTAGGGTGAAAGACACAATGAACATAACATCCAAGATGAACAAAATAACCAAGAAGAAGCATGACATTAAGAAGCATGTTATGACTCTAATGATGATGAAGACCCCATGGAACAAGAATACCAAAGGGCTTTGACAAGCAAAAGATTCAATAAATTCCTTGAAAGAACATTGGATGAGAATAAGGAAAAATACTTCTTATAACTTGCATCACAAGGAGTAAAATTACCTAAGGACTATGTGATGAACTACAACTAATTGAATATCTGAATGAACTGAAGAAATAGTGATTAGAGATCACCAAGTACTGAAATGATATGTAAGATGATTAAATCAGTCAATATGTTGTCATTAATGTCAACTAGTCCTGACATTACTTATCATGTTAGTTACAAACATCTAAACATCTGTTAGAGGAAGAAAAGATGAAGAATTGAGATATCTACATGAGAAAAAGATGGATATGATAGATCAGGATAAGGTAAACATTGGGTAACTTATTGATGAGTCTGTGGCTTTATATTGTTGACTTGAGCATGTTACATTAATCTATTATGAAGAAGAGATCTGAATTTGAACAAGTCAATGTTCTCGGTAATTGAAGATTTATGTATACATTGAGCCAGTGTAGTGTATACCGACTGACAGTATCAACTGAACTAGTTTAACTAGTTATCACTGATGCATTTCTATATTAACCAAGAATGGATGAAAACATTAAATGCAAAGAACAGCTGACTGAAATTTGATGAGCTAGAATTGTTATGATTTTGAGATTAAGGATTAAGTTTGTTATGAGATTCACGACTAACAAAATTTGGAGAAGATCTAAAGGATGAGATTGAAACGTGTTAATGACACATCTGCTGATGAAGTTTTAAGAGGAAAAATGGATGAAGGAGATTAAGCGAAAAAATCTAACGGCTGATATGAAAATGGTTTACTTTTCTATATAAGAGATATGAGTTTCATTGTTGAAATATGTCAGAGGAAGAAGACTATAGAGATATCATGTGAAGACTTTATTCATGCAATCCTAATTAGACTAGTTATTGAAAAAACCAAACTGCAAAGTTAACCGAGCATCAGAGAACCATTTACCGAGTGAAAGTAAGTAGAAGAATATTGATGAAGTGAATTTGATTATTGATTAGAGGATTTTTATGGGCTTAGCATAGATTTGAATATCTGCAATTGAGTTGTATTTGAATCAGATCATACTATATTATTTTAATCATTAATTCAGAAAATATCTTAACCGAGTGGACTTAACAATCTTATATTCTTCCCTATGACATTCAGAGAATGTACATTGTTATCTTGTTGACCCCATAGTGAATGCTAGTCAAAAGTTAATTGTTAGTGCTAAATCCTCTAACCAAGTCACACTTAATAGTGTGTTTGTAACCTTTAACAGGGTTGGCTCTTCACCGAGCTCACTTTAGAAGAGTGAATTATTTTGGGTTACCTGTCCCATGTGGTTTTCCCTCAATAGGGTTTCCACGTTAAATCATTCTATTATGTGTTATTTTTTATGATTATTTTTCTAACATACTTTACATACTGCATAATTGATTTGGTTGGTAATCAGAGTTAGTTATTTACTAGTAATCGGTAAAGTGAATAGACAGATTGATATTTTATGTTATCAAGCTACATAATTTGTTGGAATTATTTTATAAGGTACATATTTGTATTTGGGACTATAGGATAATTGATCTAACTGATTCACCGCCCCCCCCCCCCCCCCCCCCTCTCAATTATTCTAACACTATGATGTGAATCAACTCAAACAAAAAGAAGATCTTATTCCTATGTCCATTTTGACACAACAATTACTTTCCATGCAAGCAAAAATCCAAGAGCTCAAGAAAGAAAAGGATAAATTGTTAAAATAATACTCATTGGAGCACATTTGTCCTTTCCCTTTTGATAAGGGATTGAAGATGATACCATTTCCTCAGCATGTTATAATTCCAAAATATGACAAGTACATTGGTAATTCCAACCCTCAAGATCATGTGAGGGAATTTTGCACATCAAGTATGGAGTTTAGGCATGAACAAACTTACCTAATGAGGTTATTTCCACAAAGCTTAGGTGGACAAGCAATGGAATGGTTCTCAAAAATACCCATGGGAATCAAAACATTTGAGGAACTGGTGGAGAAATTTATCCACCAATACTCATATAATATCCAACACACTATGACTATGTTGGATTTACGCAACACAAAATAGAAGAGTGGAGAATTGTTCTTGACATTCTTACAATGATGGAGGAAGATATTCACATGATATGCTTGACAAATACCTGAAAGAGAAAAGATGGACATCTTTATCAGTAACTTGGTACCTGAGATGAATTTTCCTATACAACTATAAGCTCCACCAAGCTTTGACAAAATGATAGATAGTGCCATCAAGATTGAAGAGGTCTTAATCAAAAAGGGAGAAAACACTACCAATAAAGAGAACAAAGACAAGTACTATCCCAATAAAGATAAGTACAAGTATGGAAACAATAACAAGAACATGGTTAATGCTGGAGTTGTGGATACTCCTAATACAAAACCAAAACTAGAAGTCTACAATCTTACAACAAGTCTTCAAGCAAACAAGAACTGGAATTTGACAGTGACGCCAATGGCTAATAAGAATTTTAATAAACCTAATACTCAAAATGAGCCTTGGTTAGCAAGACCCAAGAGAAAATTTACACCTTTGGGAGATACAATAGAAGTGGTCTTGAAGTCACTCTTGGACAAAAAAATTATCACGATTCCTGATTCCAAACCTTGGGAACCAAAAGTAAAACTAAGTTGGTGGAATGATAATGACTACTGCAATTTTCATCGCAATAAAGGACACAAGACTAATAACTGCATGAAATTGAGACATTTTATTCAAGACTTAATTGAAGAAGGAAAAGTCAAGGTGGATGGACATCATACCAATAATGATCATAAAGCATTCCAAACTTCATTGTCTAATTATGAAAAAGGAGAGTCCTCTAAGACTAACAAAATCAATTACACATTTATTGATAATGATAACCTTATCCATATGGTGGAACCATGTAAACCATCTGTTCATATGGTTACTCTAAAAGGAGTGCAAAACAAAATTGAATCCTCTAATTTTGTTACAAGAAATCAAGCTAAGCTCACTCTCAAAGGAGCCTCAACATCAAACCCACCAGCTCCAAAAACAAGATCCAAACAACTGGCATTACCTCCAAATTTCAATCTAGTAGACTAGTTGTAGTGCACGCCCACCCAAATCTCTATTTTATAGTTGTTAAAAATCTCTCCAAGTCCTAGAGAGATCCTTGATCAAGCCTTTCTCAATACCAATATGCCTAAGGACTTAGATGTGGAAAGATTCCAGACTATGGTTGGTCACCTACATTCTCTGCATTACCTATCTTTCTCTAAGGAAGATGATAAGTCATTAAACCAACCACATAATCAACCTTTGCATCTAGAAGTTATCATTCATAAACATAGCGTTAAGCATGTCTCGATAGATGGAGGTGCTAGTTTGAACATATGTACCTACAATTTGGTGAAACAATTAGGATTTTCTAAACACTCAATCGATCCAAGAAGGAAGATAACAATCAAAGTTTATGATGAAGAAGAGAGATCCTCCAAAGGATTGGTTGTCTTACCTATTAGAGTGGGACCAATGGAAAGAGACATGATATGAAATTTTCTTGACTTGCCACTTTCTTATAACATTATTCTTGGAAGGTCGTGGATCCATTCAGTGCAAGTAGTGTCTTCTACTTACCATCAGTGTATAAAATTTCCTCATAATAGAGTTGAGGTGACTATTCCAGCTGACACAACATATCCCTATAAAAATATCAAATAAGTAGATAGCATGGTCCCATACAATGAATAAAGTTCTAACAAAGAAGAAACATCAAAATAAATGGTCATGTGAAGCTTTTCCAATAAAGTCAACATTCAAGGAACAAGCATGGGAGAGTACAAGATAGATTCTGCAATGTCCTTGATAGATCTCCCAATATATCCTAGGTCTCAAGCATGACCTTCATCTACATTTACACCATCTAAAGGTAATACTCTAAAAATCCATGAAGGAATGGGAATGCTAAAAGAAAAGGTATCCCTTGAAGAAGAAAACAAAGAAAAAGTTATCTTACAATGGCTATACAAAGAGAATGAACCAGATGGAAATATCAAGAATGTAGAAATAGCTACTGACAAATGTGGAAAGGCTATGAGGTCATGAAGAAAATGGGATATAAAGGAAAGGGACCATTGGGTCAAAGAAAATAAGGACTTGTGGATCTGATACATATGGATTTCAGAAACCCAAGGGACAAAACTGGAGTAGGCTTCAAGGAAACAACATCTCATCCAGTAGCATAAAATGGTCTAGTATTTGATAGATCAAGAGACTCAGATGATGAAGAAGAGGTGGAAGGGAAACCTATTTCCTATAAAAGGTTGCTAGTCTTGTAAGGGGATCCATTATCAGAACATGGTACTAATATTGAACATGAACAAGAACCAAAAGAAGGACCAATAGAAGAAAATGAAAGAGAACAAGAACAAGGCAATCCTATTTTTGACACACCTCACTTTGATGAAGAACCAAACATGACATCTACATAAGCATCTTTGCAGGAGGGAGAGAACAATGCTAATAAGTAAGCTGAAGTACCAATGACTATTGCCCACTTCTGGGGGGTTTTGGATTATAGTCAGGTTAACTCACATGAATATGAATGGGATATTCTTTCTGATGTTGCGTTGGAAATAGAATTGGATGTGAAATATAAATATGCTCCTAGAATCCCAATTGAAGAGGGAGAGACTTCTAATGCTAGGTCGCTAGAGTTAGACTTCCATAACATTAACATTAACTCTAATAATTATGTTAATGACTCTAATAATCCTAACATCTCTTTAGAAGAAAACCTAATGGAAAAAATCTTACAAGTTAATGACATTGATAATGACATGGTGCTATCTCTTGAACCCAATGAATCTTTGTCCTTAATACATCATGTACTGATAGACTAGAATGAACCTACATCCACAAGCCTGATATCTTTTGACAATGACTATGCCCTAGCCTATTATCTAAACACTTATGAACCTTTCCTTTCTTCCACCAGTGTAAGGATTGAAAACATTACTGAGGAGGATATCAAGGTTTTTAGTCTAAAAATAAATTAAAAAAGAACAAAAAATCTAATGGTGAAAACAACCTAGTGGCAGTATCAAATTTTAAAAGAGAAAAAGATGGGATTCTTATATGTGAAAACCTCCTATATGTGCCTAAGGATGGGATTCTTGATATCCGCCTAGATCATTTTCAGGAAATTTCTTCAGTGCTGATTGAACCAACACAACTAATCAATCTAGGAAAAATAGAAGCTCCTCAACTAGTTCACATTGCTCAGTCATTGACAAAAGAAGAAAAGATGCAATTCACCATTTTCTTTAAAGAAAAGAAGATCAATTTTGTCTGGTCTTATTTAGATATGCCTGGATTGGATACAAATTTGATAATGCATCACTTGTTTATTTCTCCTGATTCAAACATATTAAGCAAAAACTAAGGAAAATAAATCCACATGTGGCATTGCTAGTTAAGGAAGAACTGGAGAAACTATTGAAGGTTGGATTCATAAGAGTCATTAACTATGTGGAATGGATATCAAACATAGTTCCTATTTATAAGGTAGATAAATCCATAAGATTTTTTACAGACTTCAAAGATTTAAACAAGGCTTGCCCAAAAGATGACTTTCCACTTCCTAACATAGACATGACTGTAGATCTTATGGCAGGCTATGATATGTATTCATTGATGTATAGATTTTTGGGATATAACCAAATAAAGATTCCTCCTGAAGATCAATAAAAGACCACATTCACATGCGCATGGGGAACATATTGTTAGAATGTGATGTCGTTTGGTCTCAAAAATGCAAGTGCAACCTATCAAAGAGAAATGACTATAATATTCCATAACATGATGCATAGAAACATGGAATATTATGTGGATGATACACTAGAAAAATCAAAGATAAGGACAACACATCTAGAAGATCTAAGAAAAATCTTTGATAGAATGGAACAGTTTAGCTAAGGATTAACCCCAAGGAATGTGCATTTGGGGTATCATCTAGAAAGCTATTAGGATTCATAGTCTCAGCAAAAGGAATCGAGGTTGATCTGAAAAAGTGAAAGAGATTCTTGAAATGAAACCACCTAGGAACATTAGTTAAATGAGGATGCTCCATGGAAAGCTACAAGCCATAAGAAGATTTATATTCCAATTAGAAGATAAGGCTCAACCTTTCACAAAGCTAATGCACAAAGGAACTACATTCACTCGAGATGAGCAATGTGAAGAAAATTTTGCACAAGTCAAGGAATATTTGATGAATCCTCCAATCCTAATGGCTCCAATCTATGGGAAACCTTTATTGTTATACATATCAGTGATAGATACATCATTGGGAGTATTTTTTTCATAAGAAGATGAGGCTAAGAAGGAGAGAAATATATACTACATCAGTAGAACTCTAGTCACATATGAGTTGAACTATTCCATTATTGAAAAAGCATGTCTAGCAATAGTATTTGCATCCCAAAAGCTTGGGGATTACATATTGGCACATAAGGTGAAGCTAGTGGATAAGATAGATCCACTTAGAAATCTATTAAGTAAAGCAACATTGACAAGGAGACTAGAGAAGTGGGTTTTGGAACTCAGTGAATTTGATATTGAATATGTTGATAGAAAATCCATTAAAGGAAAAGTGATAGTTGATCAACTTGCTGAAACACATTAACAGATGATGTTCCATTACATATAGAATTCCATGATGAAGCCATTATGAACTTAACAAAACACTCATGGAAAATGTATTTTGATGGCAATAGGCAAGGATCGAGAGTTGGATGTTTATTCATTACACCATAAGGATATAAAATTCCAAAAGCATATAAGATGATACTTCCATGTACAAACAACATAGCAGAATATGGAGCTCTAGTAAATGGACTGAAGCTTGCAATAGAATGGAAAATCATTGAATTACACATATATGGAGATTCACAACTCATTATCAATCAAGTGAATGGTGACTATTAGACAAAAGATGATAAGATAATGCCTTATAAAAGAATGGTGGATGAATTGAAGAAATAATTTATCTTCATCACATTTGAGCGAATTCCAAGTTTAGAAAATAGAGTAGCAGATGCGATGGCTACTTTAGCATCAATGTTACAACATGAAGAACATCAATTTCACTGACTTCTTGGTGGAATAAATCCCCTTCCTAGCTTATGACTCACCTAAATCCTAGATTGTATGTGTCATTGAAACTCAAGTTTTATCCAGATATGCCCATATCTACTCTTACCTAGAAGACCAAATAATCCCTACAAACTATTCTAGAAATGAAAAGAGATGCCTTATAAGAGCAGTGTCACATTATATAATCATCTCTAATGACTTGTATAGACATAATCTAGATGGTACGCTGCTTAGGTGTTTAGAAAATGAAGAGTCAAATCATGCATTAAAGGAAGTTCATGAAGGTGTGTGTGGATCACACTCGAATGGATTTTCATTATCCAAGAAACTCTCAAGGGTAGGATACTACTAGCCCACAATGCAAAAATATGCAATTGAATATTCTAAAACATGCAAAAAATGCCAAGTTCATGAAAATCTGATACATGCTCCAACTAGGGAGCTAATTCCTTTTATAACACATTGGCCATTCTAGCAATGGGCCTTTGATCTAGTTGGACAAATCTACCCAAATTCATCAAATGGACATAAATACATCATTACTGCTACTGAGTATTTTAAAAATTGGGTGGAAGTTGTACCACTATCCAATGCAACATGAAAACAAATCTCAATGTTCATCTTGAACTACATCATCTGTAGATATGGAATACCCTCATCAATCATGACTAATAATGGGGGTCAATTTTAAAAAAAAGACATGAATGACTTGTGTCTACAATTCAAAATCACTCTGCACTATTCCTCCATCTATTACCCTCAAGGTAACAGATAGGCTGAGGCATCAAATAAAACCATATTTAAAATCTTGCATCAGACAGTAAGTAAATCAGGACGGGATTGGCATTTCAAAATAAATCCAGTATTGTAGGTGTATTGCACCATCATTAGAACACCAACTAGCACAACTCCCTTTTCTCTAGTCTATGGATCAAAGGCGGTACTACCAATCAAAGTAGAGATTCCATCATTGAGGGTATCATTGAAATATCTAGTCACTAATGAGGACTATAGAATCTCTAGGCTGCAAGAACTAGAATTTCTAAATGAGTGTCGGCAACAGGCGTTTGATAATCTCAAAGTCTATCAAAAGAGAATGTCAAGAGGAAACAACAAGAAAGTGAAACCAATAATTTTTCAAGTAGGAGATCTAGTTCTAAGAGAAAATCCAAAAAATCAACAAAATTGAGAGCAAAAGGGAAAATTTGAACCCAACTAGCTAGGTCCCTTTGTCATCACAGCATCATTTGGATCAGGACTAGCCTATCATTTGGCTACACCTGAGGTAGATTTTTTACTAGATCCAATCAATACTTTGCACCTGAAAAGGTTTTATGTCTGACATTCTTGAGGTAGCACATGTACACTAGTGAAAAGCGTTCCTGAAAAAAGTAAAAAAAAAGCAAAAAGAGTTCTTGAGAAAAGAAAAAACAACAAATATTGATCCTGAAAAAAATAAAAAACAATGGAAAAAGTGCTGAAAAAATGACCATATTGGTGAAAACCTAGTAAACAAGTGCATTGGTGAGTCCAAAAAAAATAGAAAAGAGAAAAAGTACAAAAAAATCAAAAAATTGAAAAAGTGTCTTGGTGAAAACCTGGTAAACAAGCGCCATGATAGCAAAAATAGAAAAGTTTGGCCAAGTGGTGAAAACTTGGAAAAGAGGCGCTACTTTTAATCAACTCTCTATCTATCAAGACAATGCGGCTTGAATGCTTGACCAATGTAAATTTCAATTTGTACATATCTTTCAGTCACTTTTGTGACAAGCCAAATCCTAAAGCATACTATCAGAAAATCATATCTTCCTAAGGATGGAATCTATCTATATCAAGGTCCTAGGTAAATCATTTTCCTAGGGGGAAATGATCAAAGTCATGCATGTCGCAAAGTCACTTAGTCGCTATTAGGACTTTATGTTAGGGTGTCATTTATCCCTAGTCCACAATAGACGTTAAACTACAAAAACAAAGGTATTTCTTAATACCACCAACAAATAGTATTTCTTAATACTTGGAGCTAAAAAGTATTCATAAACACTATGTCATGACGATAAGGGTGTTTTTAAACACTAAACAAGTGAGGCACTTATTGATTAAAAGAAAATTCTATGATTGATAAATAACTTCTATGTATGTTTGCAAATTAACCAAATGTGTTTCTAAACACTATAATCACAACTATCTATTCTTGAATCAAATACACTAGTCTTAATTAGATAAACTAAATAAAGCAATAACGAATTTTTCTTTATGACTTATTATCAATTTGTGATTGTTATGTTTCCTTGAGTAACTCGATGATGTCTAAAATAGACTCGAGAAGAAAGGACTAGGGGCATAACATTTTATTTGTCTTCTATTTGTGGTAATAAATCTGATGATCTAAGGTGATTAAGGGAATGGGTGTCTATGATAAGTGTCTCCATCACGATTGGAATTCCATGAATACCTCGACCTATTTCCTATAAAATATTTAGTGAGGTCATATTTATTTCCTTGCCTTCTCTAAACTAAAATGAAAATTACTTCCTAGTAAGGTGCATAACAAATCAAGATAATAGCCAAGGATATGAATATAAAATAAAAGGTCATTGCGGGTATTCATAAATGCACAAGAATAGAAAAAAAGTTTATATCAATAGGAAGTAACTGACAAGACATTCTAGCCTATATGCTTTAATGTTTAGGTTAACTTTCAACATGATGAATGAAAGGGAAGTATTCATATTTTCATGATTACTAGATCTATCAGTAAAAATTGTACTAACTTATGAGGTCCCAACAACAAATGCTCTATGATGATAACAAACTCACTTTGAATAAACAGTGATTGTCCTAGGTGACTTAGTCTAGGTGCATTTCATTGTTAAATTCATTTAGATTCATGTTAGTTGCATTGAAACTCATTTTAAATTACATTTCATTTTAATATAGTTTCATTCATTTTAGGTTGCATCAGCATGAATGTGTGAATCTAATTAACTAGCATCAATATCACTGAAAATTCTAAAAACATAAACATTTACCAAGTTTGACTAAGTACATCATATGATCATCATAAAAACTTAAAGGAAATGACTGAGTATTTATCATTGATATCCATTCACCTACATAATCATATCAGTACCATACATACACCTGCTTAGTGCATCCATGATCATCCATACATAAATAAAAGTGAGATGTCCATACATTACATTGCATTACATCTCATACATAAATGTGCATGCATAAAGTAAAAGAACATTGTCATAAAGCATCACATGATTCTGCATTCATACATCCATAAATCATTAAAAACACAAAAATATATGCATATATCAGTGAAATAATATAATGATGTCAACATATCATCATCTATCTAATCTAATCATCATGACCAAGTATTCACATAACACTGATGGGATCAATATCCAAAACATGAGCAAAATATCACAAATCATAACACATGTGCAGAAGTCAGAGAACATCACATATAAGTAACAGAAGTCAGATGGTGCATCAACATTGTATCAATGAATCATCAGTATCAGAAAAATGTCAAAGTATCACAATTACAATCAAAGCACATTATAAATAGTATCAGAGCATTAGTGAGCTAAATTAATAGTGTGTCAATAAAAGAGTTCAATGTACATAGATCAAAAATGGTACAAGATGAAATATATATCAATGAGGTACAAATGTTTGTGAGATACAAAAACATGAAATATACAAAGGATCATATCTAACTAGCTCCCTCATCCTCTCAAGGAGGGTTGGGAGGAGTAGCATCTACTCTGCCTGGAATGGGTGGAGGCATAGCACCCTCAGACTGCTTAGCAATAGTGGAATACAAAAGAGCTCTCTATGTAGTAGGTACAATGGCATAATACAATGCAAAATAATAGGGGACCCTATGTCCCTAATGGGTGGCTATATGGGCAAACATGTCCCTCTCTTCTCTAAGAATGGCCAGCTACTAATCCATGTCACCTCTAATATCAACCAGCTGCGAGTCCCCCTCTGCCAAATGGGCTCCCACTGAGCAACCTCAAGGTACAAGGTTGCTATGTCCTACTCACATCACGATAATGGATCTCCATCACCACCTACAGGAAGACCCTTAGGAGGTTGTTGATTAGCTCCACCTCCACCACTACCCCCTACTACTCTCTATTACTGAGTGTGTTGATCCCTATGTAAGAAAGGACTTGTATCTCTCTAAGGGGCATGTATCCTACCTCTCATCTAGAAACTATGCTAGCCTACATCATTTCCAGGTGCCCATCATCTCCCTCCATCTCCACCTCCTCCATCACCACCTCCTCTGTAACCACCTCCTTCATCTCTGCCACCACCTCCTCCTCGGGCACCATCTCTATCTTGGCCTCTAACTCTACCCCTATCTATGTCTCGGCTAGCATGACCTCAATTAGTACCCTCATCAACAAGATCATAGTTTAAGGCATCCTCAAGGTGAGGATAAATCTCATCAAGGGATGTAAAATATGGAAAGGGATGCTACAAATAATGGTAATGGAACCCATCTATGATACCACCATCAATCACCTCCGGTAGATAATCCCAAGGTATTGGAACCATCTGATAAATCTCATGCAAAGTTGTCTCATAGATGAGCCGGGATACCCACTGTGCCTCCTCATCCCTGATATGGGTGTATACAGTTGTCTCTTGGGGCATACCCTGAACCTAACCATACTGTCGCATCACTTATGTAACCAGAAATCTCTCAACTATATATCTGGTCCACCCAATGAGCTACCACGACTGGAAGAAAAAGGGCATCTATTGAGCATCCGACCTCCACTCCTCACAGTCTAAGTAGGGCTACCATACAACATGTGTAACATCATCGAGCACCTGACACCAATAGTCTAGCTTGCCTAGGTGAGGCTATGGAAGCATACTTGAATACATATAAATGTAAGGGAGCTCTTGATCCCTCTGTCTCTCCACTATAGGTCATGTAATTGGGATGTGCTCCTAGGTCCAGATCTACAAAACTAAGATACCAATAGTCATGGTCTGTGAGTGCTAGTATATAATCTCATGGACCTCTCTATACATATGGGCTAAGATACAGCTACCCCAAGCAAATTGGTGAGGTGACTGGATCATCTCCTCAATGACTCTGGACCAACCACACATGAAACTATGTTGACCATGATTGGGCATCATGAGACCACCAATCAAACCTACAAGATATACTGATAGCCACTCATAGTTAGCCACCATGTAATCCCATGAGAGGTATTGTTGCACAATAGTATAATCCTGGAACAAGCGTCATGCATCTTCCATTGCCACAGTGGCTCCGGCCTCGTACTCTACTCGTGAGCCCATTATTGGAACATGCAAAATCCTCCATATATCCCTTGGAGTAATGGTCATCTCACCAGTAGGTAGGTGAAAGGTGTTGTTCTTTGAATGCCATCTCTCGAAAAGCACAGTCAACAACCCTTGATTCGCCCAAATATTGGGAAAGTCTGTAAATACTCCATAGTCCACATCGAGCAATCACTTGCATCTCGGTAGGAGTGAGATGCTCACGAAGATCTAACACCTACGTCAGTCTCAGGGAATGGAAAGACATGACACTGAACTAGGACTACACACAAGAAAAAGGGGCACTATGTCAGCATTAGATATAAAAAATTGAAGTAAAATTGCCTAAAAGGATCAAGCAGACAAACAAAGCTGACTCAAAATTAATAAAAAACCAAATGTGACCCTAGATCTCGGATGCGATTCAAGATGCCCGGGATGCAATGCCCTAAATAAAAATGACACTTCGCATACGAGATATGATACAGGATACATAGGATGCGATCCTTAAACCATGTGCGACTCTATTTTGACTAGATGCGACAATCTGTTGACTGGCTTTAAATTTGGACTACAAAAATCACCAAATGCGACCCGATAGGGTGCGATCTGGGAAATTAGGGATGCGATCCAGAATTTGGTAAAAAGAAGGATGTGACAAAGGATAGACCAGGTGTGATCCTCTGTATGGGATGTGATCCTAAACTAATTTGGACATAAAAAGCATGAAATAAGACAAAATTAGAAATTTCAACTTTGAATGGAGGTGTTATCGACTACTCATAGGTGTCGCGTAGTGTGATGGTTGGTCATGATGTCGCACTAGCTCAAATTGATGTCACTAAGCAGGGAACACCATTTTTTCAGTCAGAGCTGAGAAATTACTATAGATAAAGTAAAAATGAATAGTAAAATGACCCTTTTGGACCTATTTAAGCCTCCCAGGGATCGCGATGACCTAGGAAAGTTTCATGGTAGGATGTCACAGAGGCTTCATATCAGGACCAAAATTGAAATAGATGATCTATATCACTTAAATGTAGTAAAAATGAAGTTACAGATAAAATCCAACCTTAGAGATGCAGAAGTTAACTATAGTCAAATTACAGTCAAATAGGGGCAAAAATGAGTAGAGATGACACCGCGAACATGGAAAATAAGTTCACTGACGATTATCAGTCAGATGCCCAAACAAAAAAAGTCAAAGTTCAATCAAATGCAAGTTAAAAAAGCTACATAAAGCGTAATTAATGCATAAAAATCTCATCAAAAGCTCTGAAAAGTGAATATCTCATTCACGCGTTTGAATAGTGGTAAAATGGAAGCTTAGAAATGTACCTAACATTCAACAATTATTCATTTGAATTGAAATTGGAATTGGAATAGCATAAGTAAATCTGGAAATACTTGAAAATTAATTAGGTCAAGATACATACCTCATAATGAAATTGATTTAGAAATACCTATTTTCTAAAGTCTGTGTCAAGTTTCGGAAGATTCTGCAACCAGATCTGTGATCAAAAAGCCGAGAGGGAGAAAACCTAGAAAAATTTCATCTTTTCGGTAGCAGGTCAACTTTGACCCTCATAAAAGGTCAAAGAATACATTTTTATTCTGAAGGTCAATTCTGATTTTGTTCACAGATCTCAAAAGTTTGGCTAAAAGGGTACTCAAATCTGTCCTCTAATTCCCAAAATAGCGACTGCAGATATCTTAAAAAGGGGGTTTTGGGGGTGGCTATATAGGGTTTTGCCTTAGTCAAACCCCCATTTTGGTGATCTCCACCTCCATGAATAGCCAATTGAAATAGAATTTATGTGTGTATGTATTGAAAGTGTAATGCCAAGATCTAATCCTCTAGATCAAAACCCTAGGATGAAAGTGTATGAAATAACAATGCATAGATTTGAATGAGATAGAAAAGCATACGAAGCCCCCAAGGCTAAAGTACTTCTACCAAACTCACAATCCATAATTGTTACTCCATGATTGATTCTTTGAATGCTTGAAATTTGATAATGTTGGATCAAGGAGGAAAGGATCTCTCTTGCTCCAAATATGTGTTCACAAAGATGTTTGATGTCAACAATGGCTTGATCTTCTATATCATCCTCTTGCTATCTTGCATCTTCACCATTCCTTACTTGCTTGAAATCTTATTGCTCATGAAACTGACTCCTTTAGAGCACTTGATCATGAGAATGCTTGGTTGTACTTGGTGAAAATGAATGCAAATGAGAGTCTTGATATAGAGGTTTCAAGGTGAGGCTCCTAGAGCAATGTGAGGACGCATAATTCAAATTTCACCTTGAATTAAGGTCCAATCACAATAACCAACTAAGGAGGGAAAATAATTAAATGAATTTTGAATTAAAACCTTTTTGCACTTGGATCTGAGAGCCCAACCTTGATTTCGGGGCCCATCGCGACCAAATTTTGAAAGAGGGGCACAAATTCTGAAGGGGGGAAGAAGCGAGGTTGTACCTAACCTAGTCAAGATCAAGATTGAACCTAACCTAGTCAAGATTTATTTTGAACCTAACCTAGTCAGGAACAATCTCGATTTTGACCCTGTGGGCCCAAATCCAGCCAGATCAGGACAGGAGGTCCCGAGGATGCCCAGAGACCTAGAAATGATAGCAGAAAAGGAAAGAATTCCATGGATAGGCACAAAATCCTATGATGACTATGATGAAGGCTAGGAGGACCTATTTCTAAGTCCTACCTTGAAAATAGAGCCATGGGAAAAGGGAAATTAAGGAGAATCCTCGGGATCCTAACCCTAATTTCACCTAGAATGAAGAAGATAAGTGCAAAATGCATCCTAAATGCAAGTCTATCATGATAAATGTACTAAAAGAGGGTGCTAAACCTATCAAAATGGAAGTTCTTCCATTTTAATATGATACATTTATCCCCCACTTTAGCTTAGATATGACACTACGTGAATATGCAAGCTAAAGTAAGAAAACATCATAGTAAAATAAAAAGGATATAGCCAAGTCCTCGATGTAAAGATCCTATAAAAAAATGTTAGAACCTGCAACACACAAGGTTAATGAAAATCCATAAATCACCTAAAGCTTACTATATGATAATTTGAGAAGCATATAGAGCCCCTTATGCCCCCCCTATTTCGGCTTTCTACTTTGGAAGGGTGAAACAGGGTCATAAGAAAAACTCTATATACTGGACATGAAAAATGTTGAAAAGTCCTTTTATAAACCAATTAGAAGGATCCCTAAACTTCCTAAAATAGTTCAAGAAGTTAGGTATTTGAATCATGATTCCAGTGCCACTGATGGTACTCAAAACAGAGTTACTAAACTCAAGTTATGATGAAAAGAGTGGATGTCTGTCTAAATGCATAAGAAGGGAAATTTGAGTTTTCCCTAAGGAAACTCTAATAAAACCCTAATTTGAACTTATAAATAGTGAAAATAGAGAGATACTTACTCATTCTTACCATTCTCAAATTCAAAATGAGGAAGTAAGATGCTGAGAAGAGAGGAACTTCAAGTGACACGCCTGGAGACTCTGAGACACAGCCTACCTACCGAATGGTCACTACCTGAGGTGAGTTTACTGTTATCCACCTTTGTACTTTCCAAATTCCTATTTTTTATAGGCAAGGTTGATTTTTCCCCTTTTAGGTCAACCCTAACCCATTTAGGTCGACATTGACCCATCTAGGTCGACTTTGACCCATGAAAGTCAACATTGACCAGAGGGTTTTTGTTAGTTTTTGAAATGAGGTCGACCTTGACCCAAAAAGGTTGACCCTAACCTAGTAAAGTCAAAATTGACCCAGTAAAGTCATCCTTGACCTAACTGAGGTTGACTTTGACCTAGTTGAGTTAGATTTGTAGATTTGATGATATGGATGACTCATATGATGTTTGTTTATGCTTGCAGGACCTAGTCTATTTTCGAGAGCATCCTTTTGGAGAATTACTAGTCAAGGTCAAGGAGAGATTGTCCAAGCTTGATGGTGAGGGGATGTAGTTACTGAGGGATGTGGGACTGTACTAGGTATCAATCCTTCCATAGATCAGACTACATCGAGCCATGCTATCAACTCTGATAGAGAGATGGGATGAGGATACATGCTCATTCCATCTTCCCTGTGGTGAGATTACAGTGACCTTAGAGGATGTCTACAGGATCATGCGGCTTCCGATCTGAGGGGAGACCTTTAGATCCAGAGTACAATATTCTTATGAGGAGATCCATGAAAACACTAAGTATTGTATAGGAGTGCTTCCATAGATGCAAACCCAATTAGATCAGATCCTACTATCTTCCGTATTGTCAGGCCATACACCTTTAGTGCGGAAGGTGATGCTGTGTATAGTAGCCTTGATTTTGTTACCCAACTCAAAGGGTACCAGATTTTTTTCACCTTTGACACATCTTATATGGAGGATGGAGAGAGATAAGACCATGTTCTCATGGGGTCACAACATGTTAGCTTAGCTATACCATGAGCTAGGTCAGCTAGTGAGATATCAGTGGGAGAGTCTGTCGACATGCACGTATCTGTAGATTTGGATATTTGAGTATTTCACATGTACACATCCATAGGGAGTCCCCATGATGGTAGATGCTAGCATAGTGAGAGCCTTTGAATATCCTTTGAGAGATGTTTGGTAGTTTGGGGATATGCTCTACTGGAGATTACATCTAGACTATATTGCCAGCACTGATGTGATATGGAGACCCTACTGCTAGATGAAAAAGTGGCCTGATACATGATTCTAAATGAGACATTCACAGTAGTGTAAGATACTAGAGGGTCATCAAAGTCATATAGTGATGCCCTACTATTATGATTGGGTGATGAGGCAATTCAGCCTGTTACAGGGAGTCCCTAAGGTAGTACATCACTATGTTCATCTAACGAGATACTATCAGAGAACCAGTGCCATACGCTGACCATCTATAGCAGACATAGAGGATAGCAATATAGAGGAGATAGAGGATTTAGAGTTACCATCAAATGTAGCCTATTTAGGCGTGAGCCAAGATTACATCAGGTACTAGAGTTTGGAGGGGATCCGTCCTATCTTTCCTGAGGATTATCCCACAGGTGATCTAGGCTTTATAGAGAGGGCACACCGGGATAGTAGAGCCACAGAGGAGGATGAGGACATCAAAGATGAGGAGGGGAACATCCTCAAGGGAGATCCCATGGAGGAGGAGGAGAGAGTAGATGAGAGAGTGAAGGAGAGAGCCGATGACATGCCCCCAGCTGGTGATACTGATACAGATATACCTATTACTCACGCATCACCGCTAAGATCATGAGGACCTCCATGGTCCCACATAGAGACACCACCACCGAGACCTAGATATAGCGAGCATGGAGAGAGTAGTCACTCCATGCCCCCACCATCTAGACATTTTAGTGACATCCAGGAGGGAGACCTAGGTATGAAATTTGATTGAATATGTGATTTGATTTGAGATAGATAGGATACTAGACTAATAAAAGATTTTCTTTCTACAACTAGCGTAGCGGAATGGAGGATATTTTTATCTGAGGTTCTCAAGGATACAATTATATCCTACCGACTACTAGCTGATGAGCGAGATTTTTCTATCGGTCACAGAGATCCCAGCAAGCATGCTGACATCTTTGTATGTATCCAGTGAGAACTGAGATTGTGCAGAGAAAGAGAGGAGATGTTGATGGCAGAGGTACAGGGTCTCCGAGGATGTGTATAGGGTATGATCATATCTCAAAGCCATGCATGGACACACAAATTTTCATCTTCTCAGCATAGAGCAAAGAGATCCAGGAGTCATCGGCTATCAGAGTGACATAGTGATAGACGTAGTGATAGATAGGGCCATTGGCCACTTGTATCAGCACCTTGAAAAACTCTTTTTGATGAATGAAAAACCTTTTCTACTGATTAGTTCTATTTTTTATTACTATGATTTAATCAATATAAAACTTAATAGAAAGAAAGGAAGAAAGAAAGTGCATAAACATATTCAATATGTAATTTTTACTAAAACTACATAACCTATAAAATGAATATTTATAAGGAATACATAAATGCACATGAAAGAAATGAAATTAAGGATAATAACGTTTAAGATGCATAATATTAATGGGTTCCTTAAAAGAAACACCATCCATATCAACAAGTTTATAAGCACCCGAACCAAAGTCTTCAATAACAACAAAAGGTCCAAGCCAATTAGGGCTAAATTTTCCTTTTTCGCCCGGTAAAGCATTCACATTTCATTGATTTTCATAAAGAATTAAATCACCAACAGCAAATGTTTGTTCAATTAACTTATGATTATATTGTTTCTGAAGAGATTTATGATAAGCTTTAATATGTTCTAATGCATGTACTTGTTGTTCATCCAAGTTTTCTAATTCTTGTAAGCGTTGTTCATGAAAAGTATCTTTATCAATTATCCCATGAAATGAAACACGTAAAGAAAGTATTTCCAGTTCCAAAGACATAATAGCATCAGTACCATAGACAAGGTTATAAGGGGAAGTACCCATGGTAGTACGAACACTAGTCCTATAGGCCCATAAAGCATAAGTTAGTTGAGTATGCCAATCTTTCGCATGCTTACTAACTGTCTTTCTCAAAATTTGTTCAATAATTTTATTTGATGCTTTAGCTTGTCCATTAGATTGTGGATAGTAAGGAGTTGAAAATCTATGTTGAATCCTATATTTCTCCAAGAATTTTGTGACTTCTTTGTTTTTAAAAGAGGTTCCATTATTCAAAATTATCATTGAAGGAATACCAAATCTTGTTATGATATTATTAAGGATGAAATCACATATAACATCTATTGTTGTTGAACAAAGTGGAATAGCTTCAACCCACTTTGTGAAATAATTTGTAGCAGTGAGAATGTAAGTATGTCCTTGAGAAGAGGCTGGTGAGATTTTTCCAATAAGATCAAAACCCCAAACACTAAAAGGCCATGGAGAAACTTGATTACGAAGCTCATGAGCAGGAGCATGAATCAAATTACTATGTTGTTGACATTGAGGACATTTCTTAACAAACATAAAAGAATCTTGTTCCATTGTTTGCCAATAATATCCCATTTGAAGCAATTTATTAACTAGGGATTTTCCACCAAAATGTCCCCCACAAGAACCAGAATGATCTTCTGCTAAAGCTACAGGAATTTCAGTTTTATTGAGACATCTTAATAATAATCCTTCATCAAAGCATTTGTAAAGTGTATCTCCTAAAATAATGTAACGTGCTACAAGTTTCCTAATACGATTATGCATGTTCCTTGTTGCTGATTTAGGAAAAGTACCATCCTTCAAAAAATGAAAAATATGTGAATACCATTCATCTGAATGCAAATTAAAATAGTCAGAGGTATTCTTGTCAAAAATTGTAGGGCATTTAAGAGTTTGTATAGTAAATTGAAAGTTTTCAGCATTGTTCTCAAGACAAACCAAAGAAGTTGCACTTGCCATGGCATCTGCATGTCGATTATCCTTCCTAGGTAAAGTCTAAATTGTATAAGAGGAGAATTGTGAAAACACATCAAGAGCTAAATCTCTATATTGTGTCATTTTAGCATTTTTAGTCTGATATCCTCCTTTAATCTATTCAACTATCAGTTGTGAATCTCCATATATGTGTAAATGTTTGATATTGAGGGATGAAGCTACTTGTAGTCCAGCTATAAGAGCTTCATACTCCACAATGTTATTAGTACAAGGAAAGGTTAATTTATATGATAAAGAGATGGGTTTTTTCGTAGGCAGAATCAAGATAATACCCACACCAGAACCTGTCTTACACTTAGACCCATCAAAATATAACTCCCAAATATCATCCTATTGAATACCTAGGATATTATCATCAGGAAATTCTATTGAAGTAGAACTTTCATCTAAGTGAGGACAAGGAGCTTCGGCTAGATAATCTATCAATGCTTGTCCCTTAATAGACTTTTGAGATATAAAATTAAGATCAAATTCTGTAAGCAACATCACCCATTTTGCCAACTGACCTGAGAGATTAGTTTGCGAGAAAATATGTTTCAGAGGATCAAATTTAACAATCACATTAACTTCAGTATTTATGAGATAATGCCTAACTTTCTGACATGCATAAACTACAGCTAGACATTTTCTTTCTAAATCTATATATCTTGTTTCGTAATCAAGTAAAGTCTGACTAATGTAATACACAGGTCTTTCTTTACCATTATCATCAATTTGAGCTAACAATGCACTTACGGCCCGTGAAGTCACTGAAGTGTATAAATGAAATGGTTTATCAAAATTAGCAGGTTGTAAGATAGGAGGATTCGCAAGATACTCCTTAAATTGCTCAAAAGTTTGTTTACACTCATCATTCCAAGAGAAAGTGGTATCCTTTCTAAGGAAGTAAAAGGGATAGTTCAGTCCACCAAATTAGAAATAAAGCGATGAATAGCTTGTATTTGTCCTTGTAAAATTCATAATTGAGAAATATTCTTAGGAGGAGGCATATTAACAATAGCTTCAATCTTTTCAGTATCTACTTCGATGCCTCGCTTAGAGATTATAAATCCTAATAATTTACCGGAATCAACTCCAAAGACACATTTCTTAGGATTAAATCTCATGTTATAACTTCTAATTCTTTCAAATATTTTTCGTAAAATAGTAACGTGGTCTTCTCTTTGTATAGATTTTTCCAAGATATCATCCACATAATCTTCAGGAATCTTATGAATGTAATCATGAAAAATCAGGGTCATAGCCCACTAATAAGTTGCTCCTACATTTTTTAATCCAAAAGGCATCATGACCCAACAAAAGGTTCCCCGAGGTGTTATAAATGCATTTTTAAATTGATCTTCAAGAGGGATAAATATTTGATTATATCCCGAAAAACCATCCATAAAAGATAACAAGGCATGGCCCATTGTTGAATCCACAATCATATCGATGTTAGGTAATGGGAAATCATCTTTCAAGGATGCCTTATTTAAATTTCTAAAATCAGTACACATTCTTATCTTATTTTCTCCTTTTGACATAGGCACAATATTTGACATCCAATCTGAGTAATCAATAGAACGGATAAATCCATAATCCAATAATTTTTCAATTTCACCTTTGACTAATAAAGCAATTCATGGATTCATCTTTCGAATTTTCTATTTCACAGGCTTCATATTCGACTTTAAAACAATGTTATGAGTAACAATCTTAGAATCTATACCCGGCATATCTGAGTATGTCCAAGAAAAAATATCCTTAAATTCAAGCAAAAGGGAAATCAACTGATCATGTTCATCCTGATTCAAACATTTCCCAATTTCTATCATCCTTTCAGAGTCATTTTCATCCACTTGAATATCAATAGTTTTAGTAATTAACAAATCACTTCGTACCGGAGGATCCATTGTTAAAGGGAGAATATCTTGTTCTTCATATTCTCCAAAATAAGAATCAATTTTCAAACAATAAGGCTTTCCTTGTTTGTGATGAAACTTAGGTAAATCCTCATAAACCCCTAAAAATTCCATTAAGGCTTCATCTTTAGGAAAAATATCTAAAGAGGATTGTTGATTAAGATCAATAAGCAATGGGTTAACCAACTTCAATTGTCCACTGCAAATATGATTAACATTAAGAGGAAAAGCAGATGGTTGTCTATAAGGATTGAATCCTAATCCATATGTATGATCATAAACTTCATTATCCAAAGGTACTTGTATACCTTGCTCATATTTACCACATCCTTTCCCATTAAATCCTGATTTCTTAAGCAAATGATAACCAGGACCATATCGATCAATCATGTCAGAAGGAGTCCAGGGACTGGCATATGTCACAATATCATAAAAATTAGGCTTTATAGTTTCAATCATTTCATTAATCAAAGCGGCAACAAAATTACTTTTTAATTCTTCAGAAAGCGGTGAAGAAATAAAAACCTTTTTCTCAAATTCACTTTGTTGCTTCATGAATTCCAAATCAAAGACTTTGTATTCTCCGATAAACATGTGATTAAAATCCATTGTCCCCCAATCATCCTCAGTCAAAGAAGAATTATATGGAACTTCTTGTTGTTGAATCTCAAGTTGTTTTATCTCAGATTTTTGTATCTCTGATTGTTTTTCAATCTCTTTACTAGGTTGAATAGGTTTAGAGTTTTTGGCATATTCAGCATTTAAACAAGGATTTGGGGCATCATCTGCATGTAATGTATACATTAAGTTATTATAGATGAACCTAACCTTGAGATGAAGAGTAAAAGGAATTGCATGCATAGTATGTAACCATGGTCTTCCTAAAAGAAGATTATAATTGAGAGGTCTTGGCATAACATGAATAGGAGTATTTAGAATAACTGGACCAACTTTAACAGGTAAGGTAATAATGCCCAAAGTTCTTTTCGCAATATTGTCAAATCCACGTATAGGAACATTATCAAGTTGAATAGTAGAGAGATCAGCCTTAATTGCCTTGAGCATATCCATGCTACAAACATTAAGTCCAGATCCATTATCAATTAAGGTTCTTCGAATGATACTCTGATTAATAGAGACAACCACCATAAGAGAATCATATTGATTCTGCACCTCTAGGGAAGGTAAGTCATTATCAGAAAACACAATGGGTCGAGGTACAGAAGGCATAGTATGCATACAATCCAAAATAGAATGAATGTTCTCTTGATTAGGAGATGAAGCAGGAAGAGTAGATAAAGCTTTTCGCAATGCCTCATGATATGTCGGGGAGGTTTTAAGTAATTTCCATAAAGATATCTTAGTAGGAGTAGTGCGTAATTTATCAACTAAGTTGTACTCCTTAAAGGTAGATGGATACCTAGGTGCTTGAGGAAGCATAGGTTGAGAAGGAGGTAAAGAAACCGAAACAGTAGGTTGCGGATTATTCCATGTGTGATAAGCATGTGAAATAGAATCAGTGTTATCAAAGAAATCCAAAGGATTTCTAGGTTTACCCTTAATTGTTATACGAGGACATCCTTTTACCGTCATCAAAGGTGTAGGATATATCATTTTAGGTTTATCAATGTTGCAAATAGTGGGACATGAAGGTCACCATGCACACACCCTATGATAAAGGTCAATTGCAGAGGTTGTGGAGGAGAGTGAAATAGGAATAGGATCCATGGAGATCATATTTGAACCATTTTCATCCTCAGTACCATGTACCTCATTAGGGAATCTATCCTCTTGTACAATAAAAGCCTCATCAAAGTACTCAAAACAAGAATCATACATGTTGAATACAAAGAAAGAACTAAAAGCATGTAAATATAAGTATTTTTGTATTTTTAAAGGAATTTTGCAATGTTTTTGTATTTTGAGATATAAATGCAAGAAAATGCAAGAAATCTAATCTTATAAGCATACAAGATTTAAATCTAACACCATAAAAGAAAGATTGTCGTAAACAGGTTCACCAAAATGAATGGTGGAAAAATGGAAGCTTAGAAATGTACCTAACATTCAACACTTATTCATTTGAATTGAAATTGGAATTGGAATAGCATAAGTAAATCTGGAAATACTTGAAATTAATTAGGTCAAGATACATACCTCATCATGAAATTGATTTAGAAATACCTATTTTTTGAAGTCTATGTGTAGTTTTGGAAGATTCTGCAACCAGATCTATGATCAGAAAGCCGAGATGAAGAAAACCTAGAAAAATTTCATCTTTCTGGTAGCAGGTTGACTTTGACCCTCATAAAAGGTCAAAGACTACATTTTTAATCTAAAGGTCAAGTCTGATTTTGTTTGCAGATCTTAGAAGTTCGGCGAAAAGGGTACTCAACTCTGTCCTCTGATTCCCGAAATAGTGACTGCAAATATCTGAAAAAGGGGGGTTTTGGGGTGGCTATATAGGGTTTTGCCTTAGTCAAAACCCCCTTTTGGTGATCTCCACCTCCACGAATAGCCAATTGAAATAGAATGTGTGTGTGTGTGTATTGAAAGTGTAATGCGAAGATCTAATCCTCTAGATCAAAACCCTAGCATGAATGTGTATGAAACAGCAATGCATAGATTTGAATGAGATAGAAAAGCATACGAAGCCCCCAAGGCTAAAGTACTTCTACCAAACTCACAATCCATAATTGTTACTCCATGATTGATTCTTTGAATGCTTGAAAGTTGATAATGGTGGATCAAGGAGGAAAGGATCTCTCTTGCTCCAAATATGTGTTCACAAAGATGCTTGATGTCAACAATGGCTTGATCTTCTATATCATTCTTTTGCTATCTTGCATCTTCACCATTCCTTCCTTGCTTGAAATCTTCTTGCTCATGAAATTGACTCCTTTAGAGCACTTGATCATGAGAATGTTTGGTTGTACTTGGTGAAAATGAATGCAAATGAGAGTCTTGATATAGAGGTTTCAAGGTGAGGCTCCTAGAGCAATGTGAGGACCCATAATTTAAATTTCACCTTGAATTAAGGTCCAATCACAATAAACAACTAAGGAGGGAAAATAATTAAATGAATTTTGAATTAAAACCTTTTCGCACTCGGATCTGAGAGCCCAACCTTGATTTCGGGGCCCATCGGGACCAAATTTTGAAAGAGGAGCACAAATTTTAGAGGGGGGTAGAATCGAGGTTGTACCTAACCTAGTCAAGATCGAGCTTGAACCTAACCTAGTCAAGATCAAGTTAGAACCTGACCTAGTCAGGAACAATCTTGATTTTGACCCTGTGGGCCTAGATCCAGCCAGATTAGGACAGGAGGTCCTGAGGATGCCCGGAGACCTAGAAATGATAGCAGAAAAGGATAGAATGCCAGGGATAGGCACAAAATCCTATGATGACTATGATGAAGACCAAGAGGACCTATTTCTAAGTCTTACCTAGAAAATAGAGCCATGGTAAAAGGGAAATTAAGGAGAATCCTCGGGATCCTAACCCTAATCTCACCTAGAATGAAGAAGATAAGTGCAAAATGCATCCTAAATGCAAGTCTATCATGATAAATGTACTAAAAGAGGGTGCTAAACCTATCAAAATGGAAGTGCTTCCATTTTAAGATGATGTAGTGTTGAATTTGAAAACTGGGATATTGGTCAAACATCAGTAAAAGTTGCTCAATCCTCAAATTTCCTCAGTCAAACTTGGTCAAATAGTGTTTCTTTGACACTAAAATTGATTCTAATTGAATTCTAACACATTCTAAATGATTTGTACTTGATCCAGATCCATTTCAATCAATCACATATCTCATAAATGCTTGAAAACAATGATTTTATCAAGATTTTATTCTGATTTCGGTCTTGATGGGGCATAATCATACCAAAACATAACAAATTCAATCAAATCTTCAAATACCAGGGGCGTGACAGTTACCTTTGATCAAGTTGATGTTGTTAATCTTTCTAACATTGATCAATTTCATCACTTCAAATTAAATTGGTTATTTGTCATCATATTCAGTTACTACAAATCAAATCTTTTATCGATTTTCATTCAATCAAGCTCAGAATCGATATGGTCAATTCTCATTCAATCAAGTTCAGAATTGATGACTTTCAAATCATGTAGGATTTTGTTCAATCAACTTCAGAATTCTCAAATCTAGATTAGTTTTCTTTACTGCTCTCTATATCTTTCCGAGTGGATTCACTGCTCTCTAAATCTCCTTAAAATTAGAGTGGTCCTCACTGCTCTCTAAATCACTTGAGTTTAGAGTGGTCCTCACTGCTCTCTAAATCACTTAAGTTCAAAGTGGTTCTCGCTACTCTCTAAATCTCCTAAAATCTATCAGTTCTACTAAATCATGCACTAAATCAGATTTTCTTTGAATCCATGTGATGTTCGTAAAGCAATTCAAAGAGGGGCAAATGTAACCACCTAAAATTGGGCTAATAGAACCTAAGGCCATATTTGCCCTAATTCAGGATAAACTCCTAATTGTGTTAATTAAATTCCTGATTATTAACATAATTCATCAAATTTTGGATAAAATCAATAAAACTTCATGAATCAAGCAATTAATCATCAATAATTGAGTAAAAATCACATTAATTACTTTTAGGCCTAATAAATTGAATCATTCCCATTAAATGCATGACTAGAGTAATTAATTTAAAAAAATGAATAAAAGGCTAAAAAATGACATATCACCTCTCAAGGGGACAACAAAGATACTTTTAACCAATGAGAGCTCATCACATGGATCAAGTTTGGAGGCATCTCAACCATTCCTCATGGATGCATCTCAACCATCCAAATTTTTAAATTTCTATAAAAGATGAATTTTCAAACTTCAAAAGATATAGTTAATTGAATTTACACTTATATGATGCTCATTTCATTTTCATAGCTAATTAGAGAACACTTCAATTTACATGCTTAATAGTGAATTAATTAATGGCTTCCATGAATGAATCTAGTTTCTTAGTTGTATTTGATTTGAATCTCTCATTCTAACATGCATTGTCACTGTTTAGAGTCTAAATCTAAGAGTAAATTTAGATTTCTACATACTTGCATTAGTTAGAGAGCAATAGGATGATTTTTCTTACTTTAATGGCCTTCAATTTCTTTCAATTTGATTTAAACTAACATGAAGTGTTGTATTGCAGATTAACACTGACCACAAAATACACAAACATATATATAAATAAGTATATATATACACAAAATTATGTATATATGTATATATACTTATGGACATATACACATTGTGTCATCTTCTTGTTTTCTCTCCCTTCAAACTTCAAACCTAAAAAAAATGGAGAATGAATCCAAAAAAATCTACCCTAGGGTTTAGGGAAAGAATGGGAGAGAAAGAGAGAGGGAATGGGGAAAAAACAACTTCTTTTTGGAAGTTGTATTTTTCACCCTAACCCTAAATCCGAATTAGGGTTAGGGTGGAAGTCAACATTCAATTTAAATTTTATTTTTCTCCCTCTCTCTTATTTTATCAATATTTTATTTCTATTTAGAAGTTGAATTAGGGAAATGTTTTTATATGAGGTATGTGTTACTTTTAATTAACTAATTTCATAAATATATTGTTGATAATTGATTAATTAATCGAAAATCAATATTTCTAGTAAGATAAATTATTGTGGAATTGTATTAAGATAACTTTTAAAAGAAAGATAATTGTTAACTAGCAAAGGTTAAATATTGATAATATTATTTTCAGACCAAATGGACTTAAGCGGGGATTAAAGTGCGACTAAGCGAGAACTTATGTTAAGAGATATTCCTCATTTAAAGGGTAAATTATTTATTTTAACCTAATCATGGAATTTTGTTGAAGAGATTATATTTGAAAATTGTTATAGGATTAGCATTATTTAATAAATGCATTTAATTATTTACTAAACAATAGGTTATTATTTAAAGTTAAATAATTGGATAACTTATTTTGGATATGTACTATAGTCCAAGAAGGGGACTTTTTATTTACTGAGCCTATAGTGTTGACTAGGAAAATAATGAAACAAATATAAGTAATTAAAGGTGGGATTATACCTTTAATTAATTTTATAACCTAACCTTATTTTTAGTCTTGAAATCTAAATCTTGTGATCTCCTGAAAGAGGGACATTGGCAAGTTCTATAATTGGATAACTAAACAATAGGTTATTATTTAAAGTTAAATAATTGGATAACTTATTTTAGATATGTACTATAGTCCAAGAAGGGGACTTTTTATTTAATGAGCCTGTAATGTTGACTAGAAAAATAATGAAACAAATATAAGTAATTAAAGGTGGGATTATACCTTTAATTAATTTTATAACCTAACCTTTTTGTTAGTCTTGAAATCTAAATCTTGTGATATCCTGAAAGAGGGATGTTGGAAAGTTCGTGTCCACCTTGTCATGTTTTCCCCTCATCTGGATTAACCTTTAAAATAGTTATCTTGCAACCATTTAATGATTGGAAGATAATAACTTAATCTTGTAAACTGTAATTTAATATTTAAAAAAAAATTGTTGGTGTTTTTTACCCATAGAATTTGGGCATGACATCTAGTTAAATTATAGCGTCTAACAAGTCATTAGAAAAAATTGGTTTGAGTTCCTTGATAGTATGTAGGCTAACTACCTACTTGTTGCAGTAATTTTTTGAAATTTTTAATTAAAAATTTTAGATCTTTCCTTCCTATCCATGGCTAGAGAATCCTATTCCATACCATTGGCACATTATGTGATATTGAAAACTAGAAACATATCTTAATCTAGGGGAAGTATAATACAAATTTCATATCATATCTATATGCATTTGGTTTCATTTATCATGTGATGACACAAAATAGGGCCCACCATTAAACCCTCATTTAATGTAAATACAGAAAAGGAGATTTAACCTTTGAACCGACATATAAATACAAAGGTTTTGTGGGCTATGTATTATAATGATGGGTGATCATCTAGGTTGAGTTTTTTTTGTAGGTTATGTGAGTTTTGAATCTAGCTTGTAAGGAAATTTTTTGGGTATTATGTTTACTAATTTTTTGTGTGTTGAATTTTGTATGTATGTCTCCTATTGAGATACTATATATTTAAAGGATAGATAAGTTGTATCACAATGAGGAAGGAAAAGAATTGATACATATACAGTGGTAAAGTTCATTTGGTTTTTTCTTCAAATAGAGATAGATTCAGAAGTTCATTAGATTTGATAATTTTTTCATCTTGTGTTTTATTTTTTATAGGTATTTACTGGTGTGAACACCTCTAGCATGAACCACCTTTGAATACCTTAAAAGAGTAAAAAATTTTGTTGAGCTTTTAGTTGGTAATGATTTCACAAGAGAATGCCATCACAGTTTCTCATTCCACATGAACAAGGTAATGGTGGAAAGGAATGACAAACTATGATGGTACTACCCCTATGATTTGATGGTTGATAAAGTGTGGCAAGGAGGAACCATTTGATCTTTCATATGCTTATTTCAATCTCATGATTAAATTCTTTTATTTTCTCGACTGACATTGCTCATTATTGTTTTTTGTTATTTTCTTGTCTAGGAGACTGGTCATGGTATTCCTAATTTGTTCACTTATTCTAACCTTATATCATCCTATCCATATTATCATGAACCACTTATCATTTTTATAGCTCTACTACAACTCTTGTTGTCATTAGTCATATTCTTGTATGTACTTATTTTTAAGAAAGAATTGAAAATATTTTGAAAACATACTTTGGTAGACCAATTAATTATTATCCATAGAATTATAGTATGGTGTCCATGGTAAAACTAAATATGCTCATATTCTTGTATGTGCTTATTTTTAAGGCCAAAATAAATTATCTCCTATGAAAACATTCTATTTCCTAATATGGATGTGATTGTAGATTCTATCACAAGATAAAATATGTAATCATTTACGGATGGGTTTTTTTGGCTTGACTAAGATCCTTTTATTTCTACATATTTTACCTCTACTTATGGTAACATTTGCAATTTTATCTTATCTTTCATATTGATATTGATAGAGCTATTTTTGAAAGAGTCATGATGTTCTAATTAAATCAATTAGGAAAGGGCCCGAACCCAACAAAAAACAACATCAAGTCATAAGATAGTTCTAAATTAATTCATGAGAAGTGAATTCAACCAACAAAAAATAAACCATCAAAAAGACCAAAAACTAAAACTATTAGATTCCAGAAATGATGCATAGAAAACTAAACAAAAGGGAGATAAATCTCCTTCCACTCCTTGTTGAGTTTCTTCAAAGTATCCAGAAAGGAACTCTTTATGGGCTGACATGTAGCCATGCCAGGAGAAGGACCCTCATTTTTGGATAGATAATAACCAACTAAGTCTCCTTGTGCTTCCTCCATTTAGCCTTCATGTACTCCAGCTCCTCTTGTAGAGTGTTGAAGGAGGGGGTTATTTTATCCATCATATCCTTTTTAAATTGGACAACATCAACCAAATTTTTGTTAATCTTTCTTTGATTCACTTTAACATTTTCCAAATACCTAATCATCTCATGTTTGTCCTCATCTAAGGGAATGAGGGATTTTAGCTCTTGAATTTGGTCCCCCATGATGCCCCAATTTTCTAATTTTTTGTGCCATCTCATCTTCCACTTTCGACAGGCTTTTATCCAAACAAGTAATAGACCAATCCCTAGCTTTGGCTTTAGCCTCTACAATGGCCTCCAATCTATTGATTTTATTTCTTTTCATGTCTAGTTAGGAAATTAACCACTTAATAATAGCATTTTCATGGTTATAGAGAATGCACAACTTATCAACCTTGTTCACAATCAGAGAATAATCTAGAAGATCTTGAGTAGAAGTGTGGTTCCATGAGTGGGGTAGGGAAACATTGAGAGGGACTTCAGGGTTATCCTAATGCTTTTGGGGCTTTGCAATAGGTGGTGGGGGATTTGGGGCCTAGCTAAAAGTATTGATAGGTGAATTTCCAGGGGTCCAATCTGACATAGTGGGCCAAAAAAAATGAAATCCTAAGACACAAAATTATTATTATTAACAAGAGCTTTCACCTTAGCTTTACACAAAAGATCAACCCTAGTCAAGCTAGTAGGGGGAGAAGCCAAAGTAGATGGGGTGGTTTTAAGGCTTTTTGCATTGTTATTGAGATCCAAAATCAAAGGGGGGTTAATGATTCCAACCTCCTAAGATGGAATTTGTAAAGGTGGATAATTAGACCTTGGTGGAGAGGGGCTCCATACCATTTGAACTTTAAGATATATTGTGACAAAGATGATAAAATCCAAAATGGAAAGTTGATTTTTAAATTACTCCAAAAATTATTTAACATAGGAAGAAGGTGAGAGTGAAAGTACTAGAACCTAACTTAAAGTGTGAAAAAATTAATCAACACCAATACCACATCCTTCCATTCTTCTGGTAACACTTCCCCATTAAACCTATTTTGCAACTATGGGACATTTTCATTAGGGCCAAGAAAAATTTTGAGATCTTACTTATAGTTCCCATTAGAGTTTCTAGAGATGGCCTTTCCTTCCACGATTGGGCTAATAGCATCCATAATCAAATCAACTAAGACCAAAAAGGAAAAACTACCAATATTAATTTTCTCATTGTCTGAAGCCGCCAAAAATTTCTTAGAGAGCTTAGGGTCAAAACCTTTCATTTATTCAATATATTTGTCCACATTAATCCTTAAAGAATGGGCCAAAAGATATTATTGTCTTAAATTCATTACAATTATTTGAATCAGTCTAAATAAGATCACTTCCCATAGTTATATTGCATAGAAAATTCAAAGAGATGATTATAGGGGAATTCAAACAACTAACCATAACAATTAGAAAAACAAGAGAAATAATCTCAAAAGATCTCAAATCTCTTAGATATTAATTATATTTCATCATAATTAATACATTTTTGGTAAATTGAGACCTTTTCCAAGTGTGGCCATATCTTTCTCGATCTCCTCACGAGATTGCTAAGGTAATTATTAGAGCATGAACCAAATTATAAGGGTTTTTTTAAATCTTCCCACGGCAACAAGTCTATTTTTCACTCTGGATTACCTTTACAGTAGGTGTGTTGGAGTATAATGCCATCTAATGTGGTCATTTTGCCTATGCATCTCATGACTAAGTCCTTATTCTCCCATCCTAGGTTACATGCCCTCATAAGAATCATAATAACTTCTTGACTCCACAAATGGGTTAATAACTAGGTGGTCATACTTGACACAAGGATTGGACATCATATCTGAGCATCTATTTTCCTCATGGTGAAGGCTCATTTACTTGTCGATCTAAGGACATGAACTTGAAATGGGTCAGCACAGTATGTGCACTAAGTCCCCACTAAATCCATTCTAAATCTAAAGTTGTAGGAAATGAATGCTTGAAAATAAAAGAATTTAAATAATTTACAAAATGAAATTTTAAATCCAAACTCATGTAACTATCTATAAAAAAAGGCTAGGTATGAAAATAGGAGCTACTCTACCCTCTTTGGCTGTAGGAATAATCATAGGAAATTATTTCCAGTGGCTGCAGGAACAGATCAAAATCCAGAACTGTAACTTAATAATGTAAGAACTAATACTAAGCTAAATAAGGACTACTCACCAAGTGGGCCCCCTTGAGTGAGTCATTCTAGAACTCAATTACACACTATTGTTCTTCAAAAATTTATTTCTTTATTCATATTTCATAAAAAGACTGATGCATGGTGCATTCTTGGGTCCTCGGTGAATCTACAAGGTGGTGTGTTACTTGGCCGATGTTACATGGTTGCAACTTTAACCGGTGGTATCGATTATTGAAGGAAGCTCGGTCACTGAAGGAACTCGGTGAGGCTTCTGGTGCTCAGTGATGCTTTGTTGCTTGGTGTTGCTTGTCTTGGTTAGTTGTTTCACTGGTGCTTAGTTGTTTCTCTGGTGCTCGGTTGTTCTGGTTTACTGAATGGAGTTCTTGGTGGTTTGGTTGACCGAAGTGGTGCATTTATTATTGGTAGCTTTTGTTGCATTCTCCTATGTAGATCTTGAGGCTAACATGGAGAATTTAATAATTGTAAGGCTATTTGATAACTGACTTATATTAAATTTAATATTTGTTTGTAAGAGTTAATTGTGTCAGCCAACCGACCTGTGGCTGATGATTAGTATTTATTGGATGTTTGGGTAGATGTTTGGGGATTAGATTAGGGTTCTAACAGCAGATTTGGGGAATCAGATAAGTGAAGTTGTGGAAAATATCTTCGATCCTGCGAGATCTAATAGATCAGATTGATTTTTGATAGTTGTAATAGCAGATCTAGTGGTTTGCATGCTTGCAGCCAAGGAGATTGCTTGGTGGCTTGCAAGCACAAGTTCAGATCTACCTTAGGGTTTTCATTAATTACTAATTTGTCTCAAAACTAGACTAGCTGGTGTTGGATTGGATCTTTTTGATCTTGCAGAATTACTATTATTTGTAATTGGCCCTAACCCGGAAGGCCTTATAGCTAGGCATGTTAATGGATATTTGATATTGAGCATATCTTGTGTTGTGTTATTCCATTATGTTCTTGATTAGTTGCAAGGTTGGACTATCCATAATTGGATCCACCATCCTTGACTACGTCAGGTGGTATCAAAGAAGAGTTGATCTTGTTGAGTGAAGGTTAACCTAGCAAGGCTTATCTTGTGAAGTTGATCTTGTGGGAGAAGAGATCATATGATCTGGGTTGCAGATCAGTGGCACTGAACTTGTGGAATCTTGGCCTAGTTGTTGGTGCAAGGTGGTAGGTTGTGATCTAACTTGCATGCAACTTGGAGGTTGTCACAAGGTGGTCGGTGTAGGGTTTTCTTATCTTTAAGGATTCCTCTGAGAATATTGGACCCTAGAGTGATTGTGGATCTCTGTGATACTGTGGAATCTAGGATTACAGAGAAGGTGAAATCTAATTTTAGATTTGAGATGGAGCTGATGAAGAATGACATGGTCATTGAGATCATGAGAGCTTTTGTTGGTGTACCTCAGGATGTTGGTACTAAAGATGGTTATAAGGAAGCTATTGAAGACTTTGAAGCTATTGGATCTAGTGGTGGTGACTAGAGAGATAGATCTGGCAAAGATAGAACTGCTCAGTTGCATAGATCTGGACCTTGGTTAAGTAATAGTTACCGAATGGAAGTTTCTTCTTTCTCTAGTACTTTGAAACCCAAGAACTTGATTGACTAGATTGGTGAACTTGAAGATTTCTTTGAGCTGGAAGAAATTGAAGATCCTCTTCAAGTGAGGTTGGCATAGAAAAAATTGAAAGGACATGTTTCTCTTTGGTGGAAATAATTATAGAAGGATAGAGAAGATGAAGGTGAAATGAAGATGACTCGGTGGAGGTTGATGGTGACTAAGTTGAAAGCTAAGTTCTTACCTGTTGACTATGAGCTTGACTTGTTTAAGAAGTTGTAGAATCTAAAGTAAAAGGATCTAACTATTGAAGATTATACCAAGGATTTCTACAAGCTTACTATTCGGTCTGGACACAGAGAACTTGGTAAGGAAAAGGTAGCTCAGTATGTGAATGGTTTGAGATTAAATATCCAGGATGATCTAGGTATGCTGAAGCTTGATTCAGTTGAAGATGCTTATCAGTATGCTCTGAAGGTAGAAGATAAGTTGAAGAGGAAACAACATAGTAATCTCCATGGGAAGGAAAATATTGATCACTTGGTGAAGGGTAAACTGACTGTAGAAAATGAACAAAAACCTATAGAACTGAAGAAGAAGGCAGGTAGAGTTATCTTTAAGGGTACTTGTTATGACTGTGGTGAAGAAGGATACCATTCTTTTGAGTGTACATAGAAGAAGCTTGGTGACTGAAAAACTAGTGTGGTGAATGAAAATGTTGAGAATGAACCTAAATCTGAGAACTTGATGGTTCGGCCAACATTGCTTGGTACAAAGGAGGAACCTTGTCAGAGGAGTAACTTGTTCAGGACTCGGTGCAAGTATGGAGGTAAACTTTGTGATGTTATTGTTGACAGCAATAGTACTAATAACCTTGTTTTTGAGGACATGGTTCACAAACTTAGTTTGAGTAGAATGAGACATCCACATCCTTATAGGATTGGCTAGTTGCAAGATGATCATACTCTAGAAGTAAGAGAACAATGCTTTTTTTATGTTTAGATTGGCCAGTATAAGGATCTTGTGTTATGTGATATTATGGAGATGAATAGTTGTCATATATTGCTTGGTAGACCTTGGCAATATGATTGCAGAGCTATGTATGATTATGTGAAGAATGTGTTTACTATTGAGAAGGATGATAGGAAGTTTTCCCTGATGCCTTTGCTAGATACAACACTCGGTAGGAGAAGTCTAAGTATGGTAGCCGATTTGAGCTGGTAGATCCTAAAGGTATGGATGATCAGTTTGGAGAATAGACCTATGAGTTAACAAGGAAATACTTGAAAAGACAGAGGAAGCTGAAGTGGAAGAGTATGCAAAGTGAAAAGTTGGAGGACTTGTATGTGAAAAACCAATTCTGGGTTTATGTGCTGAATCCTGGAAGATGTTCTTCTCACATATGAACATCTTTTCAAACTTGGGGTGTCTGATGCAGGGGCATTCTTGGGTCCTCAGTGAATCTTCATGGTGGTGTGTTACTTGGCTGGTGTTACTCAATTTCAGCTTTAACCGATGGTCTCGATTATTGAAGGAAGCTCAGTCACTGAAGGAACTCAGTGAAGCTTCTAGTGCTCAGTGAAACTGATGATCGGTGATGCTTTTTTGCTCGGTATTGCTTGGCTTGGTCAGTTGTTTCATTGGTGCTCAGTTGTTTCTCTGGCACTCAGTAGTTCTAGTTTATCGATTGGAGTTCTTGGTGGTTTGGTTGGCCGACGTGGTGCATTTATTATTGGTAGCTTTTTTTGCATTCTCTTATGTAGATCTTGAGGCTGACATGGATAATTTAATAATTGTAAGGCTATTTGAGAGCCGACTTGTATTACATTTAATATTTGTTTGTAAGAGTTAATTGTGTCATCCAGCTGACCTATCGCTAATGATTAGTATTTATAGGATGTTTGCGTAGATGTTTGGGGATCAGATTAGGGTTATGATAGTAGATCTAGGGAATCAGATAAGTGAAGTTATGGAAAAGATCTTGGATCCTGTGAGAACTAGCAGATCAAATTGATTTTTGATAGTTGTAATAGCAAAGCTAGTGGTTTGCATGCTTGGAGACAAGGAGATTTCTTGGTGGCTTGCGAGAACAAGTTCAGATCTACCTTAGGGTTTCCATCAATTGCTGATTTTTCTCAAAATTGGACTAGCTGGTGTTGGATTGGATCTTGTTGATCTTGAAAAATTACTATTATTTGTAATTGGCCCTAACCTGGAAGGCCTTATAGCTGGGCATGTTAATGGAAATCTGATATTGAGCATATCTTGTGTTGTGTTATTATGTTGTGCTCTTGATTGGTTGCAAGGTTGTACTATCCTTAATTGGATCCACCATCCTTGACTACGTCAAAGACTAATTAAATCCATAAGAAAAATTTAACTTAAATATAACTCAACAATGCTATTACAACTGATCATGTAACTTCTCTCTTCAGCTAGCTTTTACAAAGAAGAGTTGGTACTTATTTATAAGGGAAACTAACTAACCAACTAGCTAACCCATACCACAAGAATAGCTAGAATTACAATTATTGTTGCCTAGGAAGGAGTATGAACATCCACAAAATAAGGAATAAGAAACTCATTCAAAAACATGAGGAACAAATTTAGTATCCACTACTTCCTATATTTTCTTTTAGTTAAGAACAACCCTCTTTAATTTCTCTTCAATAGTTTTCATTGCCTTATCCTTGGATTCCTTTAATGGTCGCTTCTTTCTACTACAGGATTGATTCTTCAAATCCTTCAATTGATTGGATGCCTATGTCAAATAGCATACTCTATATCACCACTGTTAACAAGAACAATATATTCCATACACAACATGTATTTACTCATCACAAGATTAAATATCCATTGAGACATAACCATATCTTATCATATATATTGCATAATGTTTATAAAAAAGAATATATTCAGCCCATATAATAAAACTTAAGTCTTTTATTGCATGATGCAAAGAACTAACTAAAAGAAAGTAAAGAAAGGTTTCATGACCAAATATTAGGACATCTTGAGACTAAGACTTAGAAAAATAAAACAAAATGTCATCGCAAATGGACCATCATTTATCTCATCATTGCCCCATACTAAATCTAGTGTTCAGCCTCCAGTACTAAAAGATTTTATGATCTTTGCATGGACTCTAAAGTCACCAATAGTGTTATGTATGTTCCCTCCATTAGCTAGTTTCCAATAAAAACCTATATGCTTTTCTAACTTTCTCCAACAAGCATTCTATGTTTCCTCACTAGGTTCTGAATCAACACAACTATAGAGTGGCCATAGAAATATAGGAGGTTGGAGGGTCAATGGTATCCAATGTTCATTTTAGGCCCTACCCATTTGGATGTATTTTGGCACCCTTTTCAAAGAAGCTCTAAAATTAACCACACTATGTGGTTTTGATTTCCTCAAATTTGTTGTCAACCTAGTCCACCTATGAATCTGTGCTACACTTTTCATATGAACTTTATTGGATGTCATTTTTTTAGAATTATCCATGAGCCTCTTCCCTTAAATCCAAAATCATTTCCCTATAACCATCTTTTTCCAGACCATAAACCAACTTTAACCAATCATAATACAGAGTTTGAGATTCTTTTCTCTCTGACGTTAAAGGAAGTATAGTGTGTCTCTCTTATTCTCGTTAGACTCTAAGTTTCTCTCCAAGAATAAACTTATTTTTAATCCATCGCATTAAGGCTCTAAGGTGGATATCTCCTATGTAAAAAAAGGGATTCTATTCATTATCCATAGGAACTACATATCTAGATGCAAATAAAATTCATAGAGTAGGTTCCTGATTTCTGGAGGGGTAGCTTGATAAACATGATAAAATTCTTGAGGGGTATTTATATCAGGATCAAGATCTTTAATTACCCTCATTAACTTAATAAACAACATATGTTGTTCTTTTAAATATAGGGTATACACCCTAGGTGGACCTAGAATTCCATTGGTTATGGGATCATGGTTGTCACAGTTTCAACCTTATATTTCAAATAACCTTTTCCCTATTGTTTTTTATCAATAAATTTTTTCATTCTTTCTTTTTCAATATCCCATTCGCTCTTTTTGTATTGTATTTCTTTAAATAAATTTAGAAAAATTGAATGACACGTTACATGAGCAGGAGGATTATGACTTGAGACTTGAGTCCTTACAATTTTTTCCACTGTAGAAACAAATTTTTCCAACCCTTGCATCTAAATGTCCTCTAATGGTTGGCTTATTAATTCTTGGACAAATTCCTATTACTAGAGGATAGAAGATTCTGCTCTCAACTCCTGTTTATATAACTCTTCAAGAGAATCTTCTTTTTGCATCTCATCATTTGTCTCTTGGCATCCTCTCAGGGGGTCATTAACATCTTCCTTAGTAAAAACATGCACTTCTTGTTCTTTTTATACATCCACGGGAGAGAAGTGTTGAATTTCTTCCTCCTCTGGAATTATACCAATGGGAAGTTCCCCTTATGATGCCTTAGGAGTAAACTATTAAGTTCCTAGTGTAACTTCTATGGTCGAAGCCCCAAGTGACTCTGATGCTTCCTTATGAAATCTAGAACTCCTCCTCACAGGGGTCTTTGTAGTGGCTACAAGACCCTTTTTCTTACTATTATTCTTGGAAATCATCATTGTAGGAATAGATACTATAGGAGAAGGGGTTTTTTCCTTGTTTCTACATTTAGAAGTAGAAGAAATAGACTTGGGAGTTTTCTCCTCCCCGGTTTGTTGGGATCTTTCATCTATTTTACCCTTCCCCTTGTCCTTTTCACTAGAAGATCTAGATTTTATGGGGGTTTATTCTGGAGAGGTTGGTTCTAAAACAAAATTTTACTTAGACCTAGCAAGTTATAAAGACTCTATTCTATTTGATGCTTTGGTTGTAAGTCTCTTGTCTATACGATAATTTTTAGAAGAATATACTTCAAGGGTTCTCCTAAGTTAACATTGTAGAAAACCAGGTCATACAGCTAATGTTTACATGAGAAAAAGAGGTAATCCATTGAAAATTCCTCAGTTTGATGGTTATTGTTACAATTACAAAAATTATGGTCACAAGGCATTTGAATTTAGATCAAGGATTGCTAACAATACAAGGAAGCCAAGATTAGATGGCTATTGCAATAACTACAACAATTATGGTCATAAGTCTGAAGAATGAAGGTCATAAAGAAAGAATGTGAAATGGGTACCTAACCAACAGAATACAACAAACAACCAATAAGGATCAACTATATCATGAGACTACAATACAAGAATTACATGTACTTCATGTGGGAGATTTGGTCAAATTTCTATAAATTGCATGTTGATGCATGGAAGGAATAATAGAAGGTCATGGAGAAACTCTGGGATGACTTTTTTTCATTGTCACAAGGTTAGTCACCTGGCCAAAGGTTTCAAGTATTGAGGAAAAGCCCCAACCAAGGAACAACCGAGTGAAAATTCTCAAGTTAATGTTGATGAGATAAGAGATCAGATGAATAGAACATGGAGAAGGAAGTCTTAAGATGATGGAACTAAACTTGGAACAACTGATGACACCAAATCCTCAGGATCAAGTGCACCTATCTTCACCTAATCGATCATAGGTATGAGTAGGAGTTGATAACTAAAATTCTATCTTAAATCAATTCTTAACATTTGTACAAAGATCCATATTAGCATATTAAGATGCATTTAATACTAAAATTATAGTTGTTGGAAACCATAATCAAGGAAAAACTATAAATAGACTCCTTGTTATTTCATTTCATGTTATGTTTTTGAGAGAATTTGAAGCACTTTGTAGATGTGAGACTACCAAGAGAATCTGAGTGATCAATCGAGCAGATCATATCATTGTCAAGCTTACTCAAGTAAGTATTATTGTTTTCCCAAGTTTTGAAAGAGAAACTTAGTTGTTATTCAATCAAAACCCTATGAGTTAAGAGATTATTTCTATGAATCAATGGCACCGAAGGAAAAAAAAGCCTTTTTTTGTGGAGAAGATTGAACCAGTCAATCCAAAGTATAAGCTACCACCCGTTGTAGTAGATGAAACTGATAAGTCTAGAGCCCTATCTTCGATCCCACTGAGTGTTATTCTGATTGAAGACATTCATTCATTCATGCATTACAAAATTGAGGACATATGTCAAGCGGAGATTGACACATCCTATCGGAACCTATGTGTAAATGCGAAGTTGAAGAATGATCATACACATTTGGAAACCAAGGGTTTGGTTCATGCAATTCATGTACCGACAGTATTCAAGTAGGAATGGATGAGAATTTTTTTGAGTTGAGTACATGATCAACTCATGTGGCTCAATGCACCTGTTAAAATCACAAAAGATGTACTACACATTGTTACTGGATATCTGATCGGTGATAGACCGAGAGCACACAAGAAAATAGAAAAGAATAAACTTTGTGATATTACTCAAGCTAAATGGGATGGTAGAGGTCTAAATTTGTCTACTACTGATGATCCTATGCTGAGATTCATATGCAACATAATATCCTACCAAATTTTCCAATCTTCTCGGGTAGACAATGTACCTTGTGGAGCAGTTTGTATAGCTTACAAGATTGTGAAGAAAGATATGAAGATAGATTTTTGTGGGATCTTATTTAAGTAGTTAGATGAAAATATGATTACAATCAGGAAGGAAAAGACCAATACTTTGAAGTTTGGTTCACTACTGGTATGTATATTTTCTACTTTAAAAAATTTTGTTAATTAATCGGTGATGTAGTGTGGAATGTGAAAAAAGTATTTATCTATAAAATAAATGAGTATATTCAAAGTTTAGGAGATAACTTTGATATGGTTATGAATGATTATTTTGCAAAGTTTCAAGCTAAGATGCATAAAAGGTTTAGAATTCCACCTCAGCTAGTGGAAAAATACAAGGACACTATATGTTTTGAAGTTGATATTGATACATGTATAGTTGGGGCAGTGGAACCCAGAACCATTTGTTTACCACCAATGGGTTATGAAATGGATATTGATGTAGCATCAATACAAATTGGAGTATTATTAGAGAAATCATTTGATAAGAAATCTACTCGATAAGGAACATATGAGGAAGTAAAGAATAAAATCAAACTAGATATATTGATACCTAAGGCCTTAAGAAAAAATAGCAGAATGATTAGTAGTTTATCAAAAAAATTGGGTATTTTTGTTGAAGTAGATGAAGTTGGTCCTTCGAAGATCAAAGGGAAGAAATTAAGAATGAAGAAGGAGACCCCTAGTATAATCAATGTAAGAATATTAACAAGGTCTTCCTCCACACTGAGATAGAAGAAGAAAGCATAGATTGAACCATGAAAACCTAAAACCTAAATGGGAGAAAAGAAGACTACTGGGAGACCCAAAAGAAAGTTGAGATTGCAAGAAGACAATAAAACCAAATCTGGAGATGTTTTACAATTCAAGGTTGTGCATAACCAATCATCTAAACTAAGAAACCTAGATGAGTCTCTTAAAGTATGCAAGAAGTATGGAGGTTATTTGGGAATAAAACAACTTAAATATGAAGCAAAAAGTGATGAGGAAAAAGAAAAGATTGAAGAGGTGGTTGTGTTCACACTGCACAAGTTTATAACTACACTGGTTGAGATAGCCAACCGAGTGTTAGATGAGTTATATCAAAAGATAGATGCCAAATGGAAATATACCTTGGCATCTAAAAAATAAATGAGGGAGAGATCCTTGGCTATCACAATTCCTGACTTATTAGCAAGAGAAATCAAAGAAATGTTGCAAGAATGTTCTAAGAGATTCTTAGTCAAGAGTATAGCACTAAAGATAATGGTCGGTAAGCTTGAAGAATTTTAAAAGGAGACAAATGACTTATGGAGAAATATATAATTTCCTGACCAACTGTCAGAGATCAAGGAAACCCTAGGTAAGTTAGATCTCATTTATTTGACTACAGATAAAGAAGAGATCATCATAGAATATATAACAAATAAAGATCTAGAAGAGGGTATTAAATATGATGAAGATATAATGGAAATTGAGGCTAAGGAGACTGAAAGAATGAATCTTGATGATTCAGCACAAGTAAATTTGATGGATGAAGATCTTGTTATTAACAGATATTGATTTTTCCTTAGATTGAAGAAGTTATCTCAGAGGTCGCAAAGGATGTTCCAACTGGTATCCCCACTGAACTAGAAAAGGAGAAAGAATAAAAGGAAACTACAGATTTGGTCACTCCTAACAAGACCACTAATCCCCAACAGGAACAAGAACCAGTGAAGGAGAAGGAAAAGGACAAAGAAGAAGAGAAGAAAGAAAAAAACCAAGAAAAGAAGGAGGAAAAGAAACCAGAATAGAAAAAAGAAGAAAAATATGATAAAATCAAGGATACTACTATTACCGTTAATTCTGATGTGAAGTTATCTACTGGTGAGAGTGCACAAGTCACTAAGAAGAAATCAAATAAGAGGAAATGTGAAAAGGAAACAGTTGACTTAAGACAACCTATTGTTATACCAAAGGTTGACATCTCCACCATGAGCCCCAAGGAATTATCTAAGTTTGGATATTTACTCGAAAGGAAAGTTGCACAAGATAAATTGCTTGCAAAGAAGCAGAAAATAGATGTACTAGAAAATGTCAAAGAAATACTGCAAGAGATTGTGCCAGCGGCATATATCAATGACAAAATCAGTATATACAATCAACTGAGTGAATTGGGGAGTCAGATAAACAAACCAGGTTTTGAGACCACTGAATATCTTATGCAAATGCATAGGAAACAAATGAAGAATAAGGTCATTGAAGAATTACTTCAATTGGTTGCACTTGACAAGGTAACACTTTCGGAGCTGGTTAACAAGTTGGACAAAGAATTTCAAGATATTATTTTATTATTTTAGAAAATTTTCTTGATTTCCAACTTTACAAAAGATTAAAAAAAAAAAGCCAAAGATGAAAATATTGAGTTGATTGAGTAGCTAGCAAAGGTGACAATCGAGCCTAATTCTTTCAAGGTACATTATCAAAGGTTGAAGTGCTTAATGGGAGTGCAACATGAGTTGAGAAAAGAGGAGAATAAAATCATAATGGATCTCATGGAGCTACAAACATTTTGTATTCCACAAATTGAGTCACTACGAACACATGCGCATAAGGCTAAAGACTTAGTAAATACACCAGATGTAAGTGCTATGGATAGAATAGTTAGTCTAACAACTAATATAAGTGAACAGATTATGGTGTTGCAAACACCGAAGGAGTCATGGAAGGCATCACTGAAAGATGCATAGGAAAGGTATAAATCAATTTTTTCCAAGATCCCTCCATTGGATAAATAGTAAGCTATTGTTTTTGGCATTTTTGTTAAAAAGGGGGGATATATTATTGTTTAGACATCACATAAAAGGGGATATGTATATGAGACAAAGGGGATAGTACATATTGTATATTATGAAGAGGATTTTATGTACAAAAGATGGATAGTTACACACATAAGAGGTATTTCCACAAGAGGAGCAATTGACTTTACCGAGATATGTATACATGGTAAAATTTTGCTAAGGACCTAAGCACACAAAATTTTGATGACTTTGATTTTTTTTTAAAGATACCAAACTAATGCCAAAGGGGGAGATTGATACTCCTATAGATTTATTTTGTCATCATTAGTTATGATTAGGTCATAATGATTGTCAAAGTCATTTGATAAAGAAGGAAAGTCAAGTCAATAAAAGTAATAAGCTAGTCAGTAAAAGAAAATAAAGGAAAGACACTTTTCGGTAAAGGCAAAGGAAGTCTAGACACTGAGAAAGGAAGAGAAAAGCATTGAGTGGTACCAAGATATAACATCTACCAAACTGAGAGAACATATAGTTACCGAGAAAGAGAAAAATGTATTATCAAGCATCACTGGCTAACACAAGGAGAATCTACAAATACATTGAATCTGGACACTAAGAAAAAAATAGTTTACAAATCTCGAGAAGTTTGTTTAACAGAGCATTGGAGATTTAATTATGATGATTGTGTGTGATTAAAAGGTGATATTCTCCATTGATAATTAAATGTTATATATGCATTAGATAATTAACCAATGCTAGCAACACTTAAGGAGAATATTCTAGATTATTTCCACCGCTTCTAGAATTGAGTATAAAATGGATCTAAGTGTGAAAATGAGAGTATGTTTGGATGCAAAGGATAAATTGCATAGATTAGTTGATGATCATTCAGACATAAGTTTTAAGGTGATGAGTAGAGAAGCCACTGAGTAACAGAGCAGTAAGGAGCAGATTGTGAATGTGATTTAGATTTGAATCTACCGAGCATAGAATTGATATTGTGAGAGAAGTATAGTATGAGGTAAAAGTTTATTGAGCATAATGAGTCTGAAAAGCATATGTTGTTGCAAGTATTATAGAAAATTTTATGTATTGATTAAAGTGTAATTAGAATTGTAAAATCTCTTAACCAAGTACATCCTAACAGATCTTATTTTGTAAATCCTTTAATAAGGTACAACTCTTAGATTAGAGTTGTAAAATCCTTTAGCAAGGTAGACTTAATCATTCTTTAGACTCTTAACAAGGTAAGGAATTAAAAATAGCTAACATTGTAGCTCTAACCTAGCAGACTTTATATTGCAGTAGTGAAGTGTTGTGGGTGTCATCCCCACCACAATTTTTATCCTCTAACAAGGATTTTTGTGCTACCAAATCATTGTGTTATGAGTTGTGTTTCATGATTATGCTTTATATGTTTTATGCTGTTATAATGTAAAGTTATGATTTCGGTGAATGGTTAAGAAAGTTTTATATATATATATATATATATATATATATATATATATATATATATATATATATATATATATATATATATATATATATATATATATATATATATATATATATATATATATATATATATATATTAAAAAACAAAGGATATGGGGGTTCCTGTGGGAAGAGGGCTTTGCCCTTCCCATGGCAGTAGTGTCACACGCAGTAGCTAGTACTACCATGTGGCAACATGCTCCCAAGGCAGCGGTCTGCTATTCATGCGGCAGTTTTCTACCCACAACAACAGTAGTTTCATTTTTATGGTAGTGATCTGTTGTTTGTGTGGTAGCTTGCTACCCACATCAACAGTCGTGCTGCGAGTGGGGGAGTTAAACCCTCACCAAAAGCAATTTATTTTTATATTTTTTTAATTAATAAGTAAATAAATAAAATTTATTTATTTATCCTTTTTTTATAATAACTTCTTAATATTCAAATACCAAAAATATAAAAAAATATCTTTTTTATAATAAATCTTCAATAGGGTTTTCCTTTTTCAAATATATAAATTAACCTATATTTTAAAATGATTAACATGACATGCATACAAATAATTACTTAAATCTGGCTTTAAAGAAGAAATGCATTCATTTATTTGATAGGATTATGCAAATATACTCTTGAGGGTGAATAGTTGTAGAAATTGGTATAACCCCTAATTGGAAAACTCACATGGTTTTTTTTTTTTTTTTTTTATAAACCTCCTCCTAGGTTTTCAACTAATATTCATAAAAATACTAGATATGACATTAACTCAATTTCCTATGAAAAACTTAATCGAAACCATGCCCAAAATTCTTAAAACAAAATAATCTTAACACAACACTCGAATTTCTCAAAAACAATCTTACAAACATGAAGAAGACAATATTTTTGAAAGGAAAGATTTACAAAAGTTTTCAAACCTTACCTTAATTCCATAAGCTGCATCTGACACACACAAAGGCCAAAATGTAAATCCAGTAGCTTCCAAGATCGCAAGTTTTACCAAAAATTCTTTGAATTCCAATCCAGAGCCAAACCTGTAAAACCTCCCTAAAATGTGTGTCATGAATAATGGTCGAAAAGGACTCTAATATAGAAAACCCAACAAATTAAACTTAAACATACAACTCACAATCAGGAATTAGAACTCAACTATTAAAAACAATAAAACAGTTAACTCAAAATCACGGTTCAATCATAACTCAACTCCAACCTTGTTTATGTCAATCTTTTATTTAAAAGAATTATTTAATTAATTAATAATTCCAATTCATGTAAATCACTCAACTTTTAAATCTTAAATTTATATTTTAATTTTATTAATTGAATGTGCAAATTTAATTGCATAATAATCTTTAATTAATAATTTATGTTTTTAGCATATTAATAATATGTAAATTGATAATTAAATATCAATTCATTAATTTATTACAAGGAGTTATAATTAATCCCCTAGTTAAGTCTCTTAACTCAACCTTCTAATTTAGAATTGATAAATCCATTCCTTTTAACTGATGTGCATATAATCACATCATTATATTTAATTATAATTAATATCTTTAGCACCACTTAAAAAGAAATTTAATAATTAATATCAATTTATATTATTTGAACATTAAATTTAGATTTTGATTCAATATTTAATTAAACCTTAATTTTCATAATTAGACTTGTAATTAAGTCTTTTAAATCATCAATGATATTTAATTAATTTTCATTAATTAAATATCTACATATTTAATATTTCCATATTCAAGATATAATTATTTTAATCTCATAATTAATCTTAATTAAATCTTTAATGCATTAACAACACAAAATTCACATCAAGACACTTGACAAACAAACATGAAGGAAAAACTGACCAAACCCATAAAGTAATAATCAAGCTCAAAGAAAGGGTTCACAAATGACATCGCCTTAATGAATTCGCAAGGTAGAAGAAAAGATACTTGTCCACTATGTGAGGACAATAATTGTTGTAGGTTTGGATTTAGACCTGGGTGTTATCTCCCCTCTCTTACCATTGAGATGTTGTGATAGGGCACACTCATCCTGACAATTCAGGGAAGTCGATACTCAGTACCTAAAATCCTACATAAAAGATGAGCATGTACAAACAAAAACCATAGCCAAAACCAAAAAGAAACCAAAACCAAAACCATATAATATTTCCATAAATTGGTATACCATGAATGTCATCAAAGACAAGTGCAGGAGCATAATAAACACTATCTCATCCTATACAAGGATCCAAACTATCCATCCCATATTGGACATCTCAATAACTCAAATACCATATACCCATGGTCTCATAACATGAGTTTAATAATCATCAAGAGAATAAAAGGATCTCTCTTCAAACATGGAGTGAAATATAATCCACAAACGTCATCATCAGAACATATATAATAACCATATTAGAAGAAACAAGGTGACCAAGTTAATTAAGACTCCAAACAATAATAGTTGTTCCCTTATGGTTAAATAACATAATTATCAAAGACTTAAAAGAAACATGACATAACTCCCAATTGCACTCAATATAATGCATGAACTGATCATGACACTAAAATGGTTATGAGCATTCCACATTATATACCCATAAAGCAAAAGGTATAAATCTATAAAATATTTTAAGTCTTGAAAGACAGAAATTCCACTTAGGGTATTACCCTATCCATATAGAAATTGAGTCAAAACAACACAATACAACATGAAGCTCATATATGAAAAACATATATGATGTCTTAGAAAATCTGATTATATAACATCATTATATTATTACTTAATTTTAGACCATAATATCTTAATATAAAATTTATCTTTGAATTAAATATTAATATTAACTCTCTTTATAAAGTATGGACTTATCTATAATTTAGGTCCAATATTAATACTCAATTTTCATTTAAACGAATCACCTTCCAAATTAAATTATAACTTTAATTAATTTAATTATGCCCTCACCATATAATCATTACCAAAATAACTTAATATAAATTAATCTATATCTATCCATATATAAATTAAATCATATTAATTAAAGTGATAATTATAAATTATTGACTAAAATATTAATTCATAATAATTAATTAATTGTTAATCATAAATTTTCAATTAATGAATAAAAATAAAAATAACTCTAATAATAAATAATATATAATATAAAATTATATATTATATATATTATTTTTTTAAAAACAAAGGATATGGGGGGTCCCGTGGGGAGAGGGATTGGCCCTGCCCATGGCAGCAGTGTTGCACACGACAGCCAATACTATCGTGCAGTAGCCTGTTGCCATGATAGCGATCTGTTGCACATGGCAGTGGTCTTCTACACATGGTAACAGTCGTGTCACTGCTACGGTAGCGGTCTAATATCTATAGGGCAGCTTTCTGCCCACAGTAGCAGTCGTGTCATGGCTGGGGGAGTTAAACCCTCACCCAAAGCAATTTTTTTAATATTTGTTTTAATTAATAAATAAATAAATATAGTTTTTTTATTTATCATTTTTTAATATAATTTAGTTCTTCTTAAAATTCCAATACCAAAAATTTAAACAATTATCTTTTTTTATCATAAATTTTCAATAGGATTTTCATTTTTCAAATATATAAATCAGCCTATATTTTAAAACCATTAACAACTACATGCATACAAATAATTACATAAATTTGGCTTTAAATAAGACATGCATTCACTCATTTATTTAATTTGCAACTGATAAATCGATTCCTTTTAACTGGTGTGCATATAATCGCATGATTATATTTAATTATAATTAATATCTTTAGCACCACTTAAGAAGCAATTTGATAATTACTATCAATTTATATTATTTGAGCATTAAATTTGATTTTGATTTAATATTTAATTAAACCCTTATTTTCATAATTAGACTTTTAATTAAGTCTTTAAATCATCAATGATATTTAATTAATTTTCATTAATTAAATATCTATATATTTAATATTTCCATATTCAAGATATAATTATTTTAATCTCATAATTAATCTTAATTAAATATTTAATGCATTAATAACATAAAATTCACATCAAGACACCTGACAAACAAACACGAAGGAAAAACTGACCAAACCCATAAAGTAATAATCAAGCTCAAATAAAGAGTTCACGAATGATGTCACCTTGACGAATTCGGAGGGTAGAAAAAATGATACTTGTCCACTATGTGAGGACAATAATTGGCCTGGGTTGGGATTTAGACCTGGATGTTATCTCCCCTCTCTTACCATTCAGATATTGCAATAGGGTATGCTCATCCTAACAATTCAGGGAAGTTGATGCTTAACACCTAAAATCCTACGTAAAAGATGAGCATGTACAAATCTGTATATATATAATGAAAAATAGCGGGTATCAATTATTTGTGTGGATCTCGCAATCAAGTAACTATGACTCTATCCCTCAACCACATCAAGCACGTCAAACAGAAATATAAAACATTCATGTCAACCATACACATGAAAGTATGGGATTAGTAAAAAAACATAACATAAGTAACATCGTCAAATATAAATAACCACTAAATGTAATTGAAGATCTAATATTTATAAAAAGTGGTCTAAATTAGTTGGCATCATGAACATAAATGGTAGTAAAGGGGTGGGAATTACACATGCAAGAAGATAAACATCAAACATAGTTGATGGAACAATAGCCAATTCTAAGCAAGGACCATGTTGTAAAGATAGGTCACTTTGTTCATCAATAGGACTAAGAGATAATAGCTTTTAAAATATAGCTTGTAAATCATGATTAACATCAATAATCTCATACATATCATCATAATTAGTAGCATGAATATCATCATTTTCTTTATAAATATTGAAATTATCATCAAGAGTATCTTCTTCATCCAAATTAATTGTAATAGGATCTAAGATACAAATACAATCATCATGTTTGTTCAATTTCATCTTTTTCAAATTAACTTCTCCCCTTGTTCTATGCATATGTTGGTCAAAGGGAATAAAAGCACTAGTATGTGTCTTAGGGGAGGAAATATTTTGGGAATCACACTCATGGGCTCTAGCACGATGTTTAGGGTAGTGGTCATGAGCACAATGATTATGTTTGGTTTTTCTTGAGATTTGGTTTGGTTTAGGATCAATCAACATTGGTTCCTTTTCTTCTTTAGGAGGAAGAACAAAAGGCACCACACTAGGTTGAGAGATGACATCAATGGAATGTTTATAGGAAATAGGAGGAATAATGAAATAATTTAAACTGGGTGTGGAAGGTGTAGGAAGAATTCCAAGTCTAGGGCAAGGAGATGGAATATCCTTAGAGTCACTAAGTTTACATATATTCTAAATTTTGAATTTTTTATAGGATCGAAAGAGATTTTCTTTACAATGTTAATTTGGTTGAGGCATAGAAGGCCAAAAGAAGTCAAGATCAATCTAACCTCTAGTTGCTAAAGGTTGATAGAGAATATAATTAATCCTAATTATTTCTTCATAAGTAGGAAATCTCAAACACTTATGAATAGGAGAGACTACAGCTCTAATGGAAGTGATCCAAGGAAGACCAAGACTAACTTGAAAGTGATCGTAAGTTGAGATGAAAAAAAATGTGACATCTAGAGTTTTACCACCAACTTCTATGGGAAAATTAATGAGTAGGATAGGTGAAACCATGAGTAGGATAGGTGAAACCATTGTAGTTTTGGATCATAACAATAGATTTATCATAGAAATCATATTTCAATTTTATAGTGTAAATATGTTCTTTAGTTATAACATTCACCATAAAAGTGGGATCTATGAGGACACCGCAAGAAAGAAGACCATTAACCCATGCTATAATGTAAAGAGGACCATCAGGTGATTAATAGTCTCTTTAGGATCAAATGTAATGCAAATCTCAGGTTTGCATTTGGGTTTAGGTTTGGATTGATCAATAAGGTTGACAACATTTTTTGCTTCAATACACTCAACATCATAGTCAACAACACGGGTAGAAGAAGAAGCTAAAGACTAAATAGACTCAATAGCATTGGTTGAATAAGAACTAAAATTATTGGTATGAATTTTCAAGTTTTGGTTAGGAGGTTTTAAGGATTTTTTTCCTTTATCATTAACACCCTCAACAAATATAGCATTAAAATCAATGAGGTCTTGAATAAAAAATTTCAAATGGAAACACTTCTCAGTATCATGTCCAAGTTGATGATGTTATTGACAAAACCCTTTGTGGTCAAAGGATTTAGGAAAAGGTTTGGATGTGTCAATCAGTTTAATGGGAGGAAGAATTTTTGTCACATTGGTGTCAATTAACTTCAACATCACATTATGTAAAGATTGGGAAAGAGATGTAAAATTATGAGAAGGCCTAAAAATAGATGACAAAAGAGCCACACATTTAAATTTTGTTTCCACTTTCTCGTCAACTTGATTTGATGAATTATTGATGTTGATGAACCTCATAGATTTATGAAACTTTTGATGAAATGCAGAATCATTCTTATGAACTAGAATCATTGGAGGAGTGCTCTCAAACTAACTCATTTGAAGCTAATAAAAGTGAAGTGGTGCACACAATAGAATAAAAGAGAAAAATTTAGAAAACAATATATTGTCCCTAATGGCGTTTTGCAAATTAGAAATGGCAATACATTGTATATCAACATTAGGGGTAGGATAAGAAATATCATCATGCAAATGCTTAAATATGCCAATGAAATCAGTCACTTTTTATTTAACACCTTGTTTACAATGCATCAAATTATTCAAATAAATTTTAGGACTAATATTATTTTTAAACTATTGAATAAAACCATTAGCAAGTTTTTGAATGGAATCAATTGAATAAGGAGGAAAAGAGAAATACCATTGCAAGGCTTTATCTCAAAAGTTTCTAGTAAATATTTTAACCATGAACATATCACTACACAATGTTTGCAATGTTTTAACCTGAGTTAAAGTATCACCCATACCATTGTAAGTCTCTAAATCAGTAATTTCCATGTATTGAGGAATGACAACACAAATGATATATAAGGAAAAAGGACTAGAAATATCACAAGTAGGAATGTTAAACTTGGTTTAATTCATAGAATAAATATGTTGTTGCAAGGATGAAACAGTTTGAGCCAATCTATTTATAGTAGATTCAGTAGAAAGAGTGATAGGAAATACTTAGGAAAGATTTGGACCATTATGGGAAATAGAGAGAACTATAGAATATGAAAAGGGCACACTATTGTAAGTGGGAATGGATGAAGGTAAGGACACACGTGGAACACTTGAAGAAGAAGGAACTGTAGGATTAGGAATGATAACATGTGTAGGATTAATGTTTTGAATGGAAGTGGTTGTGATAGGTGGAGAATAAGTAGATATGTTAGGTATGGAGGTAGGAATAGGAATAGAGGTATCAAACACTAATGGTAGGTGGAATGAAACCTAACTCTTGGGCAGAATCTCTTATAATCTTGACAATGTTATCAATGAGATGAGAGATACTTGTTGACTAAGATTGTACCCTTATTCCAAACTTTAATGTTCAGTAATCATGTGAAACATGGAATGATTTTCAGGCATTTGGGTATGCCTATGGTAAAGATCAATCTCCAAAGAAGGTCAGATTCCTTTAAGTATTCACCCAAAAATTAAACTTGTGAGGAAAAGGGTAAGAAAAACCTTGTTGAATTGTAAAGAAAAATTGAAAAGGTGATGCACTGAATATTTTAAATCTTCAAAAAACCCTAACAATTAATAATTCACAATAACTTTGAATAAAATCACTATGTGCTTACACCTCAAATGGATAACTCAAAAAACCAATTTTGAATTAAGGTTCAAGCTCCAATATCTATAAAAGGGAATTTGAACTTTCAACAATTTAAAACATTGAATTCTTATAACACAACATGCGACATGTATCAATGAATTAATTTGCACCAAAATGAATACCTAAATAAGATAATTAAAGGGTTTTCTAAACCATAGAAATTAAATCTAAATCAAAACCTACCACTGATAACACCAATGTGAGAAGGAACACTCTTCTTTTATATTCAAAACCAAGGAATCAATACTAGTACAAAATGTAAAAATAAATGATCTCCATACAAATATGTATGAATTTGTAGAAGCAAACTAAGGGAAAGAAGAAATAACTTTAAAAAAATAATACAATGCAAAGCATTAGATAAGAGGCCCCAATTCAAAAGAGCTAGAACTAAATTTTAAACTGATCTTGAACTGAAGTCCACCTTTTATTCTCCTTCAAACTCCTAAAATACCGTCATGGTCGAGCTCACAAGAAAATCCCACAAAATGAGGAGTGGAAATAGAAGAAATAAATAGTTAACTTCTCAAAAATCTCTCTCCACTCATGCATAATCCATGTGGATCTTCTAATTGATGCCAAACTAATGTCAAGTCACCAAAAACTCCTCCTTTCACTCCAAGTACAATTGATCTGACTCTCTCCTATTTCTATTGCATCATAAATAATATCAACTAAAGTGAATTATAATAATATCACATCTAGCTAATATTTACATTTAGATTTAATGCAAATAAAAATTACAAAAACATCTAAGACATGTGTGTTTTATTTTTGCACTTATAAAAATAATATGTTTATTATGTGATGTAATTAAAAATCACTTAATAAATATATTTCATTTAGGAGTAATGCAAAAAAATGATATCCCACTAAGGGTACTAGTTACAAGAGATAATTAACAAAAATAAAGGCAAAATCCTTTTGTTTAATGATAACTTAGGGAAAATAACCCTAACTTACAATAAAACACCTCATTGTGGTATTCATTTCACTCGGATGTTTCTCACTAGGTGCCACCAAGGAGGATTTCAAGGGTTTCTAATGCAATGATTTTGAGAGTAGATTATTTCCTCAACAAGTAATTTCATTATGGTACCACTATCTCTTGTTGGTTTTTCTATAACAATACCGTGATTTTTATTTATGTGAGAAATAACATGGAAATCTATGGGTTTTTACCCACCTTATAGGCCACAACTCTTGATTGTTTCTATATATTTTTTCTCCATTCTCTATTGATTCAAGCTCTATTGGAGCTTGTTGATGCTATAGAATGAGGATCATTACTAGTTATTGTATGTTTACATTTCCTATGGCTCAAACTTTGGAGGTTTTGTACACTTATTATATAGGTCACAATCTTTTGCAACTTTTAGACCCTTGCAAATATCATTTTTATCATAAAAAATATCATCCCCCATTGGAACAATACAAGGATTTTGAGGGGTTTTATGTAAGAAACAACAATATAATTTCTTTGTGTTGTAATATTTCTTTACACTAAGATCCCAAGCATGGTAATTATTTTTATCATGGTGTAACCACCTTTTCCAACTAATGAATTCTTCCTCTATTCATATCCCTTTCACATGGAAGACTATTTGCAATAGATTCTATATTCTTAATTAAATTTGCATCTCCCACAAGCCCTGGATGTTTCATTTTTTTAAGCTTCTACCTCTTTCAGCAATTGCTTTATATTAGTGCTTAAATCATTCAACTAGCATTTAAATTTCTTAGTTTGAACATCCACATAGCTCTAGCAACTAGCATCAACCTTTCAATTATCCTCATGCTATATAAAGTATCTGTATTTTTTATGCAAAGATTCTTCTAGTTCTATTCTATAGTTCCTCTTGTTAATAATGTTGACCCTGATATTATAGTGATTACTCTTGATTTTATCTTCACATTTTTCAAATTGGAGTCACACAAAATAGTTTTATTTGCACATAAATCTTTCTCATTGGAACTATCAACCTAAACAACTCATGTTGTTTTTTTGAGTGTTGGAGCCATTGAACCTTTGAGATCACTGATTTGATGTTGTGTGTCTCTATATCTTCTCTCCATTGTATTAATAAATTTTATTCACTTGTTTTCTAATGATCAATGCTCCTTTCATTACCATGTAATGTTTTCCTAAATCTATATGCATTTGATCACATATTCCTTCATATCCTCTCTTAAACAATAATCATTGTCTTTTCAATTCATTTATCACTATTTTAGCAATGATTATGATGAGTCCTTCATTGCTTTCACTATTTTTTCATGTTAAGAATCCTTATATTTTGTTGCCCATAGTATTAAACTTAATCCTTATACCTTGTAGGTTTATCTTTGTTCTAATGCTTTAATGACTACAACATTGTTCTACATTATATTGATCACTATACACTAACATTTCTTGTGACAACCATGTCTAGAACATTGCTTTCACATTTCTAACTTTACATGATAATTCCTTGTCTTTAGTTTTTATAATAGTCACCCTATGTCTTTAAGCTTCATATAGACCTTTTAATTTACCTTGTGTCTTTAATCCACTACCATTGTTCTATGAAGAATAGCAATGACTTATTGCTTTCATATCCCAAATGGCTTGTATTTATGTCTCTCTATGAATTTTTCCTCAGACCACTATTGTATGTTATACAACCCTGTCTTTTGATCCTATTTCGTTGACATCCAAAGATCATTGCTCTGACATAACTTTTATGTTCTCTTGACTATAATTTCTAATGAATTTAATTGCTCTCTTGTATCTTGAATAGCCTAAATGATCGCCATGTCTTGTTCTTTTGTATACAACTATGAAAAATAACCCTCTCCAAAATAATGAGTGTGCGCCTCTAAGAATAATGAGCCTATCTATCCAATGATACTAAGCATATCTCTCATTCATCTTATGAAAATCATATCTATGCTCTTTATGACAATCATATTTACATTTGACCTTTGATATCACTACATTTTAACCACTAATATGATAGTGACTTATTTACTATCATGTACTCTTCATTGAATTCCATGCTCTAATATATGTGTCTTCTATTGTTCTCATATTTGTTCATGTTGATATCCCTGCTATAATCTATACCATTGTCATTAGCTTTCTTGGCATGTATGTACAGTGTTCTTAACATATTTATTTAATGATTTTACATGGCTTGATCTTTTTTCTGTCTGAAGATCTCTATCAAGGACTTGAAAATGCTTATCTTTCAATAGATTTTTCATGTCTGTTTGACTCATGCATCCCATAGTGTTTTTTTTCTTTTAATGAAATTTCTATTTTATTGTGATGACATTGTATCCTATCACTACCATGGCTTCTCTATTATTGTTTCCACTTCGTAATTATATTTTTTCATGGAACACAATACTTTGACACTGCTTAAAGATCTTGTTCATTGTTTCTTGATTCTCTTGACCTTTCACGGCATGGATACCTCTTATCATTGTGATAATGTTAATTATCTTATTTCCAGTATCATCATGTCATTGTAACCCCATTGGGAAGATGTCCATTTCTTATGTCAGTGACAACAATTCACTATTATAAGCGATGTATGCCTACTTGATTGGATTACAATGGCATGATGATATTGAATTGTGCACTTTCCTATGTTAAAAAAAACTAAATGGTACTAACAGCAGGATGGAATCAAACCTAGTGGGCACCCATTTTAACCCACATGCTACGATATTCCAATATCAGTCTTAAAATATTCAAGGATGAACAATGATACCTCAACCTGCACATTGAAAAAACTCATTAGATAAAACAATGATTTCTCTTATTTTCTTTCATTTTTCCTCTTTGATTCCTGTAATAATTTTATCATTGGTCTAATGTATTATGGGATTGTACTATGCATGTGTTGATGATATGTAAATAAAAATTTAGAATCTTGAGCTCTAACACAACCTTTTCCATCTCCTTGTAGGTATCTCTAGATGGCAATGCAAGATGAACTGAAGATGTGGCATTCCACCATGGGATTTCTTTTTCTGGGCAATGATGGGTCCCTCTTCTTTTCTTATTATTTATTGTCATGTGCATTATTTTCTTCTTATAATTCATTAGCTGTTATTCCCATGGCTTGTGTGGGATATTTTGATATCTATGGATAAATAAATCACTTTTTATATGCAAAGTTGTGTATTCTTTTATTTTTGTAAACACTTGCATAAATTTAATGTTCATTTAATATCATTTCCATTTTCAATAATGAACATTTTATAGAAATAAAATATATACCTTTCACCTTTAGTTGTACATGTTTCAACTCTACCTAATTGAGCTAAAACAAAAATTATGTAACAATACTACACAATATATTAACACCATGTTCATCATTATGAATTATCTTCCTCAAACCCTCTACTATGGAGATGGCCTCAGGATTGGATTTTTCTTGTCCTAGCCATTGCTCTCTTTTTTTGAAATCATGAGAAATATTTTGAACTTGCATTGGAGAAACTCATAACGTCTCATCTCCATCATGACAAGAGTGGGAAGAGTGCTTATAAATAATACCTGAGGAATGTCATTAGTATGCATTCTGGTCTCATAGAGATTCCTAGGAAACAAGGAGGACTCAGGATCAAAGGAACCCATAAGTCTATAGGTTCTCCTAATCATAATGTTATAAGTAGGACTCAATGTAATAATTTACTCATGCACTAGAAGATGAAAATGATATAGATCTAATGTACATATGAATTTTGAAAGAGATGTGAAAACATCAACAAAGTACAATTAATGAAAAGAACATCTAACTATCAAATCAAATATGAAGATATAAAGAATAATGTAGCAAAGAGATAATATAAATAGTGATTAATGCAATGCATTTAAAGTAGATATAAACACCAAATCAAAAGTATGTAAGAAGAGTTGGGTTCACCAAAATGTGAACCTACAAGCACACAAAGGGAATCTAACACCAATATCAAAAGAGGAAATGTCATAATTTGAGTTCACCAAAATGTACAAGGTGAAATGAGAGGCAATTAAAAACTAGGGTAGATCACCTCCTATTTCAATATTTTGCACATTCGGAAGGAAGATGTCCCCAATAGGCTCAAGAGGTGACTCAAGCACTAAATGGGGACAATGTTTCCTTTACTAAATATTTGATTTTGAAATGGAAAATGAATAATAAAGAAAACATCTATGTAAATTAGGAATGAAATAAGTGCACTTAGAAATTAAATAAAAAATTAGTAATTTTAGATCTAGATAATTGATAGACAAAATGTCAAAAATACCTATAACTGATTCTCTAAGATCTCGACACTATAATCTACTATCTGATCAATTTTGCACCTATTTTTGAGGGAATAGGTCATTTGAGATTATGTATACCCAGGTATAGGTTTGAGATAATGTATACCCAATTATAGTTCATTTGAGATGATGTATGCCAAGTATTTTTGCCCAAAAATTTTAGGGTTTGTCAACCAACTATTCCTAATTTGTCCAAAAAATATTTGACAACTCTGTAGACAATTCCTTGCATAAACCCTCATGGATAAATGTAGAAATCACTCATACCCATGATGATTCTTGAATGTTCTTGAAATAAAGGAGTTGGCCTTGACTTTTAGAATAGGAATCAAGGATGCCCTCACAAATTCATGGATCTATGAATATTACTCCTAGATCTTCAATTTAGATATGCTTGATAATTTATTGCAATTAAGGAGAGATTAATTTAGATGGATAGAAGGAATGAAATGATCATCTTACTGTATTGATAATTCCTCTACTTGTGAATCATGGGAGAGGACTTATTGGAGAGACTAGATCTTGGATGCTTGCCTTCAAATCTTGAATCCAATTTCTTAATTTATCTAGATTGCTTGATTGTTCTTAAAAACTTGATTGTAAATTCTTGAGTATGGTTATGGATGTCAAAATGAGGAGGGATAAGGTCTTTTTATACTTACTCCATCATTGTAGGATTCAAAATTGGTCTAGGATGACCACCAAACTAGATTTATAATTAACACCCTGACATTGAGCTCTAGGCCAAATTTGGACAAAAACTTGAGGGTATAGGTTGTTTGAGATTACCTATACCTAGGGTTTTGAGCTCAAATTTGAACTAGGTGTCAGGATGGTATAGATGAAGTGGGAAAACAAGAATCAAGTTTCTAAGATCAAGCATAATGGATATATGACCTCAAAATCACCAAAATGGGGCCTAATAGAGAATCCAATTATGGGTCATAACTTTTTACAATGGTACAGTAGGACCATTTTTTGATACAAGATATTTTGTCTCAACATATTTCCAAGTATTGTAACATAGGGAAATCATTTAATCTCTCATATGCACTTTCCAAAAACTATCGTCAAATCCATCAAACACAAGAAATGTTAGTTTTTGCACCATCAGATCTACCTCAAGTGATTAAGATCTTATTCAAGGAACCAAAGCTCTAATACTAATTTTTGAGTAGTTTGAATAACTATGAGAGTGGTGAATCAGTTATCATAAAATATTTTTCTTAATCTTAATTGATCAGAAGCAACCTTAATTCAATCAGATAAATTAAAAAAATATGAACATGAAAGCACATAAGAACACCATACACGATGAACACCAAATTTTTACATGGAAAACCCAAGATGGAGAAAACCATGGAGAATGCTAATTCTCAATTATGAAACATTGATTAAGGTGACACCAGTTAAGGTGATTTTTAGAAAGGGTGGCTCGCTGCCAAGTTTCTCACTATAAGTGGTCTCATTTCCTAGCCATCACAACCAATAGAAAAAGGCTCACTGTCAAAAGAAGAATAATGAAAGGGTGTCTATAATTAAAATAGCTATCACCAAATTCAACACTAGAAGAACCCTATAGTCTACTACCTCTGATCGCACAATTTTGTATATTTAAGAATACGTAGATTTTTCCTTTTAGATTTGCATTCTTCCACACAAACGAACATTAAACAGAATCATCTTCTACTTATACCATTCCATGCCTTCAAAATATTCTAATTCAACCAAATAAGATTTGAATGAAGTCACCACAAAATATTCCTATAGTGGAAAGGAATAAAACGTGGACCACAAAAAAACTCATCGCTCAAAATAATGTGCTACCCATTTACCGTAATATCTAGAGCCAAAGAATAAAATTTACACATTATAATGCATACTATGTTTTTTAAGCATGTTAACCAATTTCCATATTATACTAGGCCCAAAAGAGTGTATCTTATTATTTAACAATATGAATGGAACCAGGTTAAACATAGCCAAAGATAGATTATCACAACACAACATCCAAAGTGTGCCAATCCAAATCACCAAAGCATAAAAATAGAACCTCATCCAATCAGACAAGGTATGTTGACATCAATGACAACCATTAATAACAACAACAAATAAAACAATAGAATTACATTTTCAAAATTTCTTCCTCATTTTTATGTATAGGAATAGGTGGTGCAGTTGTCGGAACTTTTATGGTTAGATAGGGATCTAAAGGAGAAACCCTAAAATTTTCAACCAAAAACATATGGAACATAAAAAAAAAATTTGTACCCTGCATTTTTAGCTAAAATTTATACCACAAGTTAGTTTCACTAACTGGATCTTGATTTAGGTCAATTCTAGTTTCTGGCAGTAGTTTATCAATATATGATTTCTTGATTTATTTATATCGGTCTATTTAGCCTTATATGTTGCATTTATAACTTCTATTTTCCCTCTTCCCATTTCACATCTTATATATTTAGTGTCTTAGGACCTTCTTGAGCCTATTGGGACATCTTCCTTTTGAATGTGCAAGTTTTAAAAGGAGGAGGAATCTACCCTTTTTCATTGCTTCCCTTTTCCAACTATACATTATTGGTGTTCACCCAATTCACAACATTTTAATTTTGATTTTGGTGCTTTGTTTTTTTATTATTACATCTTTTAGCATTCATTGATTTTACTAAGTTAGATTGTTTTGTTATAACCTATGTTGTCACATTTATTCTTACTTCCCTTTACCAATTGCATGGAATGAATCATAATTTCTTACATTTCATTTTATTTATATACCTTCATGGTGTTCTTGCATATGGTATTATGAGTCTTTCAAATATCTTTCTTCCCTATAAGGCATGTTTCAAGTCCTTTATCAATAGATCATGTGGTTTTCTGATTCAATTTTTTAAAAAAATACATGGAATATATTGATTACATAAGGGTCCTTTTTGGTGAACATAAGGATAACATTAGTTATATAAACCTTTGTAATCTTAATCCTATGGTTCCCATTGATCATGATGATAGATATCTAGATCCTAATGATCCCATCCTAGTGAGACCTAGATCCTCTCATCCTCAACCCACCTTAACAGATAGTCTTAAGGAATATACTTTATCCACTTCTTTAGATAGATGACCTTAAACAATCTTCCTTTTATTAAAGCATTATTCATAATCATGATGTTAAGAATTTTATTGATTATTTTTCTCCAATAATAACAATAAGTATACATTCAAATCTTGATACACCCTCATGTTCTTCTCCACCTAAAGAATATAGGAATAGTGATAGGAATATTAATCTCCCTAAAGAGAATATTTCTCCTCCTATTCATCTTTATACCACACATTTTCATAAACCTCAAGATAAATCTCCTTTTCCCTCTACATTAAAATCCACTTATGATGTGGGTTATGACATTACTACTCAATAAGGTTAAAGTGGTCAAGGTCTTGGTATTAAAGTTCTTATAGATCCACCTACACAAGTTACTAGATGTGGTCTATGATTTATACCCCAAGCCACCATTTTTCCTTCTTCCATTCATTCTTCATCACAACACAAACCTCCTTTAGATATTCTTAAATACCAACACCATGCATTTTCATACCTCCTTTTGATGACCAATTGGCCTTATCTAAGAGAACATTTTGGAGAATTAAATTTGAACCTAAGATCCATTTTCCTTTTTGAAATTTTCCAAAAAGATAAAAAACCTACTAATTGTGAAATTCTCTGTCTTTTTTATCATAGCTATAAACATTCTCTTGTTGATTGTCTTGAATTTAGATAATTTGTTTAAGATTTAGTAGATAGATCTCTCATTTTCTTAGCATTGTAACAATGGATCTTATGAAATTTTTTTATGAAAATCATACCTTAGCATTTTCTTCTCCTATAATGTTTTTCTCCATCATATAATCTTAATAGCCTACATCATTGCGGGATTTTTGTTTGCATACTATTTATTAGAGAAACATAAAAGGCATTTTCCCTTGTCCTTTTCCTTTGGGGGGGGCGGCTCTCTCTCTTCATCATTCTCATTTTCAAGAGTCCATTATATCTTTTTTGGTTAAATATTTTATACTATGGTGTCCTCCTATGCATGTAATTTATTGTAAATGATATAATTGGTAAAAGCACAAAGTTGTGTCACGTTTCAGGCTAACTTATCAACACAGCTGAATTTGAGTATTTCTAACTAAAATTATTTTTTGTCAAACATATGGTCTAGCTATATTCATTCTAGCTAAGTTAGATAAGTGCTTCAACTTTTCCAATTGGAAATATCTATTAAATGCATGTTTTATACCAATTACTAAAGAAATAAAATTATTTCAGAAAAGTGATGTTTCAATAACTCCTACTCCTTCTAATGATATTTTTTTACAAATATAAAAATACCCTTTTTTAGAGGACAAAGTCAAGATTATCATCATATAATTTTTATAGTATTTTAATTAGATCTAATAATATATTATAATTTCAAAATACTACAAGTAGGTATTTTAACATTCGAGAACAAGTTGTATCAAAAATAGGAAAAAATAGTAAAGCTTATCAAAAAAATTGAAATTTTATATTTAACACTAGAGGAGAGAGTTGTCCTCAAGAATGTGCAATTTTTTTTCTGAATGGTATAGATTTGATAGGGGAAATTTGGTGGGAGATGAAAACTGTTGATTTCAAGTATGTTCGACTTTGAGTAGTTATAATAGAGAAAATATACATTGAAAACTAATTTTTTTTGTTTTCTGCACTATCTATACATTTCATCTATAACATATTTTGAAATCAAAGGAAAAAAAGATTATTTAAATATTTTTTTTTGGTGGGAACAAGACCCTCGTTTTTCAGCATTTTTCAGCAAGTAAAAAATGGACTTCAAAAATTATAAAACTATGTGAATTCTTGTTCAATTTTTTAAAAAAAAATTATAGGCATAAAATTCATCCACTTCTACGCATTTCATTAGTTTACATCATCTCCAAATTCTAAACATAAATGTCATTTTTATGTTGTTAAAGTTAAAAAGTTTGTGTGTTGTTGACCTTCTCCTTTATAAAAGTGTGACACAACTTTGTACTAAAAGATCTCTTTAATGTATTGAATTTAGACAATTTGTTTAAGATTTAGTAGATAGATCTCTCATTTTATTAACAACAGATCTTATAATTTTTCTTGATATTAAAAAAATTCATTAGCATTTCTCTCTCCTATTATGTTATTCTCCATCATATAATCTTAATAGCCTACAACATTGGGGGATTTTTATTTGCATAGTGTTTATTTGAGAAACATTAGGCCTTTTCCCTTTTCATTTTCCTTGGGAGGAAAGGTCTCTCTCTTGTTCATTATCCTTTGAATCAAGATTCCATTATCTCTTTTTTGGTTAAATATTTTATACTATGATTTCCTCCTATGCATGGACTTGATTGTTAAGGATCTCTCTCTTTAAGGGACTGATATCCTTATTTTACAACCTCTTCCTTGAATGGAAGTGTATATATTATAATTTATTTTTCAACTAAGTTTCCATAATGTGGTCTCCTTCCATCTCTCTTCATTTCCTCTTTATGTATTTGTATTGTTTTATGGTGGTACATCATTTTTGGCATGAGATTCTTTGTTTCATTCAAGGTATTTTCATCTTTGCTCAACAATATTTTTCATGTCTCAAAGGGCATGTCTATCATAAATGATCTTCCATTTAGGGAACAAATTCATTCACTATCCCTTTTTTGACTTGTCCCTTTTATAAGTATTATGTCCTCTCTTACATGAACTTGTTTGTCTTACATTAGGATTTTCTCTTTTTCATGAGATTTACATCCTTGTTTACAACTTATTTTTTCTTGAAAGTACATGTCTAGTATAAAAGATATATCCCTTAGGGTTTATAATGTTTTATCTTCTCCCTTGACTTCACCCTTGGAGGAAAAGGTCTTGTTTGTCTTCTTTCTAAGGATATACTTTCTTTAGTATAGCGACATTTGTTTATCATGTGACATTCTTTTCATATAAAAAATTATTTCATTTTCATTTGAGATTATCTCTTATAAAACAAGTGTGTATCCTTGTTCACAATGTCATCCTTTTTTACAAAAGTATGTTCATCTTAAATAAATTACCTTACTTTGGGGCTTAAAGTGTGTTGTCTTTCATCAAGAATCTATTTTTCACCTAGTGATAGGGAGATAAAAGGGTGCATTCTTGTTCTCTTCCCCTATTTGTCTTTAATATGATGTCTTTGTTCAAGAACACCTCTTGAAGGTAGATTTATTGTAACCAGGGTCTCTTCTTTTCAAGGGTCTCTTCCCACTTGTAGGCATCATTTCAGGATTATTTATTCCCTTGGCTTACAAGAGTATTCACGCTTGCTAGGGGTACAAGCATACATTTTTGTTTTAAGGATAGCTCTTTTTTGTCAGAAGTAGGTATCCTTGTTCTCTTCTCCTTATGATACCATGATAGTCCTATGTCACCATCATAAGGAGGTAGGCATACTTGTGGCCTACTTGTACATTATGAAGCTTATGTTTGGTCTTTAGACTGACTATTGTACACACTAAAATGGTGCACTTCTATGAACCATTACATGCAAGGTTGCTCAAGAATGAGGCCTCACAAAGCGGCTCATAGCTCTCTATGCATGGAGTTGCAAGGGACTATGATGTGTTTGCTCTCAGCTAGAGCTACAAGCTTGTGACCTTGCTAGTCAACCACACAATGAGAGATTCAAGTGAAGACAAGGGCAACAATGCCAATATCTCCAAGAATCACTATGAAGATGCAATGCAAGCTATATGAGAATGCAATCTAAGCTATGGAAATGAAAGTACAATGCAACTAGTTTATGAAAGGAAATAACAATGGATTACAATGCCTCCTATTTAGACTATGTGAGCTTATTCTATTGCATAAAAGGAAATCTATACTAAGAATGTCATTATCATGCAACTATGAAAGCAAATATGAACTAGATGATGAAAGCAACAAGTCTTCAAAATCCTCAAAAGCTCCAAATGCACCTAAAACCTGCAGCATAACATTAGCATAAAAACATGAGATATGCAAATGAAGGAGAGAGCTCTCCTTTTATAAGAAATGAGGTGAAATAGACCATGGAGATTAAGAGGCAAAACGTCTTAATCAGCGTTGGAGCTTGAAAGAGGAGCAATCCATGTGCACAAGTATCCTCCAATGAGAGTGAAGTGTTGACTTTTGAGCCTCATGTGAGACAAAAAGTGCTTTTTTTCCTTTTCATAAAATATGAATAATGCTTTATTTGTGCAACTTAGGATAAGAGGAAAAGTGGGGCTTTTTATTTAATTAAAAGGGGAGGAAATATTCCTTTTAATCAAATAAAGACTTAGGATAAATGGTTAGCCCAAGGATAAAAATCCAATATATGATCAAAATTAGGATTTGATCAAGATATTGATATTGTTGAAAATATTGATTATTGATAAAAATGATTCAGGATTGATAAATCAAATAAATGGGGCCCGAAGTCTAGGCGACCATTTTAGGGTGCATACCACTATTTATAAATCCCTTTGGAGACAATTCTTTCCTTGGGACTTATCATTTTTATGGATCCACATGCAGATAGTAATTTTCATAAGACTAATCTTGTAAGCTTCCCTTGAATGCAAAAACTTTTCAAGTTGCCCCTATATGTGAAATTTTACAAGTTGCCCATATGCATAGACTTTTTAAGGTAGAATTGAATAGAATAATGCATCTTGTTAGACCATCAATTCTCCTTCCATTTTTATTTGTGATGAGTGGAACTATCATATCATATCTTGCTAGCCTTTCCTTCTCCTCATCTTCTTCTCTTATGGATCACCTAGAATAACATATCTTTCTAGCCTATTGGATTCATGGTCTCTCTCTCCCCTTCCATGCTCTCATAGCTTTTCTAGTCGGTTAGATCATGGAGTGTTTTCATTTGCATATGCTCCTACCCTTTCCATGTGATCATTTATTCTCTTACAATATCTTTTTAAATATGATATTAGTGGTTGAGGCATTTTCTCGATCAATATATCTTCTACTAGTTGAATTGGAGTTTTGTTTCTAGTACTAACCCCCTTTTGTTGGTGTCTTTATTTTTATTTATTGTTGTATTCTTTATTTTATTTTTTTTCTCTCTTGTGCATGGATGTCTGATCTAAGATCTTTTCTTTTGGAGCTTGCATCCTTAAACTTAGTGATGTCTTTGTAGTTCCCATATGATCTTCTCTCTCTCATTTATTTCTCGTTCTCTTCTCTATAATCTCCTTTACTATTACCATGAGGTTTCCTCATACTCCTACTAAATTGGGGGCTAAATACATTATCCCAAATTCTAAGCACTCAATTAGTGTATAGTTTTTTTGATATATTTAGCACCCTCCTTAGTGTATTTTTATAATAGGATCGTATTTGGCACTTAATGGACACCTAAATTCAAATATGGGTCCTTTATCATTTTAATCTTTCTCAAACTAAAGGTAATCCCTTATTTATAGGTTTGCTCCTCTATTTTTCCTCTAATCCAATAAATCATTTCATCTTCTAGGCCCTAAATCACCATTTTTATACTTTGAGTTTTGTCCCAACCTCATAATTTGTTGTACCTTATAATCTTGCATCCTCTCATTGCTCGAGACCCATGGTCTTAATTTGGGCCCTAATTCGGTGGTACATGAAGTTTCAAATGTTATGTACCTATGTACATAATATTCCAAATTTTATGTACCCCGAAGATTGAGCCCAAATATAAAGTGGGTCATTGTCTCGATGATTTAATGAGGATTAGGATTTACAGTTGGCCTACATGAGTTTTAACCCATGTGATGTTGTGAGAGGTATATAAACACTCTATATTTCCTCATATTAGTATCCATTATCAACCACAAGAAATAATTAAAGAACCAAGATCAATATTATCAAGCATTTGCATCCAAGCATTCATAATCAAGCTATCAAGTGTAAGAAATACCTCTTCGAGTCTTATTCTTCCTCTCTTAATTAAATAGTGTGGAAAATTACAACATCCATTACATAAGGTTTTTTCTTTCATGATTTCCTTTTGAATTTTTTTGTTAAGTCAAAGATAATGCATCGACATATTTAATCACATTCAAAGAAGCATTATCCTTTCCAAGGTATGATATACTATGTTTATTAGATCTAGCATTTTCTATATGACATCACACTTTCATTTCTTTCATTTCATTTCAAGGTGGATTCCCAAATAGGGGTTTGACTGAGGCAAGCCCCTTTATCCAACCTTTTCCCCCATTTTTCTATGTACGGGAGTAGGTGACATAGTTGTAAAAACTTTTGTGGGAAGATTGGGATCTGATGGAGAAACTCTACAATTTTTTACCAAAAACACCAAGAACATAACAAAAAACATTTTGTAGCCAAGAACAAAATGTTTCAAACATTTTGTGCCCTGCATTTTTAGCTAAAATTTATACCACGAGTCAGTTTAACTATCTGGATCCAAATTTAGGTCATTTTTGGTTTCTAGAAGTATTTTATTAGTCCATTTCCTAATTTGTCTATATTGGCTTATTTATCCTTCTACATTGTATTTATCACTTCATTTTTCCCTCTCCCCATTTCACATCTTACATATTTAGAAAAGGTTTATTTTCCCATTCAGTTCCTAGGACCTTCTTGAGCCTATTGGGACATCTTCCTTCTGAATGCGCAAGTTTTAAAAGGAGGAGTAATCTACCCCTTTGTATTGCTTCCATCTCCCCCTTGTACAAAAAGGTGTGTTGATTTTTCTCCCTGAAAACTTATTTAAATCCATTTTTATTATTTGATATTGGCTTTAATGGTTGAAACTATAAATCTTGTGGATGCATTTCCTTCTTTGTGGAAGAAATTCAAGAACTCTTTCTAGTTTTTTAGGGATCTTGGATATTTTTGGGGTTGGGGATTTCATGTTAGAGTTTATTGACTTGAAACTATTATATTTTTGGAATGTGAATGCCATGAGATAAAATGGGTTTTTCTCCTTTAAAGGATCTTTGAAACTTGAAATTTTAATGTTTTTGGCAATGGCAAGCCATATATCCGAGTTTGAAATTAATTATGCTTCTTTTTGTTATTTTGATTTGTGAAAATTATGGTTTTGGGATTCTTGTGGGAGCTTGGGAAGCTCCAAGTATTCCTTGGGATTATTTTTAAATCCTTAATGAGGACCCTGTGTGATTTAGTATGCATGCATGGGTGAAAATGGAATATGTGAGCTCATGTGAGAACCCTTGATTACCTTGTATGACTGGAATGGATATGTTAGTGTCATGGATCATGTTGGTATTATCATTCTTAAAAAATTGTGATAGGACCTCATCATTTACTGTGAACTTGTTTGGGTGGATGTTGAGTCATTATTGGGAGTGGCTCTCAATGGGGGGACTAGGGCACAACGGGGGACCAGAGTAACCCATTGATGAGTTATTAATTAAGAGATAACATTGGAAGAATAAAATAATTAAATTGATTAAAAGAGAGTGTAATTGGTGAGGAAATGGGATTGATTGGTCCTAATTATGATATAGTGAGGGACAAAGATTAACCAATCCTACAAGGCCAAGGATTGACCGGTCATAGATGTGACTTTTCAAGGGCCAAGGATTGAATAATCCAAGGTTCTTGACACTCCTAATTCTTTAATTTTCTACCACCTATCTTTTCCAATCAATATGGTGAACCTTGTATTCCTTATGTTTGAAGTATTAATGTATTACCACCTTGTCCTTGGTTGCATATCCCTCTTGATGATTTTCTTATAGATGGACAATGCATGGTCATTCTATTTGTGGGTTTAGCATGATAATGTGGATATGCTTAAGTGAGTGGTGTTATTGTCATGTTGATTATGCCTCTTATGGATTGTGCGGTGTTGTGGGTTGCATTGTGTATACCCTATGTTATATCCTTGTTGTGTGTGTGTGGGGCACACGGTTATCTACATGAGCATCATGTGAGAGGGCCTCAAGGTTCCTTGTGGTCGGGTGGTGTGAACAACTATTGTTGGGGAGTGGTATATAGGTATCAAGTGGAACTAGATAGTATTTTCACCCCTTTCACACTTATGTCAACACAGTGACATATTCTTATATTGTATCCTTGCATTGTATCAGTATGTGGTATCTGGGCATTTGTATCATTGCACCTTTTGTATATTGGATTTTATTCTTGGCCTATGTAGCATAGTTACATTGTTTTGTGTTGATTTACTCTTACTCTTAGGGTTAAATTAAATATGTTTTTATACTTCTTATATAATCATAAGTTAGCCTTATAGTAGGAACCTTGTGTTCATAATAGCATAAATTGTTGTATTTATGATAGATTTAATTAAACAACACTTTTGGTTAGGTATTTGGCCTTTAATTATTCCTAGAAACCTTGATTTCGGGGATAGGGATCTAGATTGACATCTCTACCTTTCCCCTAGCACCTCCCCCTCACTAAATTGAGTCTACCAAACCCTAAAATTTTCTAACTCTCGATTGGCACCTCTACTATCAATCATCATTTAACCTAACTAGTACGTTGTAATTGGCGTTTAATCTTTTTAGTGCATCTACTTACTCAAATGGCACCTCTACCTCTCTAGACTAGGACTTCTCAATATTTCTAGGGAATCTATTGGCTATTGGCACCTGCATAACGGGGATTTGAATTTTCACCACTTAGTGTATGTGCCCACTTTGGCACCTCCTCTAGATTAGTGTTAAGAGCTTGTTTATAGATTTTGAAATGTTTTTGCTTGCATATTTGGTATTTCCTAGTTGATTCCTATCTTGAATAATGGTTTATGTATGGCCAATTATGGTATAACCTCATGACTTAACATTCACTTGGATTTCGTATAATAGTTTTCATTGGACCCTTGGATATTCCAATTTGATATTACTTCTCTTAAGGATGTATGGATAATGTGTTAACCTTATTATTGATCTCATTAAGCTAGAATTATGTGATGAATATTTAATGTATTAATGCCTACAAAAATATTAATAATAAAAAATATATCATTGCCTACTTGTTAGTACAAATTTGGGCTTTTCCCAGTATTCCTTGGTAAGACATTAAAAAGAATCAAATTTGTATCCCTTGCAAAAAAAAAGTTATGAGTTCTAGAACACGTCGCTCTTTAAAATGTTGTTTACTATTAAAAACTAGTTATCCAAGGAGATGGTAAAAAGAAAACAAACTATTTAGTAGTAATAGGTATCAGAAAGTGAAGATTTTTTTGAATGTTCATTTCAATATCAATTTTGGCCAAAACATGTCACTATTGTGGGATCACCCAATCTCTTCTCAATAGCACAAAGGTGTATAGTTGATAGTTTAGGTAAATTTTTGGTTGTTGGGCCAATAGGCTAGTTTCCTTCACTTTTGGTATGATGATAATCATTTTGATTCATTTTGAAGAATGTGTTAGGATTTTTTTTTACCTAATTATGCTTTGGTTTGATCTACAACTCATTATATTTCATGATATAAATGTTTGAGGTCGACTAGTAATGTGATATATGCATTTAATCAAAAGCTATATTTTAAGCCAACCTAGTTAAAGTTTTGAGATGTTGCAAAGGATATATATAGAAGATCAAATCATTTGAAATAATAGATATTGGGTGATGTGTGTTTGAATTATGCTCTTTATTGTCATCGATGTCAACCTCTAGTGTGGCATTGATGTTAGCTTGTTGAAGTTAGAATGTTGTTGCGGTTGTGATATTTATTAATGAAGAATATTTGAAGTATAGTTGTTGAGGCTATGAAATTGACTGATGAAGAGGATTTGAAAGACTAATGACCATTGAGTAATTGATTAAGAATATTTAAGTATAATGATTAAGGCTTGGCTTTGAGCATTTAGAGTATTAAATGATTGCACTGAAATAGTTCGAGTTATGTCTGAAAAATAGAAGTATAATGGGAAAGATTATTTGAAGACATAATGGGAGAATACTATGCATTAATTTTCATAAGATGATTGTGTTTTGTGCTTCTAGTTTTAATGACTAAGCTTTGTTAATGTTATACTATCATGCTTTTAGGTCCCAAATTGATCATTTAACAAAGATATGATACATTGTTTAGCTGATGTTGAGGTTGGCTTTCAAGAAGGATTGGACAGGCTTAGAAAATTCCTTGCATTACTCTACTTTTGAATTTTAGGGTATGCAATTTGGTGGACATGTTCAAATAGTTTTTGCAGTATTTCAAATCAAATATCTTTTGATGGTTTTCTTATTGGGTGAAATTTTTTTGTTGCATGTCCTACATTGTTGCCTGTGTTGGCTTCTGGTTGAATCAACTATATGTGGTTAATATATTTAAATATTATTTCTCCAGATATATGTTAATATAAGAGATAAGAGACTTATGATTATTGTACCATGGTGTGTTGTTCTTTCGATGGTACCATATTTTTTGGATAAATTTGTTTTAGGGAAACTAGTAACCTATTTTTAATGATTTTCTACACATTACCTTTGGGACCAATTTAGGAGGAAGTTGCAATGTGTGAAGATGGATTATATTATCTAAGGAAAAGAATTTATTATGGATTTGGGTCCCCTTTATCTCTTTGGGGGAACTACATTGAGTATTTGTGCTAAAGTCAGCCCACTTTGTGTTATCAAAGCTTATATTTTTATGGTCAACCTTTTTGATGTTTCCAATTGAAAAATCTCTATATATTTGAATGAAAAGGGATGATTTAATCATAAGTGTGAGTGAGGTAATTATGAATATTGGGTTAATTAATCTTAAAGGAAAAATTTTACAAATAAGGAAGAACAAAGGTGAAAATTTATTAATCACACGAAGAGGTCACACAGCGAATTGGGAGATCCTATTTCCATTCTTTCACTATGTTTATTTGGAAGAAGTGAATTTATTTTGTAGTTTTGTGGAGATATATATTCCTTGAGGGTTAGTGACATCCTTGTAAGTGTGCCTAAAATGGTAGGGACAGTGAGTTCCTTGGCTTCTATCCTAAAAATTTGTAATTATATATTTCTATATAGTGAGTATATTTCTGACCATGGTTTTTCCCATCTTGAGTTTTCCATGTAAAGTTTATTTTATTATGTGTGTTTATCATTTATATCTCTCTTTCTAATGGTTATTTGGATTAATAAATAATTACTAATAAGTGTGGAAAAAAATATTAAGTTTTAATTTGTGTCGATTCCCCCCCCCCCCTCCCACGGCTTAGTACCATGTGGTGTTTAATAATTGGTATCCGAGTGAGGTTCCTCTAGAGAATCTTAACTGCTTGAGGTAGTTTTGAAATGGTTGGAAAATAAATCAATGAAGTACCTAAGTTTGATGGAATGAACAATACCTTTTGGAAGGATAGAATGGAGTCTCATTTAGACTCTATGCCATGTGGAGTTATTGATGCTATGAGAAATCACTATTTTCCTTCAGTATCAGGTACTCTTACTATGCCAAAAGAGGTTAAAACACATGAGAACAATGCAAAGTAAATAAATACAATTATCAATAGCTTGGGTGATTCATATTTTCTTAAATTCATGGGTTCTAAATCCACATTTAATGTATGAAAAAATGCTGGCAGTATCTATGAAGGGGACAAGAAGATCAAGTTGTATAATATGAAGCACAAGTTTGAGACATTGAAGATGTCATAAGATGGGAATAATGAAGGTTGTTTAAATTGTGAAAATGAAATTATTAACTCTATTAAAGGATTTGTTAGATCCCTAGAAGACAATGAAGTGGTGCTAAAAGTAATGAGGATAATGACTACTACTTACAAAAAATTATTTATTTCTATACAAAAAAGTAAGGATATAAAAAATTACACTTCAGAGGAGATTTATGGTTTTTTCACTACCTTTTATTTGTCAGGACTTGAGGAGAACCAATGGGAAAAGAAAGATGTTGGATTTCAAAGCTACTCAAGGCACAGAAGATGAATCTAAGTCAAATGAAAAGACAAACTTTGTTAGAAAATTAAAGAAAGGATTTGGGAAAAATATAAAGGTAATTTATCCTTCAAGTATTTCAATTGTGGAAGAGTAGGACAAGTATGTTGTTAAAATTTCCTTTTAGAGAAGATAGGAACAAACTTGATGATGTTGATAGGAAAGAGATCTTTAAAGAAGATATGACAAGAATGATAGGTCAGATGATAAACATAAGGGAAATAAGGATTTGTGTGTAATGGAATCTCATTCATTAGATGATGAAGGATGAAATGACTCAAATTATGAAGTACTATTTTTGTTTATCAAGGATGAAGATAATGTTAGATTTGAACCTAATAGAATACTACTATGTATGGGATAGAAGAATCCAAAATTTCAATCATTGATTCTAGTTTCTCAAATCATATGAGTATTGAGAGAAAGATTTTTTTACATCTAGAGAACTATGATGGAGGATTAGTCTCATTTGTTGACAAAAGCTCTACACCTATATATGTAAAAAGGGAACTATTTAAATTGATGATAATCATAAAGCTATTGATGTCTACTATGTAAAGGCATTAAGGAAAAGTCTTTTAAGTGTTAATTAGTTTTTCAATAAAGGTTTTCAAGCTAGTTTTCTTAGACGAAAATGTGAAATCAAAAAGAGATATAGAAAGCTTGTTGTGGAAGAAATAAGGAATGGTAATGTTTACTATCTAAAGAAGAACAATGGAGGCAAGTTATTATTGGCTCTAAAGAATTAATATTTCCTATGGAAATAATAATGGGACATGTCAACTTTGACGATATAATAAAGATCAATTCCTCTAATTTTGTGAGAGACATGCCAAGGGTTACTAAACCTGCAAATACAATTTGCAGAGAATGTCATGTGGGGAAGAAAACTAGAAAGACACTCAATAATAAAGAATATTCAACTATAAGACCTTTGGAGATAATGCACAATGATCTTTATGGATCTACAAGAAAAAAATCCATCAATGGTGAAAGGTATTTCATGTTTCTTGTTGATGATTATACTAGATTGACATGGGTAACATTTTTGAGAGAAAAATAGAAGCTATAAATATATTTAAAATTTTCAAAATTTTGGTTCAAAATCAAAGGGATATTAGGATTAAATGTATGAGGTCCGATCGAGGAGGAGAGTTTACATCATATAAATTCAATTGTTTTTATGAGAGGTATGGAATTAGAAGACAACGATCTACTCCTAGGACTCCACATCAAAATGGATTAGTTGAAAGTAAAAAAAAAAATTATTGTTGAGATGGCTAGGACAATGCTATAGGATGCTAATCTATCAAATGTTTACTAGAGAGATGAAGTACACCATAATTTATATCTTCTCAACAAAGTGCATCAGATTAGATCATACAAAGACTTCCTGTGAAATATGGTTTGGAAAAGCACCTACTATCAAATATTTTAGAATTTATGGAAGAAAATGCTATACTAGAAGAGATGAAGGGAATCTTGGAAATTTTGATGCAAAGATCAAGTAAAGGTATCCTTTTGAGATACTCTGCGACAAGCAATGCATATTGATGTTATGATTTGAGGCTGAAGAAGGTGGTAGAAATTGCAAATGTTGAGGTCAATGAAGTATGGGAACATATTGATTTATAACTAGTGATTGATTTAGAGTAGGTTCATGTTACTCCTACAAAATAAAGGAGAGATCCAAAAATTAGTGATAAAGAATAAGGGAATGAAGAAAAAAAACCAAAAGAAACTCCAAGGACCCTTGGTAGGTGTGTTCAAAGAAAATGTTTGGATGAACAGATCAGTGGAGACAAGGATAAAGGTGTTCAAACAAGAAGAAGACATGCTAGGGAATGTGAGCAATAAAACTATTATTTTATTTTTACAATAGGACCAAAGAATTATGTATAAGTAAGTAAAGATGAATGTTGGATAAAATCCATGGAAGAAGAACCAAATCAAATATAAAAAAAATAAACATTTGATCTAGTACCTAGTCTGGTAGACAAAAATGTGATTGGAAAAAAGTGGGTATTAAAAAACAAGTTGAATGAGGGTGGATAAGTCACTAGAAACAAAGCAAGACTAGTATGTAAAGATTATTCTCAAGTTGAAGGAATTCATTTTGAAAAAAAAAAATCTCCAGTATCTAGAATGAAATTTGTCAGAATATTTTTAGCTTTTGTTGCACACAAGAACTTCAAGGTTTATCAAATGGATGTCAAATATATATTTTTTAATAAAAATCATGAGTAGGAAGTCTACATAGAACAACCGGGTGGTATCAAACTATCAGAAGATCTAGATATGGTATTCAGACTCATGAAGGAATTGTATGGACTTAAGCAAGACCCTAGGTCTTGGTATGCCAAATTAGATATAGATATTTGTTGTAAAAATAATTCCAACAAAGTTATGCAAAAATAAGATGGCATTTTTATTTCTTAAAATAAGTACATCGAATAATTGCTAAAGAAATTTTGAATGGAGGAATCCAAATTAGTGCAAACTCTTATGGCTATTGGGCATCTATTGAGAAAAGATGAGGAGTCTTCAAAAGTTTATCAGAAGTTGTATAGATCTATGATTGGTGGAATGATATATTTAACTGCTTCAAGACCAGATATTGTGCATGCAATTTATTTAGCTCTTCCAAATATCAAGAAAATCCAAGACAATCTCATAAAATGGTAGTGAAAAGGATATTCTGATAAATGAAAGGTAGTCCAAAATTTTGCCTATGTTATAGAAGAGATGGTGATTTCTCACTAAATAATTTTACTAATGTTGATTGGGAAGGACGTGTAGATGATAGAAGAAGTACTAGTGGTGGACCATTCTTTTTAGGAGATAACTTGGTCTCTTGGATGAGAAAAAATAAATATTCAACTTCACTATCTACTACAAAGGCAAAAAATATTGTAATAGCATCTTAATGTACACTCAAATAATTTGGATGAAGAAAATAGGTTGTAAAAATAGTGATTGATAAACCAATTCCAATAATGTGTGATAATACAAGTTCCATTGATATTTCCAATAATTCGGTGATGCATTCGAAGAAAAAATACATATCTATCCAGTATCATTTATTGAGGGAAAAATTATTGAGAAAGAAGTTAAACTAGAGTGTGTTCCTATCAAGGAGAAAATTGTAGATATTTTCACTAGAGCCCTAGATAAGGATACTTTTGAGTATCTTAGATTAAAAAGAATTAAGGGATACTACCCCTCCTTTTTTAAACTAGATACATCAAAGAAGTGCATATTTTCGTGGGCAAATTGTCTATCCCTTGTCTTCTAGATTGATGTTATGGTTGCTCTCAGGGATAGAAGTATAGGTGGAAGGTTGCAGAGAGTATGGATTGTAGAGAGTTGGTTTCCTTGGTAGGGGGAGTTTCAAAAATTTGGGTTATTACTTGAAAACTCAAAGGGGGGGAAAGCTTTCTTCCTTTTTTCCTTGATGTCAAAGGGGGACAAGGAAATTTAGAGAATTTTTCCAGTCTTGGTTGTCAATTTTGTTTCTATCAATAACAAAGGGGAATATTGTTAGTGTTATGCACTTTGTTGTCATTGATGTCAATATCTAGTATGGTATTGATGTCATATTTCTAAAGTGAGAAAGTTGTTGAGGTTATGACATTGATTGATGAAAAATATTTGAAGACTAGTTGTTGAGGATATGACATTGATTGATGAAGAAGGTTTGAAATACTATTGCCTATTGAATGATTGGTGAAGAATATTTGAATTATAATGACTAAGGCTTGGCTTTGAATATTTAGAGTTTCTAATAATTGCACTAAGACAGCTCAAGGTATATCTGGAAGATAGAAGTATGATAGGAAAGAATATACAAGAAAGAGTATTTGAAGACCTTATGGGAGAATTCTCTACATTCCTCTACATAAGATGATGGTATATTTTGGTTATATTTTTATTGATTGAGTTCTACAAATATTCTACTACCATGTTTTTTAGGTTCCCAACTGATCATTTGACAAAAATGTGATGCATTATTTGGCTAATAGTGAAATTGGTTGTCAAAAAGAATTGGATAGCCTTAGAGAATTATTTGCATTACACCACTTTGGAGTTTTAGGGTATGCAGTTTGGAGGACATGTTTAGATGGTTTTTGTATTATTTATCTTAGATATATTTTGATGATTTTCTCTATAGGTGAAGATTTGTTTTCACATGTGATACATTGTTGTTTGTGTTTGCTTCAAGTCGAATCACCTAATTGTGGTAACTAAATTTGATTGTACCATGGCCTATCATGAATTGGATGGTGGTATATATTTAGAAGATATGTTTTCAGGCTAGTCGGTAACCTATTTTTAATGATTTTATACACATCACCTTTGGGACCAACTTCAGAGGAACTTATGATGTATGAATATGGATTATAATATTTGAGGAAGATATTTTACAATGGATTTGATTCCCCTTTATCTCCCAGGGTGGACTACATTGATTATTTGTGTTCAAGGTAGTTGAGTTTGTTTTATTAATGCTTATATTTTTATGGTCAACCTTGTTGATGTTTCCAATAGATAAATCTCTATATATTTGAGTGAAAAAGGATAAATTAAGCATGAGTGTGAGTGAGGAAATTGCAAAGCTTGTGTGGATCAATTGTAAAGGAGAATTTGTGCAAATAAGGAAGAACAAAGGTAGGAATTGTTGAACCAAATGGAGGGGTCACACAATAGATCAAGAGATCCTATTTTCATTCTATATAGGATAAAATGAGGATGGGGTCCTAGAACAATGGTTTACACATAAAAGAGACCCCAAAACCAATATTTTACACATACATTTGAATTCTAAGGGGATGAAAATGTAAATCTAGAAATGCTAATATTGAAATGAAGAAATAAAAGTACTTACCTCTGAAAAGAATCGGCTGAAAACCCTATCAAACAGTCTCAGAAACTATTGATTTTTGGGCACCGAAACCAAAATTGCAAGATCTACAAAACCCAAAAATATTTTTCTTTACTGAGGGTAGGTCATCCTTGAACCAGATAGCGGGGCAAGCTCTTACCCTAAAGCAGGATCCTGCACCTCACTAAAGGTCATCTCCAACGTAAATTCTATCTGCAGATCCCGAAAGTTTGGCAAAAAGGGTATCCAGATCTACACTTTAATTCGCTATCCTGCACCTGTACCTACAAGAAAAATGGTTTTGTTGTTTGGATGAGGAGTTTGCCTTAGTCAAACCCCAGTTTGGAATCAACCTTAATAATGGAATTGAAATAGAGAATGCTAGCAAGTAGTAGAAATAGATCTAACAACGAAGCTATGATATTCGATAGATATGAAATTGTATTTGAAATGTAAACAAATATGTTGATATGAAAGCTTGGACATAACATTGACAAATGTAAATCTAAACCTCCATGATTGTATGCTTGGAATCCACCTTGAGGGAAGAATGAATGGATCTTGAAGATGATCAAAGGATCTTGAAGGAAGATCACACCACCATGATGGCTAGATCTAGGGTTTTGAATGATGAATCTTGAATACCTGAACCAAATCCTTTCAAAGGATTGAATGCTTGAATCCTTGATCTTCAATGGAGAACTTGAATGGAGAAGAGGACTTGAATGCTTGAATGGAAGATTGCTTGAATTCTTGCTTGATCTTCTTGCTTGAGAGCTTGAGAGATTATGAGAGATGAGATGTGAAAACTTGATATGAATTGATGGAGAAAATGAGAGAGGAAGGCTTCCTTTTATAGTGATCTAGGGCACAAACTTCTAGAGAGGCCGACATTGAAAAATTAAATCCCAATTAACCTTAACCCATAGAAATTGACCTAGATTAAATATAATTTAAGATTTTACCATTTCGGAGATCAAAACAGCCGACTCGGAAGCGGGAAAACAATTCTTTTCAAAACCTGACATTCGAAAATCATGGGACCTTGAAATTTGGACTTGGAGTCAGGGACGAGGTAGTCTCAACCTTAGGTTAGGGTCAAGGTCATCCCTGACCTAGGTCAGGGACTAGGTCATCCTTGACCTTGAGGTCAAAAACCTCAGGATCTTAGTCCAGAATGCCAGAAAAATGTAGACAGAAAATGGAAAAGGGGGCAGAATCAGGGGAAAAGCTAGATTTAAGCTGAGGACCCATTCAAGGTTCTTGACATGACCCCAAAACACCTACTCAGAGGGCTAAACGCTCTTAACATGGAAGTGCTTAAATTTTAAGACGATACATTAAGCCCCCACTTTAGCAAGAGTATGGATTCAATGCAAACTCTTGGTAAAGGAGAAGAAAGAAGATATCCAAGTGGATTTGCAATGAGATAAAATAACACTTAGCTAAGGACACAAGCCCCCAGGCTAAGGATTCTAACTCAATATACATGCAAGAGGGTGCGAAAAGAGAAAACCAAAATAATAGGGGTTAGTACCAAAACAAACCCAAATCAACTAGTAAAGGAAACCTTGCTAAGAAATATTTCCCATACTAATATTATATTTGGAAATCTATCATAAAAGCATAAATGATTACATAAGAAAGATAAGAGAAACACTATAAATAAAATAGCTTCATGATCCAGTCCTACTAGCATGAAAGCGAAAAGAGAGAAAGGAGAAAGTGATTACCTCACCCAGTAAGATGCCCACCTTATCATGAATCACCCTGGAGGGAGAGCCCAATAGGTAGCAAGACCCGATAGTTCACCCAAAAATTGTCCTTTGTAATTGTAATGCATCTTCTGACAACTTCTGGAATACCCATAGATCCACCTTCTTGTATCACTATGAATATGAAATGTGTCTCCTCGGGATTTAGCAACTTATGTGTGTTACCTTCGAAAGATTTAGCATATTGGAAATGCATTTCTCTTCAGGATTTAGCAGCTTATGTGCGTTACCTTCGAAAGATTTAGCATATTGGAAATGTGTGTCTCTTCAGGATTTAGTAACTTATGTGCGTTACCTTCCAAGATTTAGCATATTGAAAAGTGAAAAATGTGTGTCGCTTCAGGATTTAGCAACTTATGTGTGTTACCTCCCAACATTTAGCATGCTGCAAAACAAAAGGTTGGAACAAAAATACATAATATAGAATGAGGGAGGCCGTATATATGCCCCCCTCCTTAAGATGGAAAAAATATACTATTTTGACATGTTAACGAAAGAAAAGAACAAGGATAAAGTCATCTTCAATATCAAGACAATATCCATAGACAACACCCAGTCCAAGCCAAGAAGGTCACAGCTCCTATGAGGCTATGGAAGGGACAACTGTAAAGAGATATCATGCAAGAAGTGAAAAAGTAACCCTTGTGAGGGATAGCACACTATTCAGCTTCCAAGGTGAGAGATTTATCAACCATGGAAACCCAATGTCAAACAATGAAAGAGGTTGTGATCAAGGATAGAGATCCTTAATGAAAACCAAAATTTTCATGTATGATTGGATATCACATAATTGATAGATACTACTTAACCAAGGAAAGAGATGAATCCTGGAAAGACAGAAAGAAAGGAGATGGCATCCTTGCCCCCCAAGTGTAGGAACAAGGATGGAAGGGGACCTTTTATATCGCTCACAACACTTTGCAATACAAAGAGCCCCCAAGGATTAGGCTAGCATTGTTTACATAATGTGGAGCTCCATAATACGAACATAAATGTTATTTAGAGAAAATAGGATTGAAATAAAACTCATTGCCACATGATATATCAATAATCTTACTATCAATGAGCTGCCTAATCTTATAATGTAAAGCTTGACATTCATTAGTAGAGTGGTCATGAAATCTATGATATAAACAAAAAGGAAGAGTCTTCAAGTGTGGACTATGTTTCTTTTTGCATTTAGGTCTAGTAATCATCTTAGCACGAAGAAGTTTAGGCAAAATAAATTCTTGGTCAAATTCCTTCATAGGTTCATCATCTTTTGAAGTGTTATTTGAGATGTTGTTAACATTGATTTGTTGTTGAGGATTAAATCCTAATCCATAAGAATTCTCATGCCCCCCACTCTATAAGGGCATTTGAATTCCCTATTTGTCCTTACCACATCCTTGACCATTAAATCCCTGTTTAACAAGGAAATGATAACCAAGACCATAACAAGAAGCCATATTAGAAGGATTCAATGGAACTTCAGTAGTCACTATGTCATCATTAGTAGGTTTGATAGATTCATTGTTGGTAGAAGTAGCGACAAAGTTATTACTAAGGGTGTTAGAAGTAGAAGTAAAAACACATTGTTCAAATTCTCTTTGATGCTTCATAAAATCAAGATCAGAAACTTCATATTCTCCAATAAAGGTAGGAGAAAAATCCAAGGTTCCCCAATCATCACCAAGAAGAGCATTAGAGGAAGAAGGATTACTATTAGGAATAGGAGTAGTGTGGGTTTGAATATTCAAACAAGGATTAGGTGCATCATCTGCATTAAGCATATACATCTTGTCATTATGTATAAACTTGACTTTATAGTGAAGGGTGGAAGGGATCACATGCATCTCATGTAACCAAGGTCTACCCAAAAGAAGGTTATAATTAAGAGGTCCAAGCATAACATGAATAGGTGTGCTCAGGATGACCAGTCCTACTTTGATAGGTAATGTAATGATGCCTAAAGTGTTCTTAGCAATGTTATCAAAACCATGTATAGGAACATTGTTAGGTTGAATAGTCAAAAGATCGGCTTTAATTGCTTTGAGCATGTCCGTGCTACAAACATTAAGTCCAGATCCATTATCAATCAAGGTCCTACGAATGATACTTTTATTGATAGAAACAACAACCATAAGAGCATCATATTGATTCTAAACTTCTTTAGAAGGTAAATCATTTTGAGTAAATACAATGTCAGGAGCACCCGGGGTAGCATGCATGCATTGTAAGAAGTTATTGATGTTCTCTTGATTAGGAGGTGGAGTTGGAAGATTTTCTAGAGCTTTTTGCAAGGCTTCATAGTAATTAGGTGAAGTTTGAAGAAGCTCCCATAAAGAAATCCTGGCAGGAGTATTTTGCAATTGGTTTATCAAATCATACTCCTTGCTAGGAAGACAGGGTGGAGGAGGAAGAATGGGTTGAGAAGGTGGTAAAGAAGTAGAAACCACCAGATTAGGTTGAAGGTTAATCCTTGTACAATATGTGTGAGCTATCAAATTTTGGTCATTAAAAGACTCCAAAGACTCCATAGGTTTACCTTTGATAGTAATGTGAGGACAACCTTTGACAGTCAACTAGGGTTTCGAAAAAACCATATTAGTTGTCTCAACACTACAAATAGACTCACAAAAAGGAAGCAAAGAAGACATCCTAGGAGGAGATGATGTAGGAGCTTGATTCTCCATAAGATCATCACTAAGAGGGAGAGCATTAAGGGAATTCATATCATTCTCCGCTAATACCTCATCACTAGAAGGAATCCCAAATGGAGGTAGAGCATCTATAATATCATCTTCTTTCACTAAAATGTCTACATAAGGGGAGTGTGTTTTAGAAAAAGAGTTATCATCATGTATGAATGTGTCATCCATTAATAAATCACCCTCTTGTATCAAAGCTTCTTCATGAGGAGGGGATAAATCAATGTCTTTATCCAAGGGATCATTCACAATAGTTTCATGAGGAAGAGAAAAATCAACATCCCCATCCAACGGCAATAAAGTACTTTAAAAATGCTTGAGATAACTTGTGCAACATGATAATGAATAAAGAAATGCATAGAAAATAGATCTAGATATATCCAAATGCATTGAAATAAAAAATAATGAAAAGGAAACCAAACACCACCAACACAATAGGGCATGTAATTTCACAAAGCAATGCAAATGTTTTTTGTATTTTTGAAGAAATTTTGAAATTTTTTTGTATCTTTGAAATATAAATGCAAGAGCATAAAATAAACCTACTTTTGTAAGCATGTAAGATCTAACACAAAATGTAAATCTAACACAAAAAAGAAAGAGTTGTCTATCGCGGGTTCACCAAAATGTATGATGAAGATGAACACATAAGATAATACAAAGGGAAATCTAACACAATAGGGCATCTAATTCCATAAAAGATAGGGGGTAAGCTTGTCAGGTTCACCAAAATGTATAGGATAAAATGTGGATGGGGTCCTAGAACAATGGTTTGCACATAAAAGAGACCCCAAAACTGATATTTTACACATACATTTGAATTCTAAGGGGATGGAATGTACATCTGGAAATGCTAATATTGAAATGAAAAAATAAAAGTACTTACCTCCAAAAAAGAATTGGCTGAAAACCCTATCAAACAGTCTCAGAAACTATTGATTTTCATAGGCTTATATCGAAATTGCGAGATCTACAAAACCCAAAAATATTTTTCTTTTCTGAGGGTAGGTCATCCTTGACCCAGATAGCGGGGCAAGGTCTTACCCCAGGGCAGGATCCTGCCCCTCACTAAAGGTCATTTCCGACAAAAATTCTATTCAAGGATCCCAGAAGTTCGATAAAAAGGGTATCCAAATCTACACTTTAATTCATTGTACCACACCTGTACTTGCAAGAAAAATGTTTTTTTTTTTTGGATGAGGGGTTTGCCTTAGTCAAACCTCAGTTTGGAATCAACCTTAATAATGGAATTGAAATAGAGAATGCTAGCAAGTAGTAGAAATAGATCTAACAACGAAGCTATGATATTCGATAGATATGCAATTGTATTTGAAATGTAAACAAATATATTGATATGAAAGCTTGGACATAACATTAACAAATGTAAATCTAAACCTCCATGATTGTATGCTTGGAATCCACCTTGAGGGAAGAATGAATGGATCTTGAAGATGATCAAAGGATCTTGAAGGAAGATCACACCACCATGATGGCTAGATCTAGGGTTTTGAATGATGAATCTTGAATGCTTGAGCCAAATCCTTTCAAAGGATTGAATGCTTGAATCCTTGATCTTCAATGGAGAACTTGAATGGAGAAGAGGACTTGAATGCTTGAATGGAAGATTGCTTGAATTCTTGCTTGATCTTCTTGCTTGAGAGCTTGAGAGATTATGAGAGATGAGATGTGAAAACTTGATATGAATTGATGGAGAAAATTAGAGAGGAAGGCTTCTTTTTATAGTGATCTAGGGCACAAACTTCTAGAGAGGCCAACATTGGAGAATTAAATCCCAATTAACCTTAACCCCTAGAAATGGACCTAGATTAAATGCAATTTAAGATTTTACCATTTCGGAGATCAAAACAGCCGACCCAGAAGTGGGTAAACAATTCTTTCCGAAACCCAACATCTGGAAATCATGGGACCTTGAAATTTGGACCTGGGGTTAGGGACGAGGTAGTCTCCACCCTAGGTTAGAGTCGAGGTCGTCCCTGACCTAGGTCAGGGACTAGGTTGTCCTTGACCCTTCAATTCATCCTTGACCTTGAGGTCAAAAACCTCAGGATCTTAGTTCAGAATGCCAAAAAAATGAAGACAGAAAATGGAAAAGGGGGTAGAATCAGGGGAAAAGCTAGATCTAAGCTAAGGACCCATTCAAGGCGCTTGACATGACCCCAAAACACCTACTCGGAGGGTTAAACGCTCTTAACATGGAAGTGCTTCCATTTTAAGATGATACACATTCTTTCACTATGTTTGTTGGGAAGTTGTAAGTTTATTTTGTATGTTTGTGGAGATCTATACTCCTTGAGGATTAGTAAGATCCTTAGAAATGTTCCTAAAATGGTAGGGACAACAAGTTCCTTAGCTTCTAGCCTAAAACTTTATAATTAGATATTTGCATATATAATGAGTACATATTTCTCACCATGCTTTTCCATCTTGGGTTTTCCACGTAAATATGGTACTCTTGTGTATGTCTTATCCTTTCTATATATTTTGTTGATGGTTAGTTGGATTAATAAATAATTATTGATAAATGTGGCAGAATTATTAAGTTTTTATTTGTGTTGATTCACCCCCCACCCTCTGGTGTTTAACAATGTGAGTCAAAAAGGGGATTACAATATCAACATATGTTAGATCTGCATTCTTATAGTATTTCAAGTTCATGTTTTCGACCATTGTAATAACATGCTGTATATAGGGAGAAGTGATCATCCTTTGGAATTGCCATAAAATATTTTTTAGGGAGTAGTAACTCCTTGGAGTTGCAACCCTAAAACAATGTTGTAAACACTTGTTCATATATTGTGAGATTCTCACAATGTTTTTCCATCATTGGGTTTCCACGTAAAATCCGGTGTTCATATGTGCAATGGTGTTTTGTACATTTATCTTTCAGTTTTCATATATGGCATTTATCTAATTTGAAGTTGGAATTCAAATTTTTAATTGGGTAAGTTTAAGTTAATACTAATTCAAATCCCCCAGCCCCCTTCAGTATTTTAATGTGTTCAACAAAATATATTTTTTCCACAGTTAGGATGTCTTCCAATGAAGAGGATAGTCCTTTAAATATTCATCTACCACATTTATTTATCCCAGATGAACAAGAGTGATCTAACCATGAACAAACCTTGCTTGCACAATGCATTTGTCTACTATTCTTTGTTTAAACATTATAGCAATCAGTCAAATTTAAAGAGTGTGCCTTAAATTAGTCCATGTGATGTTACAAAAGAGAGTTAAAATCAACTCCAAATTTTAAATTTTAATATGTAAAAATTAAAAAAAATTCTATGAATATAAATCTACTTGAAACAAGAAAGAAAGAAATAAACTAAATTTCAAAATTGATCCTTGAAAATAAATGTAGATGGAAACAAATAACATTTAACTATATACTCACATTCAACAAATAACACATCAATGACCTTTTATGTAACTTTCTTGTTGGTGTGCTTTCATGCATATTATTGCTTGTGCATATTCAATCAATTTCATATTTATCATGTATATTGTTGTCATGTTTAGTGAGCTAAGTTGTATTTGACTCCTTGTGTTTTGACATTGTAATCTTATTTTTTCTTTTGATGTGCAATCACTCCTTGAACTACTACTTATTTTACATTAATCTTTTTGCTTTGATCAATACAAACCAAAAAAAAATGCAAGTAACAAATAATATTTCATTTTTTATATTTTATATAAATATAAAGAAATTGTATAAAATAAGAAATGATACCATTTATTATGACAAGAAACGTAACTATAATATAGCACCATCGTTCTCTTCTTTGACACTGATATTAGGTTTATAATTTTTATATTTTTATTAATATTATTTCTTCATCTTCTACATAATTTTTGTTTACAAAATATAGACCTACTAGTATAAAGTTGTTACTTTTTATTATGTATAATTTTCCTATACCTAAACCATGAGATACTTCTATATAAATAAACCAGTACCACCTAACGGAGATCCACCTACCTAAGACTAAGCATTACCTAACATACTTAAGAAAGTAAATCAAATCGTTTGTGAAGTTGACATGGACGAACACAAAGCCAAAGTTGCATAAAAATCCCATGGAAGAATCCTTCTAGAAGCCATAATTTGATAGGCCAAAAGAACCCTTCTAGAAGCCACATAATTTGGTAGGCCAAAGGAATCCTTCTAGAAGCCATAATGTTTGCCCCGCTCCACAATTATGATATAGCGGGCCCCGCTCCAATTTTTGGCCAGCTGTTCCGTGACTTCTGTCCACGCTCATGGCTATTGTTAGGCTTCAAGTGATGGGGGTCACCGCATTTTGTTCGATATTTCCATCCTTGTCCCATTACTCATCATCCACTAAATTTAAGAAAAAGACTGATGTGAACTCATGACCACATTCTCTTCCAAATTTATGTGGAGGGGATTTCATGCTTTCATGATTCTATTGGTGTTGGAAAAAAACATTAATAAGTTAAAAGAGTGATGTAAAAGGCCCCACAAGAGACCTTTAGATAGCACTCATAAAGAGTGATGGTATTTTCATATTAAGCGATAATTTGTGATGGTGAAATTTGTATATTTTTATATTATATATTTTTACTTTTTGGTGTATTTTAATTGGAGTATGTTAAATATATTAATATCTTATTTGCATGAATTTAAGTCTAGACATCATCAAATTTAGACTATATCATCATTTATTCTCAAGGATTTGTCCTAATCCTTACATTTCTCATTTATTATTATCGATTATATTTGCATGTTTGAACTTTTTAAGACATTTATGAAGTCGTAGATTTGAAACACAAACTTTTAAATTTTTATTTAAATTTAGGCTTGGCTAACCTTTCCATTATCCATTATGATCCAACCTGTAATGTCTTGCCAAGGAACCCTCAAAACAATAGGGTAAAGTATGCAGTAATATTTTATTTTTTTTGTAATTACATAAACATTAACTGCAATAGTGCATAAACATATCATATATTGCATAAGCAATAAAGATACTTAACGATCAACTCGTGATCTTGCACAAGAGGAAGTCTTCAACACCTCCAAGGTTCCCATGACAACTCAAACACGCACTCAAAACAAAATACACAAGTTCACAAGATCGCCTAATGAGAGCTCGGACAATGTCCAACGAGCCACAAGAGGTTTGGCCAACACTAACTCACAGCTACACATAGAGGAGACTAAATCAACCCTCTAAATCCATCTAAACAGAGATTCATTCAAAATCCAATAGAAGTGTTCTCATGGTGATTATACATACAAGTTCATTACCGTTTAACCAATAAGAATCCACATAAACCCGTAACAAAAGCATTCACAAACTAAACGTCTTACAAGCCCAAATGGAAAGTAAAAAAAAAGCAGACATCATAGTAGGGAGAGACATCGATCCACGCAAGCGTTGGTTCATCGCAGACACTGATTCAATTCACTGGTAAACATCTGAGACAAAAAAAATCTTAGAATAGTGAGTTGAAAGCGTTGAACCCTAGCACAAACGTCGATTAGTGCAAACATTGATATGCAAATTTCTATTGAATTTGAGAAGAATAAAGGTACAACACCTAAGCCGACACCAATGTACGACTAATAAATAACTAGCTCCACACCGGGGAGTACCAGATACACATGATTGAGGACATAATCACTTGATACGTATACAATATCAATAAATGACAAAGGAAATCTAATAGATTCTAATCATATAGCATCAAATACATGTAAAAAGACTAATGTGAACTAATTATTTCCATCCTTATCTCATTATTCATCATCCACTAAATTTAGGAAAAAGACTGATGTAAACTCATGACCACATTCTCTTCAAAATTTATGTGGAGGGGATTTCATGATTTAGTTTCTTCTAGGGTCACAATTCTATTGGTGTTGGAAAAAAAATTAATAAGTTAAAAGAGTGATGTAAAAGGCCCCACAAAAGACCTTTAGATATTATGCAATAATTTGTGATGGTGAAAATTGTATATTTTAATATTATATTTTTTACATTTTAGTGTATTTTAATTGGAGTATATTAAATATATTAATTATCTTATTTTGCATGAATTTAGGTCTAAACATCATCAAATTTAGACTATATCATCATTTATTCTCAAGGATTTTTCCTAATCCTTACATTTCTCATTTATTATTATCGATTATATTTGCATGTTTGAACTTTTTAAGACATTTATGAAGTCGTAGATTTGAAAAAAAAACTTTTAAAGTTTTATTTAAATTTAGGCTTGGCTAACCTTTCTATTATCCATTATGACCCAACCTATAATGTCCTACCAAGGAACCCTTAGAACAATAGGGTAAAGTATGTAGTAATATTTTTTTCTTTTGCAATTACATAAACATTAAGTACAATAGTGCATAAACATATCCTATATTGCATAAGCAATAAAGATACATAACGATCAACTCATGATCTTGCACAAGAGGAAGTCTTCAACACCTCCAACAACTCAAACATGCACTCAAAACAAAAATACACACATTCACAAGATCGCCTAACATGAGCTTAGACAACGTCCAATAAGCCACAAGAGGCTTAGCCGACACTAACTCATGGCTACACATAGAGGAGACTAAATCAATCCTTTGTATCCATCTAAACAGATATTCATTCAAAATCCAATAGAAGTGTTCTCATGGTGATTAAACATATGAGTTCATTACCATTTAACCAATAAGAATCCACATAAACCCATAACAAAAGCATTCACAAACTAATTGGCTTACAAGCCCAAATGGAAAGTAAAAAAAATAGATGCCAGAGAAGGTAGAGGCATCGATCCACGCAAGCACTGGTTCATCACAGACACTGATTCAATTCACCGGTAAACATCTGAGACGAAAAAATTCTAGAATAGTGAGTTGGAAACATTGAGCCATGTAGCATAAACGCCAATTAGTGCAAATATTTATTTGCAAATTTCTACTGAATTTGAGAGGAATGAAGGTAAAACACCTAAGATAAAACCAATGTATGACTAATAAACAACTAGCTCCACACCGGGGAGTACTAGATACACATGATCGAGGATATAATCACTTGATACATACAATATCAATAAATGACAAAGAAAATCTAATCTTCTAATCATATAGCATCGAATACATGTAAATCATTAAAAGGAAATGAAAAGGATAGAATGAGCCTATCATGGTTGAAATCTATCTTGAAAAGAAGTCCACTACCTATACACTCGTCCCTAGTGATGACATGCAAGGCCACCCAACCACATGGTACCCTCAAGCCTACCCCACTATGCTCACGGAGATAGTCACACGACCCAAACACACATAATGCACATACAAGTAGGCTATCACTCACACCATACAAGTGCAATAATCAAGGGATGGTACAACGATCCCAATGTAGTCACTCAAATGCAGATACACAAGTACAACATGGAGAACACCCAACATGCATATAAGTTTCCATAATGCAATACCAATGCAATCACAATCACAATAGACCAGAGTGCTACTCATAGCTAATAGACCTAGACACGAGAGTACCAATCATGGGGAGTATTCCCACCTGCATAGACCAATATTAAAATCTAGGGCATAATATAGTCTACCTCATGCATGGATCACTCATGTCGTCTAGGGAAATAATGGTCTCCATCATCTACCCCACGCATGGGTCATTCATGAAATCTAAGAATTCAATGATTTCCATAGTACCCATGCTCGGGTCATGCATGACATCTAGGGATTCATTGGTTTCCATAGTATCAATTTATCTTGTTTAAGGTTTATACCCAATTTATTTTATTATGTTATCACTATGTAAGAAACTCCTTGAAGCAGCCTATGCCACCACTTTCAAGTCAAGGTCCACATAAGGAGCTACTCCCCATGCCTACTCAACGCACCTAGTCCTATAGTTCAATATGAAAGGAGACTAATACAAGAATCATGTCCACTCAATCTACACTGATGACATGAATAAAAAGCTCTATCCACTTGGTCTACACCAAGGACATAAATAAAAGGCTTTGTCCACTTGGTTTACACCAAGGACATAATAAATTGTAGCTTGTACACTTGGTCTACACCAAGGACGTGAGCATAAAACATACACAATCTACTTGGTCTACACCAAGGACGTAGATCACACAACACCAACAAGGAATAAAGCAATCACTAGAGAGAAAATCAACTCGCAAATACTCAAGGCATGCAAGCCAAGAAAGTGAAAAATAAGGTGCAACCACCAAGTCACTTGATTTTTCGCTTTGTGAAGAGCATGGATTTCAATGGAATCCATCAAACATCTCACTAGAACACGAGGAAGGCTCAATAAGCCACAAAATACACTAAAACCCAAAATTTGGGCAAAAATCGACAAGGTATAAAATTATCATTTAAGCATCAAATGGGTGAGTTCAAATCTTGATATATATTACATGGAATGTCCTCAATCCATTCCAATAGAATGATCCTATCATAATCGTGGAATACTACTAAATCTAATAATCTAATCACGCCAAACATGGTGACAGATGAATCTGAAAGGCATACAAATCGAGGGACTCGTGAAAAAATACCAAAAATCAAAAGTGAAATCATGTGATTCTGAGAGAACCCATTGGTTCTCGCATACACAACATGGCAAAAATTTCATAAAATCAAGATTGGTTCTTCCACGGGGGAGTCCTTGAACCAGTTTATATTAATATAAATATGGTGGATATCCCACTTTGGCTTAAAAAAAAAAAAAGCAAGGGATGACCAAAACACAAGGTTGAAGGGTTAAGCTTGAGTGCACACTCACATGGCTCAATAACTAAATAAATGGTCATGAATCCTCTTGGGATTAAAATCCCATACACTAATGTCATTACTCCACAAAATAATCAATCTTTAGAACGATGAGTCTAACTTTCCCAAAATCCCAAATGGGACCATTTCCGAGTCTATGGCCAAAAATATCATTGAAGCCATGGGAAAAGCTTCAATTTTCAAAATAAAAAAATAAAAAAACTAAGAATACACTTTGGCTCTAAACAAGCCCTACAAGGCAAGGGAGCAATAAAATTCAACTTTGAGTCATTTAGGAAAAAATGAGCAGCATAACATTACATAATCCATTCAATTTCAAATTAAATTCATACAAGCCCAACCAGGAAAAAGAATGAAATAAAAACATAGGGGAATACTAATTCTCATCCCAAAAACTAATAGCAATTCACTTCAAAGAAAGAAATAAAGTAAAAAAAAAAAGATGTAGGAAGCCCTACCTCACCATACAATAAAAACATGGAAATAGAGGGAAGAAATAAAATACCCCACGAAACCAAAAAATCCCCATGTACGAAGTAGAGCAATCACATCCCAAACCCAATGAACTTCTACCCACCAAAATCACGTAGAACTCACCCAACGAGAAAATCTCTAAAATGCTCACAAGAGGGTTTGAGCAACTTTTCTCTCCAAAATTGACTGTCAAAATAAAGTCGATTTCTTCATTATATGGCACTTTTGGCCAAAATAGAAAAAGACACTAGAAGGCCACTTAAAACCAAATAAAATAATCCAACTAAGTCTGGATTGAATTAGGCCAATTCCGTAAGTTAGAATGCCACTACGATAGAAATTGCCAAAAATAATTAAAATCACCCAAAGCTATAAAACCACCACTAACCCCTAATTTTGTGTAACAATTTGAGTCAACTCTAATGCACAAATAGTTATTGGTATAATCACAATAATGAAAATGAAGTCTAGATTATACCCACATGGTACCGTAGGTATAATATATTAATATGGGTACACCATCCATACAATGACAATATTGGCTAACTCATGAATGGAAAATGTAATATCTCCCGTGCCATTGTCGTAAATAAAGACACACTCAAATTTGTAGCTCAGATGAAATAATGTCTTGTACCTATTCATTGAAACATGTGTGTGTGTGTGTGTGTGTGTGTGTGTGTGTGTGTGTGTGTGTGTGTGTGAAAATTGTACTTCCTAAGAAGACACAACACTTCAGTAGAATATTATAGATAAATGATAAATAAGAAAGCAATCAATGAATATATCATAAACCAGGTGATCTACTACCTTCTTAGAGACGTGAGTATAGTATTCTTAGATTATGATTGAGACCAGTGACAATGCGATGTCTAGATGAAGGATTTGAATGCTAGATGATTAAAATGGATGCAAGATCTAAGCTATGTTTTTGTAGTTTTCAATGCAATAATAATAATTAATCTAGATGAAATGATGTAAAACCTTGATAACAATGAAATGAAATCAAACTAAGAACAATGTAAATAGCAATGATCTCAATGGAGGCACAATCAATCAAGAACTCAACAGTGTAACTCTGTTGTTCTCAAGATTGCACATATTTTGTGAAGAACCGAGGGTTGTTTATATAGAAAACCTGGATTTGATAACTCGTGGAAAAAAACAAAAATCACTCCTTGATTAACTCAAATTGATTGGCAAGTAATCATGGAATTAGAAATAGTTAACTTTCGATAATCACGCAAATCAACTTTATGACTCTCAATCAAGTGTTGAGTTAGAAACTTAACAGAATGAGTCAAATAGTTGGATTTGAGTTAATTGAACCTTCTGATTTGTGTGTAGATAAATACTTAATATTGATTTATTTATCTAATTTCCATGTGTAATAATCTCAACCCATTTGATTAATTAAATAACTATTTTTTGGGTTAATCAATTATTAGATCAAACTTTATTCAAAATCATATTATCAATTGACAATTTAAATTAATCAATTAAATAAATATTCAATCAATTATTTTAGAGTTTTTGATTAATTGTCAAATAAACAATATTAATTAAGAATGATGTATTTAAATCTACTTAAAGTGGTTAAGTGGCTAAATGAAGTTTAATTAATTAAATATTTAACATATTCAATTAATCGCACTTAGGATAAATAACATAATATCATTTATCGCCAAATAATATTTAATTAGAGATAATTAAGATAAATTAGGATTATTTAAGAATATTCTTTGATGTAGATTTGTGATAAAATTGATTAGGGTTTTGATAGCTTGATGTGCAGATGTGCCTTGGATTAGGACTTTAGGGCCGATTTTGATCGATTTGTTGACATAGGGGGTTAATGGTACTGAAGCCCATTTTTGGCGTATTACATTCAGTTGAAGAAAAGAGTTATTCACGGAGAAAAGAATGTAAATTAAATACAAAAATTAGAATGACATTTAATGTTGACTTATGATGAGCTAGAAGATTCTAATGATAAGGAAGAGTTAGTTGGAGAGATCTATGATCAAGAAAATTCAAGGTGATCTATGGTATAGATCTAAGTGGCAAAAAGAGAAGGAACAAGTTTTAAGAAAGTTCAAATTCCAAAGTGATGACAGAATGTGTTACTGAGATCTATATTCATTGAAATAATTTGTGAAGTTGATCAGACAGTTGAAATTAATCAAAATAAAATGTGATAAAGGATATTAAGCAGTAAAACAAAGTATATATAAAGGATGAATTTGTATGAACAAATGGTTGGAAAATTAAAGGGTTATTGAGTCACCGACTGATGCAATGAAGAAGGAAAAGGTTGAATTTAGATTCAGAAAGCTGAGTTTGATGAAGTGTTCAAGCCAATGGAAAGTGAATAAGAAGAGCGAATAAAGGATCTAATTATGCAAAAAATAGTTTCTGATTTATAGGTCAATATATTCATTATTTTTTATAAAGGTAAAAGGAGGTTTTGAAAGGGGCCCAAAACCCTGTACATAAAGGTCACTAAAGATATTCAGCAAAATCCCACTAAACGAAACAGGTCAAGACCAAAGAGAGGTTTTTACAATAGGCACCCACAACCTGGATGATTCAAGCATGAAACAACTGTCATGAAACCCATAACAAAAAACAAATCCAACACTAGGATTTTCCTGGAACACCCTTCTGATGGGAACGAAGAGTCATATCAAACAAAGAGGAGGCCTTCTTATGTTTTTTTCCTTTGACAGTGATCCAACCCTCTTCAACTCTAGCCACCTCAACCTACCAATGTAGAGTATCATCAGCCTAGCCAAAGTAATCTTGGCTACCAACAGAGGCAGCCACAAAACCAAATGACCAAAAAAAAGCCATAGACTCCATACCACCAGGAGAAGACAAAAGCACTGCCTCCCTAGCCAAGCCAAAAAATGAAACAACCGGAGAGATAGGAGGAAAATATCCATCATCCAGTGAGACTTGCGAATTCCCCACCGATGGAAAACCTCTAGCAGAAGATGAAACCCTAGCCAAAGCAACCAGCAATGACTCAATAGACAGGGAAGATCTAGCAACCGAAAAAACCCTAGAAACACCAGCAACCTTCAAAGCCTACAATTTCCTAGAAAAACCTCCAGCAGGAGACAAAACCTTAGCCGAGGCAACCAACAACGCACCAGCAGCTAGTGACACACCAGCAATAGCATCACTAGCAACCTATGATGCCATTAAATTCCCAAAAAGACCTCCAGCGGGAGACAAAACCCTAGCCAAAGCAACGGCTATTGGCAGACTCCCAAGAGAAGAATCTTGACCAATAGAAGAGGGAGGGGGGACCTGCACAACCACTTGGGAGAATCTTTTCTGTGAAATAGGTTTCTTCTCCACCAAATAGTGATGATCCAAGGCACCCTTCCACCATGATGCAGCAGATTTATTTTTACCCAAACCACACTGAGCAGCCAAATGTCCAGTATTAAAGCATCTACAACATTTGAAGGGAAACCCTTCATAATCTAGGGTCTGCGTCCAGCTTCCTTTGGAGGAGTTGATCACTATCTCCATAGGAAGACCCTTAGAAGGATCAATATCAACAAGATTACAAGCATAAGTAGAGTGGTACATATTAGAAGAGGCACTATCTACCAGCAAAAATTCCCCAAGAGCATTACCAATCTCCTCATAAAGAGAATTGATCCGAGATGTAGTGGTAAGTAAGGAAGATGTACCCAGATAGGGAACTGAGTGAAGGAATCTGAGATGGGGTTAAAATCAATATGCCAAGGTTTAACCATGAGCATAAAATGATCCTCCCAGCTGAAGAAATGATTGCCACAACATTTTATTCCTATCCGAAGAATATTCAAACTTTACAATAAAATACCCCTTAGCCAAGGGGAAGATATGCACTGTATTCTCAAGGACAGGCTCCCAGTGATGAGAGATCCAGTCATGAAGCTTCGACAAGCTAGGCCAAAAAACCCTAAACCTATAAATCAAGGCATGGAAGAGAAAATAGAGATGTTGTGAGCCATATCCTCCTCAACATCTAAATCCACACAATAGATAAAGGAGAAGAGACAGGGATAGGCCCATGAGCAACCCCTAGATTCAATAGTGCAATATCCCTAGAAGTAGCGGAGGGCTTAGCAAGACTACTCGGGGGCCCTTCACCCCACCCTCATGCTCAGGAGAAACAACAGTCGAAACCTTAGAGTTTCCTACATCTAGCGACACCTGTGAATTCCTCGCCAATGGCTAACCTCCAGCAGAAGACAAAACCCTAGCACCAGCAACCGATGATGCCCTAGCAGATGGTGAAGCACCAACAACCGGTGAAACCGTAGTCAATATATTCATTGTTTCTTATTAATATTTATAACAAAAAAAATCTCTTAACTAAGTGGACTTAATAATCTTATTGTAGAATCCATGCAAAAGGTAACATTCTAAAGAGTTTGAAGACCTTTAACTAGGTCACTCCTAACAGGGTGAAGGTCCTAATAGATCTAAGGAAAATCCCTTAATCAAGTCACACTTAGCAGTGTGCATTGTAATCTTTAACATGATTATCTTTAACTGAGCATACTTTAGAAGAGTATTTCTTTAGTGGGTGACAATTCCCACAGTGGTTTTTTTCAAATTTGAGTTTCCACGTTAAATACTGGTGCTATATGTGTTGAATGATTATTTTTTTTGTTGTTGCTGATTGATAAAGTTAATTACCGTTGTCGATAAATGTTGAATTGTGTCTGACTGAGTTGACACTTAGTTTAATTAGGGAAAGTTTAAGGTACAAAGAATCAAGGATTACAGATTCACCCCCCCCCCCCCCCCCCTACATAATCCAACATAGAGCATGGTCCTTGTTTGGAACTTGTGATGACTCCATCTATTTTTCTCAATGTTACACCTCTTGTGTTGTTCCCACCTTCCCTAAATAGTAAAGACAAAGATGGGGGTAGGTGATATGCTTGACTAGCTCCTCTTTTATGGTGTATTCTTTTAGGTGTTGTTCTTCCCTTGTGAAAGATACTTTTTATATGTTTTGTTTAGATTTTTTAGATAACTATTATTTCTTTGTTGGAACAAGGTGATAAAGGAATCGAACTATCATGACATTTCTCTATTTGTATCTTATTTATTCTATATGATGGATACATGTTATCTTGTGCATGTTATTTTTTCATGAATGTTCTTTTGTGTTGTTTGATTGGGAATAATACAAAGTAGTAGAAACCATTTATCCTTTTTGGTCTCTGTAATTGCATCTGAAGAAGTCTTTTTCTTCGTATCTCTTACATGATCTTCCATTTTTCTCATAATTCTACTACTTTGGGGGGATTATTTCAATTCATTTTGTCATAATTATTGATGTACATGAGTTATCATATGATCATATTGACCTCGGAGTTCGTAGATGCCTTTGTACTCTTTTTTTTATGTGCTTCATTTCACTTGGTTTGTCCTTACTTGGGGGCATCCCATAGAGGAAATGTCTTTGTGGATGCATGTATGCTCCATTAAAGCTATTTCTCTTGTTAAGACATTTGGAATAGCTTTAATGCGGAAGTATACGCTCTTCTCCTTGTTTCACATTTTACACACACACACACACACACACACAAATTCAATTCAATCTCTTAGTAGATTCTCTATGGAGATAATGTTTTCCTTGGATTCATCCTTTCATTTCATTAGTTTCCCTCTGCATTATTTAGTGGATTCCTTTGGAAAAATGCTTTTCTTAGGCCTAATACTTCTACGACATATTTCCTTGTGGACAATGTTCCACTTGGTTATCCTTTTTTGATGGGTTGACTAGCATAACACAACTTGCTAGACAATCAATTTCATCTTTGCACCAATCTTTATCTTTCTTTGTATGACCCATAGTAATTAAAACCTTTCTAGGCTAGTTTATCACCTCTCTCTCTCTCTCTCTCTCTCTCTCTCCTCTCTCTCTCTCTCTCTCTCTCTCTCTCTCTCTCTCTCTCTCTCTCTCTCTCTCTCTCTCTCTTTGTGTTGCTTCTTTTTATCTTGGTTTTCAATTTGATGAGTGGGGGCTTGGTGTCTCCTAGACCTTGATAAAAAAGATTATAGTCCTGTGATCTACTTTACCATGCTGATGAGCTAATCTCGTACTTCCTGTTAAAGTGGGGGATAAATGTACCATCCTATTTCATAAGAACCTATAATTAGATGCTCAATTAGGCATCATTTTAGTTTTATTGAGCTTCCATGTTTGTTATGGTTAATCTAGACCCAATTTTTCTTAAATCATTTTGGCATCTTCTTTGTAATCCTAACACCTAGACTATTTTTCAAGACATTTTGGGGGGAATAGGTTGATCCAGTTGTCCTGTTCCCTAAGGTTTGTCATGAAATTTAAAATCTCATTGGATTCCTTTGAGTTTTGAGCTTCGAAATTCTTGTGAGGGGTATATAAAAAACCTACCTCTCCTCATTGGACTTCAAGTCTTCACATCAAGATCTCTCTCCTAAAATTTTGCATCTCAAAATTCTCAAGTAGATTTCAAGCATCCAAGGCATCCTTTAAAGGAAATCTTATCCATTATAGAATATCATCTCCCCCATGAAGGCCAAGTAGAGGACACCTCAATTAATAAAGGAGATCCTTCTTTAAAATACATGAATATTAATATGATTATAGTTTTTCTTTCTCAAGGAAGGATTCATCAAGCATAACAATATTAGAGATGGAGGAGTATTTGTAGATCTATGCATTTGTGAAAGGAATCTTTGTTTTTCTCTACATTTCCTCTCTTCTCTACATGCAAGAACAAGTGGCACCTATATTGAGATCATATTTAAAAAGTTTAGGATATTGTCTATTTTTCCATAACTAAAAATAGTTGTAAGTGCAAGGAATAGATCAACCCAGTCAACCTAGTCCTAGAAATAGGCTATCCTATTTGACCTAGTCCCTCTTAAACAAATTCAAATTGATTTTACAAGTCAATTTCAATTTTTGGTTTTTTCTTTTTGCTTCAAAATTAGCCTATCTATTTTTTGTCAATCTATGCATCTGAAACTCACCTTGTTCTCCTTTCTAGTCTTCAATATTGCATTGCTCAATCATATTTTCATAATCATCTGTCAAGTATAGAAAAGGATCATTGCACTCATTCAGTGCTTAATCTTACTTGAGCCTAGTGGGTCATCTTCCTTCCAATGTAACCAACGTTGGTTTGGTGTCATATTTAGGGAACCACTCTACACTCCCTTTATTCTCATGCCAAACCCCAATCTTTTTAATGTTACAAGTTGAACTTAAGAGTCTAAATTTTTTTTACCAATACTCTCATGATTTGTCTATCTCTAATTTGTTTGGTTTGAAAATGCTTCAATTCATTGGTGATAAATTTAATCCTTCTAGTATATTAAATGGTGTATCCTCCTCCACATTTCCCTCATGTATTTGTTCCTAAATATGGTCGACCTCCTAATTTTGTTCCTCCACCTAATCCACAAGAAGTCTATGTGATGAATAGAGAATAATTAATAACTTGTCTAATGATGGGATTCATTTAAGTAGATTTTTAAAACATAAAATAAATTAACAAATTTTCTACATCATCTCTTGTTGATAAAATTTCTATAGAAGCATGTTCAGGTCACAAGGATTCATTGAAACACCTTATATTTTTTTTATTATAAGGTATATGCACATGTACCAAAGGAGAAATAAAAAAAGCTGAAAAATAAGGCTTTAAAATGTATCTTGATCATGTACAATTATGGTGTGAAAGGATACACTTTGGGATCTTGTTGTACATAAGGTAAATCCAAAATAAAGTGGAAAAAAAAAGATGTAACTCAACTTCCCTTTGCACCTAAGAAAGTTGAACCAAGGACCTTAGACAAGAAGTTGAGGAGAGATCAATTGTCTATAATATTTAGAAGAGGAGGAATAACCTCAAACTCAACTTGTTTGAAGGTCTAGAAGGCATATTACAACCACCTGAAAATGTATCACTTGATAATTGACAGATGTATGTTTTCTTCAAATACTAACATTGATGAACATGAACCTGCAGAAGAGGCCTTAGTTATAAATTATGTAGAATCCTAGAAGATTTCTATGGATGAACAAATCAATTTTTTTTAAAGAATTATACATAGGATCTAGTACCATTACATGAAGGATATAAATATGTTGGTTGCAAATGAGTATACAAGAAAAATATTGGTTCAAATGGAGGTAATGAGATTTACAAAGCATGATTATTTGCAAAAGGTCACTAAATTAGATCATGGTTAGATATTTCTCTTGTTACAAAAATAAAATATGTTAGATTCTTTATTTTTATTGCTATTACTTATGATCTGGAGTTTTAAAAATGGATGCACGAAAACTACTTTCCTTCATGATGATTTTGAGGAAGGATATTTAAATGACATGGCTAGAGCACTATGGTTTGAAAGGGTAAAATAGTTTGGTTAAAAATTAAATAAATTTTTTTATG